>OX424572.1:205715535-206182551 GCA_949152435.1 Gastracanthus pulcherrimus | reverse complement strand
AAATCAATTATCACTGTTTTACATGTTGAAATGTTGATAACTTATGTTTTATGTATACGAGAGTATGGTTTTCAATCAGTTTTGATACTTCCCTCGTTTTAAGATATTAAGATGAAAAGTAGATATGATCAGGATTTGTTCTGACATTGAACATTATGAGATTGATAGACATTTTTTCATGGTTCATACGCAAAAGAAAGTTTAACAGTTACTATTAACTTTTGTTGGTTACGGCAAATATATACACACACATTATTTTTATGATCAAGTTTCATTCTGTACCTAATAACTATCACTTGATTTCTTATTCTAGGAAAAAGTAAATAAATTTCGACTACAAATGTTGGAAACTTGCTTGTTGTATTAGTTAGATTAGTATTAGTCTTATTACTAATAATTTTTGTGAACTAACCGTTTTTTTAAATTCTTTGAAGATAAACGAGTATATATGATCAGGTTTTTGTCAGACATAAACATTAATATACATACGGTTATAACTTAGTTAATATACGCCATTTTTCCTAGGCCTTTCATAGCTTCCTATTCTTGCAAAAGTCCTAAAACCCACATCTCTCCAACAGACACCGCCTGTTAAACAACCATCACTCCTTCGTTCATTTCCCACCGACTTCAAATACAATCCACCCCTTACGCAACGTCGCAGCAGCACATAAAGTCCGCAGCAGTGGCGGCATTTTTGCGCCGGCCGCTATACCCGCGCGTTGTTCTATCGACCCGCGTGGGGGTCGCTAAAAACTCTCCGCTCCGCTCCACTCCGCTCATTCCCCCCCCCCCCCTTTCTCGCAGTGTTGTGTGTATATATACACCCAGCGCCGGCCCAAACTCAACTCGTCTGGGCGCAAGAGAGAGAAAGAGAGTCGTCGACTCGAGACTCGCGTTATACGCTCGGTCGCGTTCCGTTTGTTCGGAGGGGGATATTGACCTTGCGTCGGTCTGTATATAATACCTGCGCGCGCGTTATTGCGAAAAGCGCGCGCGGATTCCTTTCTCGTGCGGCTGCAGCCGGATTGCCGGGGACTGCAGTTGGCTTCAGTGCACGGGGCGCGGAAGAGTAGTTTTGGGAAAGGGGGATGAGAGATGCGAGCGGGAGTTGCGAGGAGAGTGACTTTTTTGGGAGTCTGAGGTGGCGTTTAGTGAGGAGCTGGGTGCAGGTTTTTTTTTCTAATGGTTGGAGGGAGGTTTCATGGTATGGTTGAATAAATGAGAAAAAATGTTACCTTTTTTATAGGCTTTGGGTGTTTTGTTGTAAAATGAAATGTTGTAAAAAGAAATAAGTAGTGTACAAATTTTAATATTTGATATTTCATTATTATATTTACAATAGCTAACTGTTAATAACAATGTTGGCGATTCTAATTTATAATGATGCAATTTCGCGTTATAGTTGAAGTTAATATATGCTTATTTCAAAAGTTTCGTTCTCAGCGATGTATTTAGGTTAAAAATACAAGTGACATAGATGTTAAATATGTCCGACATTCGTCTTATAATGAATTTAATTTGTTTTTTCTCTCTTACACTTTTACATTATTCTAGGTCAATTCTAGAACTCGTAGACGTATTCTAATTATTTACAAATCATTTATTACATATATCCATTAATAATTAATCTTAATTAATAATTTAATTAAATATTGCAATATTTATGATATAATCCAATGTCTGACTTAATTAAAATCTATATCATTTCCTTCTTTCAATAAATCAAATACATATTTATGATTGAGAATTTTGAAATACATATTCATGAATTGTAATACTTAGATACGTCTGTATGAATTGAAAAAGGTAGAAAATAATAATAATGAAATTTGCATGGTTGTTACCAAAAGAAAATAAAATTCATGTACTATTCATTAGATAAAATACGGCAGGTATTTTAAGAATTTACATTCTTCGCCTCACAAACAATGCCAAAGTCTGCGCAGCTTACCGCCGTACCTCCACAAAATTCAGTATCCCACGAGAGCTGCAGTTCCGCTCCTCCTCCAAGACGAAAACCCATCTTCAATCACTTAAGAACGACGTACTGCCACCTCCTCTCAAAAACCTCATCGAAACTTCGCCTAATTGACGGATGACCTCGCTCTCTCTTCTCGATCGATATAATAATTCCCATCTCCATAAACACTGCATAACCAACGCGCGATATTCCATCCACGCCATTGCATTGCTGCCTCTCTCATCTCATTTCCATATAGGTACTCGTCCACCGAAAAAAAAACAACTTTCAATACTATACACACATACAGCAATAGCGAAAGAGAAATTATGCATGTAGTATTATAAACAAGTTAGTTATTCCTTGTTATAATGACGCAATAGATAAATACTGTGAAATCTTATTTTAAGACTGACGATGTTATGTGATATTTAATATAATCAAAATTGATTTAAATGCATGTATTAAAGTATACTATTTTCTTTTGTTTTTAAAACATAAATAATACGTCTAATAATGTTTCTATCTATCTATTTATCTATTTATACAGCATGCAGATCTATAACTATGGTAATTTCCACGTCTTCTTGAGTGCGATTCGGGCATATTTTGATTCCACAATACCAGCGTCTTCGCCTCTGCGCTCCGCTCTCTCTCTCTCTCTCTCTCTCTCTCTCTCTCTCTCTCTCTCTCTTTCCGATCATTGACATAAATCAACATAAATTAACTTCAAAGAAAATAACTCCATACCGCACACGCACATACACACACACATACACACCCACAAATACAGTCCCGCGCTTTAACGCAGCTCATACATAAACAAGTCACACTGCAGCGTGTAAATCTTGTGTGTAGCCGGAGCCTTACAAAATATTCCACTCGAAATCCGCGACAGAGTCGCGCGGTGTACCTATCGATCGCCGAAACAAAGCGGCACCAGCGGCAACCAACGAACGATACAAACGTACACACAGCAGCAGCAGCTCCCGTGGTGATAAATGCTCGCGGAGCGCAACTCTCGCGATCAATCCTGTGCCTGTGCCGCTGCCGCTGCAGTCGCGGGGATTATGATCGTAGCAATTTGCACTTTATTGCGCTATCCGCAGATTAAGCGCATACGTATGAGTGTGTGTGTGTGTGTGTGTGTGTGTGTGTGTGTGTGTGTTTGCGTGTGTATGTGTGTGGATGTGTGTGTGTGTATGTGTATTTATGTGTGTGTACGTGGATGTGTGGATGGACGTTGCTCCAAGAAGCGGAACAACGTAATTGTGTATATTTAATGCTAGCGGCGATAATTTACGCGCCGCCGCGGTTACGTGGTTTCACAGTAATCTCCTCGCGGCGATAGGAAGATTATTTATGGAAGGACTTGCATTAACTTCTTTCTCACGATTGCGCCGGTGCACAGTGGAGTTGGTGCTGTGATTTTTCCTCGATAGAGGGTGTTTATACTGCTATGAAGGCTGGGAGTGTGTACTATTTTGTTAGGACAAGATTTATTTTCTTGATTCTTTTGTGTGATGCTATTCAGGATGTGCAACTTGCGAGAAAAGTATCGTACCTCTAGATCATCGATTTTGAAGAAAATTGGAAGGTGTTTTGTTTACCAGCAGAAATTTAAATATGTGAAATTTTTAATTCTGAAGGTTTCTGAATTAACAAAGTTTATTGTGATTATATTGTAAGACATGAGAGAGCGAGAAAATTATTACTTATGCGCAATAACTGGGGCTTGATCCGAGTCAGTCTCGGAGTAAAATTTCTGATTTTGGTTTGCGTATTTCAATCTAACTTTGAAAGCAATTACTTTATGAACACTTCAACTCTCTCAAATTTAAGTTAAGTAGTATATCTTTAATAATGGAGGTCGAGAATTTTTACACCTTAACTAGTAGTAGATTTATATTTGATTCAAATCAACTTTACAAAAATTAATTAAACTGTAGGGAGTAATTTATGTATCTACAGCTTTAGTTATTTGTATAAAATTTGAAATTTTTAGATATTTTACTGCTTTTGTTTTCGATGTGCTATAAACAGATCGATTTTGTTCATAAATATTAAAAGTTCTCCCTAGACATTCTTGAGCTCAATCAATTTTCTCATGTCTCGAATACAGTCCATGTTTTGAGCAGGTGTTAGAATTAAGGTCGAATAGTGCTTAAACAACCTAAATCATAGGAAAACTCATCGCAATAATCTTGACCGATAAATTAGTTAAAGCTTAGTTGGCACATGGAGTCACTCTGGCCCCATGTAAAGTAGTAATTTTTTTTTATAACATGCCAACTTTAGGTATAGTTTTAAACTTTTTATTAATTTTTTTTTTGCACGACCAATTATACTACGTGATAATTTCACGTTTCAACTTAAAAAAATTATGCATAGGCTTAGAGGTTTAAGCTTAAAGTGGTTTTAGGGTCAATTTGACTCTGTGTGCCAACTACAAAAGTTTTATTGAGGTGTGCCAACTAAGAGTTGAAGCTAATAACTCTTTGTGTAAGATAGATTATCGTTTCTTTCAATAAATAAGGTTTAAATCCTACCGTCTTTTAGTTTCAATAATTCAACTAGGAATAAAAATGTTGCAATTCTTGGATATGACATTTTGAATTACAGTGGTTTTATTTTGAATAAAACAGTTTTACTTGTACATATTTTAAGATGTAATACTACCGGAACCATTTTTTGTTTACTAGACTAAAGGGTGATTTTACTGACGCGAGAAAAATTTATTTTGTATAAATTAATTAGGATCATTAATCAATGAAGGGAATTTGTATTTTGGAAGTAATAAAATGTAGAAGAGACATGATAAATAATAGATTTAAATTTTATTTTTATACAAATATAATGATTTTTAGAATATCTTTTAATTGGATAAGATATGAAGAAAAATTCTATATTTTTGAAATCCATTAAATGAATAAAGAAAAACCAATCAATTATCTTAATAAACGACATTTTAAATTTATTTAATGAAATAAATTACAAAGCTACGTTACACCAAAGCATCTCGAATTTCGCGTTAGTAATATCCGGTTTCACTTTCGAATTTAATTAAATACCAAAATTTGCTTTCCCCGAAAAGCTCAAATATGCATCTCATCCATTCCCCTAAACCGTCGTCCTCCCCGTTGCACCGAAGATACTCGTCAACGCGGGCTCGCGCATCGAGTGCACTCGAGAGAGTTCGCGCGCTTCGCTTGGACTCTGCGATGCGCCTCTGCGCCTACGGTCGAATTCGACGGTTTTTTTGCTCATTCACCCTCGATTCCCCTTTGAGTCATCGTTTCTCTCTCTCTCTCTCTCTCCCCTAGCCCTGCCTCAAAGGCTTAACTTACAAAGCAAATATAAACCGGGGGTGGGGAGGCACAAACACGGTATATAGCTGGTGGCGGCATCAATATTCATCAGGCCTCCTTTGGCGGATAAAAAAGCGCGGATCGCTCTAATGTCTAGCTGGCTGTGATATGGAAATGCGTGCGATTCTGCATATTTCGACGGGGGCGGATGACGCTCGAAAGAAGCGAGACAAACCTTTTGTGGGATTTTGTTGCGATACTGTGAGGGGCTCTGGCGCGTGGTGCGGAATTGACGCCGTTCGTAAAGGAGTGATCCTTGGGTAGCAGTGAGACGCAAATGAATTTAAGAGGTAATTAGGGATTCTCGTTTGGAAGATGAATTCCGAATGCGGCATTGCATTGAGGGGATACAGCATCATAGTTGATAATTGATAATTGAATAATATAGTTTATGTTATCTGTTATTATGCGCAACATGTCCCAGCATGAAATTTGAGTATTTGTCTAACGCACAAACATAAATGTTTATGATAATACAATGTATAAAAATGCAGATTTTCAGTTTTTAAAATATTTTAGCAAAATAATTGTTTTAGAATAATTACATATGTAAAAATGTCAATTAATCCTTTTGTATCTAGTTCTTTCGTATGTATAATTTTCATATTATGCAAATGTTACTCATTAGGTTATTAGGGTCACTGATTACGAGTTACTTAAAAGTCAATTTTTTCATTAAATATTACGGCATTTTTTTTAATATATAGCTAGGCGAAATAATGAGGCTCCGCTGCAGTGTTTACACATGAGAGGGAAAAATGCAAAAGGAGGTAAAATTAAATTAAAAAAAATAAAGGAATTCGATTGGAACACTTTATTTACTGTATACATTCTCTTTTTTACATTTTGTCACTGTATAGGTAAAAATTAATGAAACTATTCATGCAACCGATTCTATTTATAATCGCGAATAGAGATAAATACATTAAATATTTATTATTAACGATAAAAATTTTAATTAATATTATAAATAATGAGGAAATGGGTTTATACATCAACCGCTTTGAACCTGTTTATAAAGAAATTCTTCACTAATTCATAAAAAATTCTAACTCCATTCAGGTCACTCTATAGTCCAAATAAATCCGAAAAAGTACACCCACACACCCACACCACTTGAAAAAAATAGAAAGCAAACTAAGCCAAAAACGTCGGAAAATAAATAAATTTATTTGTATAGTGATCAATAAAGCCATTTTTTCATCAATTCATTATCCACGAGTAATCGAGCCTCTACACAATATAATGAAAGATCGGCTTATACAGCATCCGCTTTGAACATGTTAATAAAGAAATTCTTCACTAATTCACGAAAACTCACAACTCTATTTAGGGTACCCCACAGTCCAAATATACCCAAAAAGCTATACACCCGCATACACACAGACACACACGCACACGAACACACACACACACACACACGCGCACTCACGCACACACACACACACTCACAAACACACACACACGCACACAAATACACACACGCACACACACACATATACACACACACACACATATACACACACACACACATATACACACACACATACCACTTGCAAAAAATTAAAAGCAGGACAAAGCTAAAAAAAAGAGGACAACAATTTCCGTTGGCCATTGGTCAATGGCCGCGCGGCTCTCTCTCTCTCTCTCTCTCAGTGCGTCGTGAAACGGCGGCGCGCACAGTTTATGTTTATATGCAGTCGGCTGGTTGGTGCGATAGGTAAAAGTTGCCAGGGCGCGCGTTTCAAACATTTGCCCAGCGCTGACTCTTGCCCTTTTTGCGCGCCACTGCTTGCCTGCCGGATTTTTTGCGTGCAGTGCCTGCGCGTCAATTACATTATTACTGCCCCGCGCGCGCCAAGTTTTGTTTGCGAGGTTACTGAAGCCGCCGCTGTTTCTCAGAAAGCAATTAATTTTCGAGTGGTCTGTAATTGCTCGGCGCGTGCTATGCTGCTTTTTGCCGTGGGGGGTAGAGTGAGTTTGGTAGGTTTTTATTTTTGGGGGCTGTTAGTAGATAGTTAGGGGGGTAGGTGGGGGTTGGAAGGTTGGAACGTGTTTCGGTTTTGGTTGTGTTATAGGTTTAAAGTAGTTGTGAAATGGCGAGTTTAATGATACGAAATATTTTGGGAGGATGAAAAGGTAATGTAGCTGAGTTAATGTGTAAAAGAATTTAAAGGTGTACCATATTTTATTTTTCAATATGACTTGTCAAGCCTAGTAAACGTCTTTTTGTCATACACCACTATTTTCGCGTTTTTTCGTGCCTCTAATGCAGGCACAAAACAGCTGTTTGCCGGCCGGCGGGCGAAAAACGAGTACGGTTCGCCCGGCGGGTGAAAAGTAGGTACTTTTTGCCCGCTACTGAGAAAATTTTGTAAATTTTGGAAAATTTGGAAAATTTGGAAAATTTTGGACAATATTAACAATTTTGGAAATTTTTGATAATTTGTTCACGTTTACACCGATCCGAAGAACAGCCACAGTAAACACCTGCTCTAGAGGCTTAAAAAAACGCAAAATCAATACATATATGACAGAAAATACAGTGTGGGCCGTGGGGGAAAAGTATTTTTTTGCCCTTGTGTGATTGCAGTACTCGTCTTCGGATCGCAAACGTATTCGTCTTCGGCTCGTGCTTGCTCCCCTCGCCTCGTACTGCAAAAACCACACGCGGGCAAAAAAAGGCTACTTTTCCTCCTAGGTACACAATATACTATTGTACAAATTAAATAAAATTTGGCGAATGAATCAGTTTCTACATATCAAACTATTTATTTTATAAAATTAATCTCTACGTGTTTGGAATTTTTATTTTTCTAGTAAGTTTATTGTATTTTATAATGTTTTAATATTATAATAGTATTTTACTTTTTGAGAGTAATGATTTGTCTTTACAAGAGAGTAGTATAAAGGAGTTATTCCAGCAACAATTTTTACATTACATTACAAATATATAAATTATTCTGATAACCAAAAAATATAATTCTATAAACGAAACCGAGAGGTACTGACTCTTTCAAAATTACAATAAACGTCATAGAACTGAAATATACCACAATCATCCCATCAAAATCCAAAGCTGAAAAACTCATCCTCCACAAATCACTCTCCCCACTCCTGCGAAAACCACTCCGCCCCCTATATCCATTTAAAACTGCCGCTCAAAGCCAGGATGATCGAGCGGCGGCGGCGGCGGATGCAAATGGACCGTGGCAAAAGGCGAGTCGACGTCTGACTTTAACGCTCTGCCGCCGCCGCCGCCGCCGTCTGGCTAAACACGGCCTCGTTCCACTGGAGCGCTACCGCGCGCTCGCGCGAATCGATTACCCGATGCAGATTAGCTGCGGGCTGGCTACGACCCCGCAGAGCAGCTGTGCGCCACGTCGCGGAAACCTGCCCCCCCCCCCTTTCTCTCACCCTCTCGCTCTCTCTCTTTCTCTTTTTCTCTTCGTGTTTGCGTTACAGTTGTATTTGAATGTATATCTTTCTTTGCTTGATGATTGCGTATCGATGGTTGGACGGGGTGTAAGTGTAATAACTCGGTACGCATCAGAGGTAGTGTTATTTAGCGCACTTTTATGAATATTAAATATTGAATATGAAATGTCAGAAGAATTATACTTTTTAGTAGTACTTAATAAATACTGTTTTCTAGTAATTTTTTAATATTTTATATTTAGCATTATTTATTTTTTGTATAACCTTTCGATTCGCGCTGAGATAGGATATTATTCACGCGCGTTTTCCATAATAGGAGGTTCTTCCCCCATTCAAATGAAAATATTCTTTCAAATCGTCAATATAGAGATATTTATATGAAAAATTTGTATGCATATTTATAATTGTAAATTTTTTTTAAATTTGCTCAATCAACATGGTATTTTTAATGTATATTTTTATTTTTAAGTGTAATTTCACTTCCCTTATATTCAAATCCAGCGCGAGATATCGAATCTAGAAAGCTGTATCGAATTTTCAATTTCCAATTTCAATATTTTGATTTACAAACAAAAAATTGAATTTTTGGGAAGATAACCTCGGCGATCATTTTCTCTAGTAATTATATTATTTAACAACACTCGGTATATTGGAAATATTGAAAAATGCTGTTTATTAATGATAAAAACAAACGTTTTATTCAAATTCGATTTATAACGGATTATTTTTGGTATTACAAATAATTTCGAAATAAAAACAATTTATTTATATAAAAATTAAAAATAAACAGAAGTAAAAGTTTTATAACGTATATAAACTAGCTAGTATAATAAAAAGCTTTACTAATCATATGTTCGTTATAGGGGCTTTTAAATCGCAACACAAACAAATGAATACATAATAAATAAAAGCACAGGTGTATTGTCTATAAGCCATGTAACAATTTTTTTACACTTACTTATAAATATTTATTTATCCATATATATTTCGAAGAATTTTTCGCATAAAGCATGCATAATACGATATAATTGGCTGATTTGTAATAATAACAAATTTTAACGTTTTCATTTAATTTTCATAAAGAACATTAATTTAATGAAAAACCAATTAAAATTTGAAATATTTTTTACAAAGCTTTTAAAACATGGTTTAAATTTATATGAAATTCATTGAAACCAAATATGCCAAAATATGCATAATACAATAATTGGCTCATTTTCAATAATAACAAATTCAAACATTTTCATTCCATTTACACGAAGAACATTAATTTAATGAAGAACAAATTAAAATTTAGAATATTTTTTACAAAGCTTTTAAAACACGGTTTAAATTCATATGAAATTCATTGAAACCAAATATGCCGCTGTTCAAACATGGACCATTTCTCATAAATTATATCAGATATATTATTTGTAAAAGTATTTATCTGACACAACACTGGTATTTTATAAAACAGGCGTATAATTTTTAAACTGCAGCTAAATTTCATTTCTGTCTGCTCGAACCATTCAACAACGAAAAAGCACAGTAACAAAAACTCTCCAAATAATAAAATCCACCAATATCATCAAAGTAACCTCTTCCACTCGCTCCCCGCAGACACACGTATACACTAGTTCATTAATCAAATTTACATGGAATTCATTATGAATGCGCCACTGGTGAATCGCATTATTTTTACCACCGAGTTAACATAATTTTCCCGCATTCCCTTCTTTTTTTTCTACCCTATACTCAACAGCAGCTACCCATCGCATCTCAGCGTCTAATCGCTTTAATCGATCTGGCAATTACACCAATAAAATTGTTTTCGCGCGCGTGCACCTTGAATTAACTGCCAAGCTCCGCGAGCAGTATCTTGCGGTTGAAAAAAAAGAAATTTAATGCCGTTAGTGCGGCAGCAGCAGCTGCTGCAATTTTTGTAATCTCGCTTCATTATATGGAAATCTCGTTCGTATAAAGTAATAACGCCGGCGCGCGCGGGGGGAGTGGCTTCTTGATGATTTCAACGTGCTCCTCGCGCGCGTGACCTTAATTTCCCGGAAAATTAGGTGTATATGCGAGCGTTCTTTTTTTCCCGCGCTGTTGTTGCGCACTTCCGAAGAATACACAATTAGTAGGGGTAGCGCGCGAAATTTTTTAATTTGAACGCGTATAATTACGAAGATTGCGTTAAAGTTATTTTTTTCCTACGATGTGCTTTGTTTAAGTAGGGGTTATAAAAGTTTGTTTTTGTTGAAATTTACATTTTTAATAATTTATGGGAGTGCTTGCTTACTTGTTGTAAGAGAAAAATGTATGAGAATGGGATTGTTTGTTCAGCGGTTGTTGAGAACGTGATAAGGTAAAGTGAAAAAAAAAAATGATTAAATGTATAGTAAGGATATTGCGTGTCTGTAAAGTAGGAAAAGTATTTAACTGTGTTTACTATGATTTTCAATTATATTAATTACATTTAATTATATTAATAATATAAGTAAAGATTTTTAATTTACGATTTTTTGCGAACATAATTCGTATAGAATTTATTATAACAAGAATTTTAATTAGTTCTCATGTAATATAATCTCAATAAATGAAGTTCGTCAACTATCTTGCTAAAAATGTGCACAGTATACACATAAAATATAAGTTACTTTTGTACACATGTTATTGTAAATTTAAAACTCTTCGTCGTATGATCGCGTTTGTAATTTCAAAAATTGAAGAAGCTACTGGTTATTTGCATGGCGAATGGTTGTAAATTGCAAATAGCTCAAAATAAATTACTACGTAGAAGATATAATTATAATTTTGTTATTAAATATATGTATTTACGGTGAAAAAACTACTGATTTCGGAGTCCCGATAATGAGTTCTTCGCAGAAATATAAATAAAAAATCAAGATTATATTTTAAATACGAGAAAATTAATTTTCAAGTTATATTTTCATCTGCAAGCGTTTTTTTTATATTAACCGTACCTAAAATAGTATACAATAATATATAAAATATACGAAGCTATTGTTAATTATTTTAGCGTATTGTATAAAATAGCATTTAAGGTGTTTTTTCCTAATTCAATAATCTACTTTAATTCCTAATTAATAATTAATATAATTAATAATTAATTTTTAATTCCTAATCCATAATATACTTTATATATAAATTTTATACAATAATTTGTTTACATACTTTATATTTTTCATATTATAACAATTCTCATATTGTAACATGTAAAAAAAAATGATTGTGTATAATAAAAAAATGCCGATAAGAAACTTTCAGTTTTAACAGTAAATTTAAATAAAGGGCATCCCAATCTCTTTGTGCGCATTGACGGTAGATTGTTCTAGATTTCTTCATACACCTGATAAAAACCACAACAGCATAAAAGAATATTACTCCAACATTGCTCGCAAGCAACAAATCCCAGGACACCCATACGGCCACATCATCCACCCTCGAAATCCCTTCGCACAAATTACGCAGCGCGATACCAGTTGATTCGGCATCGACTGCATGCCCTCGCTCTCCGCGATGAGCAATTTTATTGACATAATCGCGAAATCGATTAAAGCGATTACTCGGGGCGCGCGAGCAGGGAGAGAAAGAGTCTACAGCGTCACGAGTGTACGGGGAAACCAGCGCCAAGAAGTCTCGCGAGGAGGGAGTATAAGGCGACTATAACATTTGCATAGATAGCGCGGATAACGCTAACGACCTTTGCCCCGGGAAACTTGAAATTGCCTAACAATCGAAGTTGCACCTCCTACTCTTCCTCGTGTTCCATTTGCTCTAGCTCTGTGTGTCTCCCCCTCTCTCTCTCTCTCTCTCTTCCATCGTTCCTCCTTATTCTCTCCCGCTCGATTTGGCCCTCTCTGCTATAGGTGTACGCGCGTGTGTGTGTGTGTTTAGTGTACGAGGGGGAGGGCTGAGACTAATTGAGGTCGGCGTTAACTTTAAATTTGGCCGATTAAACGAGTGACGAGGTAGATTGAGCGCGGGGGTGAGGTAAATATGCGAGAGTGGCGCGGCGGGTGCATTTGCCGGGGTTAAAAGAGGCCAGTGTAGACGATGTGGGTGCTGAGAGGAATGGGCGAGTAGCTGACAGCGGATGCGCGAACGTGCCTGGCGATATGATGTGCGGCTCATGAGAGGGTTGATGATACTTACTGTCGTCGTCTTTCAAGTTGTTAATAAGACTTTTTCAGGACAAACGAATGTAGTTTTTTGTGCGGAAGGTTGTTGATTTCTTAAAATTCTTGAGTTTCAGTGAATGGTATTTTACGTATGGTAAATTATTGTTCACAATATGTTAATTAGATTATGTGTCATATCTGTTAGATTTTCTATATTTTTCAAAAGATGTTTCACTTTTAAATTGTTAAGTACGTATGATGTACTATTAGACCATAAGACTCAATGAAATATTTTTTGATTAAGGTGATGTTAAACCCCGTGATAATGGTTGTAATGGACCGTCGTCGCGCACGCCGTAGAACTCGCGAATTGTACCGTGTGCAAAGCGAAATTTTCCAAAACCGCGAAACTAGGGAACGGGTTGGCCCTCGAGAGGTGCGAACTGTTCGTAGGTCGCGACGCGATGCGGAGCGGCAGAGCGCCATCAACAGCCGTCAGCTCAGCACCGCTGCCAGCAGCGGCTGCCCGACTACGAACGAGCGTCTAATCTCGACAGGTATGTAACTACGCATTATTGTTCTCGCGACCGTGGTTAGTGAATCGCAAATTTAATTGATTCGATTTCTTGATGTCTATAGAAGCTATAGAACCGTGATGTGCGTGGTCCAAATCCCAATAGGGGTAATTCCATTTTCTTCATTTATTACTCTTTTAATTGTGTAAAAATATTAATTATACCGCGGTAATATTCTAGTCGTTGGTGCGGGGTGGAGGTCCGAAACAATCCATTGAAGGGACGCATAATTGCCAGAGCGGTTCAGTCGAGCCTTTATATCGACTACACGCAGCGACTGCGAGTCGGCCATTCTCGACATCCAGCGACCAGAGATATCTGAACCAGAGGCGCGTAATATTCATTATTATAGTATTATATTCTACGAGTGTTATAATCCGTATATTCGACGGCTGTTATCGGCGGAGCTAAGCGTTTTTTATTGACAGCGTGCGTCTCACGACGCCATTTGACTGAGCGGAACCTTCCGTATTTTGGCGTATGTATGTGTGGTGTGGATGAATATTTGTGAACACGCGGTGGTGAAAAGTCGGTGGAATATTTGCCTTGTGATTGCGCGATTGAATTCTAAATAAACATTTGACGACAAATAGTTGATTTATTTTATTCTGTGATCCGAACCCCCATCGATTTCTTGACTTGTGGAGCATTTTGCTAGCGCATATCAACGCGACACTTTCATGGTAATTCATTTTTCAATTTTAAGAGAATATCTCTATGGAAAGTTGTTCTTTTTGATTGGAACAACAACTTTCCATAGAGACACTCAAAATTGACAATGAAATAAGAAGAGTAGATCCTCGTATGTGTCGGTGACAGGTGGTTTTAGCATCACCTTAATCAATTTGGTATTCTATAAGGTAACAGGTTAAACAACATTTTTTTTTGTTATGTCTTTAATATTTTTAATCGAGTTATATAATTTAATTTATCTTCTATTAGATTAATCAGCTTGGGTTGGCACGTCAATCTGATACACCTTGTGCAGAAGTTTCTTACTGTTTTACTGTATTGCTTATATTTCTATAGCCCTTATAAAAATATATAAATAAGTATCTACAATGAATTTATAAATTTGATACTGAAGATTTAGAAAAAAACGTTTCAAACCTCACATCAACCTTACAACAAATACCTCTTGTCTAGTCAAATTAGACACGGAACAGGGGATTTTGCAGAATAATTCCAAGGTCGTCAATAAAATTTAACAGCATAGAAGAGATGTTTTTCAGTGAAATAAAATTAAATCCCAACTCGATGCTTTTTCCAAAAACAGATTCTAAAAACTAAAAAATTTAGTATTTGGTTTATTTTTGGAAAATACTTATCGGAGGTAAAATAGTTTCATATGTTGGAAATTGATTTCGTTTCACTGAAAAATACGTCTTCTAGGTCGCTAAAATTTGTTGGCGACCTTGGAATTATTCCGCTCGCCATGTCTAATTTGACTGAACTACTAAAAAATGTTCCAATATGAAATTATTTATTCTATTTAATACTGGGGTGAAAAATGAAAATGACAAATATATTGCTTTTTAATATGTCGACACACACACATATATATATATATATATATATATATATATATATATATATATATATATATTTAGTAATTTAGTAATTTAATATTATGCAAAAATATAGTATAAATTATGAAAAAGTATTGTTGTTTAAAATATTTTTTAATATATATAATACATACCATTTTTAGAAATAAATTTAAGATAAGATAATACTATATAGTATATAATATAATAATATAGTATATAGTATAATTATATAATATAATTATAATATAATATAATTATAATATAATAATAATATAAATATAATTGAGTACATATAATATGTACTAAGAAAATCTTAAAAATGTCCATTAACTGTAATTTTTCGAATTAATCATTTAAAATAGTTTATTCAAACTCATATTAACTGTGAACCAAAATTATACTCTATTAAATTTTATACCTAACAAATTGTATTGGAACATCAAAAATATTTTCATTAACTAAAAAATGCTCTACAATCTTCTTTTATTTTGAAACTATTCAATACAACATTTTTTTTACAACTTATTGGACGAAAAGTATATTTTTGTGAAAAAACAAGAGTATTAAAACAGAATTTTTATGCACACCTATTATACAAAATGTATTTAAATAAAACACTCAACAAAATTTTTTAACTATAAATAATCCTCTGCCAAAGCATAACATTTATAAAGCAACTTAAAAAGTTTTGCATATCAAGTTACATTTTTTCCCAAATGCATTTTCACTGGATCGATGATATTATTTCTAACGTATCAAAAAAACAGAAAAACTAAAAGCCAAAAATCGAAAAATCGCTAGAAAACAAAAGAAAAGTCCGAAAAACTATAAAAAATATTATTATGCCCCCTCCGTTTAAAAAAAAACAAACAAAAAGAGCCCTGAAGCATTAAATGTTACCGTAGATTACTCGAGATATAGAGGCACACACACGCACATGCACACGCACACGCACACGGGCACAAACACGCATGAGCATTCACAAACACACTCACACACACATACACATACACATATACACACACACATGCGTCCATATGGATATTTTCTAAAAATAGTGTTTTTTGATTCCTTATATCTCAAAACTTGTTTCTAACATGTTTTTAGCAAAACTTTTTTTTTACTATCACAAAGCTTCCTCTTTGAGGAAGCAAAAATTAAAGTAATCTCAAAATTACTTATCTATCTATTTTTCCGAAAAAAGTAATTGAGGATATTATTGACAACTTACTTATTACTCGTAGATTACTCGAGATATAGAGGCACACACACGCACATGCACACGCACACGCACACGGGCACAAACACGCATGAGCATTCACAAACACACTCACACACACATACACATACACATATACACACACACATGCGTCCATATGGATATTTTCTAAAAATAGTGTTTTTTGATTCCTTATATCTCAAAACTTGTTTCTAACATGTTTTTAGCAAAACTTTTTTTTTACTATCACAAAGCTTCCTCTTTGAGGAAGCAAAAATTAAAGTAATCTCAAAATTACTTATCTATCTATTTTTCCGAAAAAAGTAATTGAGGATATTATTGACAACTTGATTCTTTTAAACCATCGTGTAACAGAAAAATATAAATATTAAGATTAGTGTTATAATTGTTGAAGTATACGAACAATAAAACTACGACGATTTCCCTGCTTCACCCCTATTAAAATGAAAAGTAACCGAAGAGTCGCCAACAACCAAGAGCAAAAGCAGACACTCCACGTCAGAAACATCAGACGAAGAGGAATATCTATGATGTTATACACACACTCGCAGAAATACTAACGCGCGAGCGCCTCCCGAGAGCTAAGCGACTCGACGGGACGCGCGCAGACGTTGAGAAGCGACGTGGAAGTAAGTATAGAAAGCTATAGCAGACTCTAAAGAGAAAGAGAGGGAGACCGAGAGAGAGAGAGAGAGAGAGAGAGAGAGCTAAATGGAAGCGGAGTTGAGTAATAGAGCGCGCTGCATTACGCGAACTGCGAAGCCGCTTCGCCCGCCTCCGCAGTTGCGTTTTGCAGCAGGTACGTAACGAGAGCGTATAACCAGGCGATGCGATATCACCCGGATACAGCTTCTCCGTTCCTCTTCCTCGTGGTCCTAAGTGGCTCTTAAGTTATTACCAGAAGGAAATTGCTGACTTACGGGTTCGCCGCGACCTTTGTGAGGAATTACTCGCTCATCCGTGCGGCAGTCCTCTTTATCGCATTGGACGGATGAGATACAGGTCCTTAAATCGCCAGCAATGCGATTGGCAGCGATCAGACCGGGAGCTACGCAGATTTTCTCTCCGCGGTGCTCCTCGTCGTGGAGCATTTATCCGTGTGAGTTCTTACTTTTTTCGAGTGCTTGTAATGGTGAATGTGCATGGATAGATAATTTTCTAATAAGAATAATGGAGAAATTCATGGTATTTAAAATTACAGTGAAGTATGGTAAATCGGAGATATTCCGACTATGCGCTACTTTTTATGGAATTAGCATATTAAGTTTCATAATTTCACGAATTGATTAGTCTGAATCAAATAAAAAGCATATTTTTTAATAGGTAGGAATATCTCTTATATTATTTTATTTTATTTTTATGACGTAATAATTAAATGTGAATTCAATTGGCTGTTTTCTATTCTATTGAAAATTTGAAGAGGATATTTTTAATTAAAACTAATTGAAATACCTTTAATTCACCTACATATTTTTCTTTATTGCGATCAGCAAACTTTTTAAGTCTTTCTTTATCCCAGTCTCCCCAATACGGGTTTTATGAATTTTGATTTTTAATATTTATAAAATTTATCATTAAATATAAAAATAACGTGTCCAAAATCCATATTTTATAAAAACAGTCGACTTTTCTCAAACTTCATATTCGTACATAAACCACTTGCATGCTAAGCTCTTCGTTGCTCCATTTTTGCTTTTCAATTATTCGTCCGGCTTCTTTTCCCCCAAAAATCTTCTGCCCTCTTTCACTCAAATCTTCTATAGGTATATCTCATTCTATCGCTTCTTATCTCTCTCACTCCCTCCCTTTTTAGGGAAGTTTTGTCGGCTGATCGTAAGGGACTATCGTTTCGGAGTCGTTGCGGGACACAATAAATTTATCTGCGGGGAAAATATTGTGTCTCTCGCTCTCGTTTTCCCCCTACGTTAATGTTCCACTTTTCTTGCTGTTTTTTCATTTCTTGGATTTTTTTGTTTAGACGAGAGTGTGACGATGTACCGATGGCGAGATTAGAATCGCTTTAGTGAAGTCAAGTTAGATAAAAAACATGTCTTATTTCTAAATAATTCATATATAAATGAATTTGGATGAAACTTTCTGCAATACCTTTTAAAAAAATCATAGAAAAAGTTTAATTATAGGAAATTGGGTGCTAATATTTAATTGTTGCAAACACAATTGTTTATTGCAAAATTAAATAACAAATTCAATAACTCAGTGGATTTAACGAATTATTACACGAAAAATATTTGTTTAGGTCTTTGAGGACGCCGATTACGGATCTGCCGTTAGATTTTCAAAATTCAAAATGGCGAATCCAAAATGGCCGACTGCATTATTAAAATGCTACTTTAATCATTAAAAAATGTTTAAGAATAGTCAACTGTAAGGTTTTTGTGGTCGCTGACAACAAATCTAACATTGGATTTTAAAAATTCAAAATGGCGGATCCACAATGGCCGACTAAAGTATGAAAATGCTACTTAAATCATTAAGAAAATGTTTAAGAATAGTTAACTTTATAGTTTTTAAGGCCGCTGACTCCAAATCTAGTACAAAAATTTAAAAATCAAAAGGTTTTACATGGAGCTGGTTATAAATCTAATATTATATTTAAATTTGTAAATAAATAGTCAAATATTATATAACGAAATTTTTTATTTAATAGTGGTAATAAATAATTGTTATAATTTAAATTATGTCTCTTCGCACGAAGGGCAGTTAAGATAGTCTTGCCCACTGCAGACTGAACAAGCCATTGTTCAGTAAAGTCCAATAAATTATCTGGGGCTGGAAGTTGATTCATCATAACTGGTATCAATTTATCATATAAACAAAGAAATCGATATGGTAGATTCCTATACAAGCATCTTTTACTTTGAAATTGAAAAACACTTCAATTCACATTTTCTACAGAACAAGGGATTTAAAAGACATTTTTCATATACAGTTGTATGAAAATTTTATTTAAAAAGTTTTTATGGATTTAAAATACCTTGTTGTTTTCATTCAAACAACTTAGGAGCTCCGGTATGAATAATAAATGATTCAGTAACAAAAATGTTACTTTATTCCATGTAACCAGCGATACTAGAATATGAGGATAGCGAGCGTCAACCTCAGGCCAGTAGATATCGCGAGCGTGAAAAGGCTCCAACCAATCAGATTGCAGGAATCGCCGCTTCTCATTAGCTGGAATCTTATTCCACCGTGCTGCCATCTGGCAAAAGTTTGCTAGGTCGACATCCTCATACATATAGTACACTTACAATTTAATAACTTGTAATTATTAATAGTTACTTATTGGTGTACTTACAAATTCATAAAAATGCAGTAATCAGTGCATATTTTAAACATAAAAAATTACAAATTGATTCTCCATTTCACTTAAAATTAAACAGATCCTTTTGTTTATACATATCACAAATAATAAGTTTCCAGCAAAATTTGACTCCATTACGAACAAAAACCTGTAACAAATATATGTTTATTAAAAATCGATTTGCGTTTTTTAAATGAAAGATTTTCAGTTTCTTACAATTTAAAAAAATGTATAGCAAATTGTTTCATATATCTGCATGATTAATAAAAACAATTAATCACGTTAATTTAAAAAAAGATAATTTATCAAAAGTACTATACAAATATATTAATTTAAAAACTATAAGTTCGTTATAATTAACCTTTTATGCTAAAGTGTAGTTTTATGTATTTAAATACCAAGTCTATTTAAATAAATGGCATGTCATGTCAAAAATTAAACAAAAACAAGAGATGTTAAATACTTGGTGGATATCCTTCTCAGTGTATATAAGCTTCACTACAGGTGTCACGGTTTAGTAACAGTAATTTGCTTTATTTTATGCAACGCTACAAGTTTATGCACATTTATTATAATTCAATGCGAAAATAAATAAATTTAATACTTTTTGATCACAATACCTACAGATTTATAATAAAAAAACTAATTACTTTTTTTATTGAAACCTACAAAACACAAAGAAAATTTCCTGTTTTTCCACTTCGACGCTATGATGTACACAGCTGATTTGATATATCAGTATTTACCATATGTCACACAAAACGTAAGAAGGGCATACGTCTTTGAATGAAGACCATTTCAACTTTGAATGACTCTTGATAATTATGACTCTGTACATAGGTAAAACGAAGTACCGACAGGAGCGCTAAGTGCCGCTACGGACGCGAATATACCTATACATCTGTCTCTTTCCATACGACCTGTTATATTGATATACACGTATGCTTACTTTATTTTACACGAGATGAGTGCTTGCAGAAAGAGAATTTTTTTTCATATTTCTTGTCAACGATTGTTTTATTTAATAGCGACATTTAATATAAATTAAATACGTTTTTAATGACATTTTAATAATTTCAACAATAATGTTAATGATTAAGTAATAAAGAAAATATACCAAGACATATTTCAAGAAATACGATATATAGTTAAATGTTTCAGATAATTAGACAGTCATAAACACTTTTTTCTATAATTATTGATGTTTATATGCGCGTTAATTTCTCGCTATCGCCTAGAAAAAATCTTTTATTAATTTTTTGTTCAACTTACTTTTACAACATTATTTTTAAGCAAAAGTAAATAAATTATCTTAAAGTAGACATTTCAAGCTTTAAATTTGCCACTTGTAAAGTTTCTATAACTTAAATATAAACAATGTTATTAACGTTTGAAGTTAGATGTTCAATATTTGAGTACGATTTTTTGGAAAAATCACTGTTTACGCAGGCCTGTATTTTGATAACAAGTTTTTTCTAATTTTCTTGAGCTTGTGTACGTTAATGGTAGCTCATTTAAGAATATATTCCCATACTTTAAATAATATTTTCATCAAATAAAAAAATTAAAGACGTAAAACCATTTTGATTGAAAGAAAATGTTTTGCATAAACTCCCCTTTAAAATGCGAATAATTAAAAAACGTTTTTTTTAAAGTAAATTCATACGATAGTTAGGTTTTAGTATCTTATATAAAACCTATTTTGATTTTTTTTATTTCGATTTGCAAGTTAATAGTTATAGACATTTTTGTGCACAGTGCGCGTGCTCTCACTTCACCTTCGCGGGTCAGCCGATTGTTACATGTTTTGTATGTAAAATTTCCTCCTCTTTCGATTGCATTTAAATTATTAAATAAACAATGACGCGGTAGGTGTAGAGTGGTGAATATTTGGAATTATGTCTTTGATACCTTAAGAAACATTTTCCAGCTTAGTTTGCACAGAAATAATTTTTTTTGAAACAGCAGTCGGCTTTAGCACGAAAATTCTCATTTGAATGTAACGTGTAACTAAGGGCGTTACGTACCTTATTAAGGATATAAAACAGAACTGACCTCTTTTAATTTCAAAGAAAAGCTCGTTACAAAATATTTTTCCTCTCGCTGTTACGCAAGTGGAAAATAGAAAAGAAAAAAATGATATAAATAAAGAAAATTGGAAGACTTTGTAAGTCATAGTTTTGGTAAATTATTTCCAATTGACATTTTCTAGCTTAATGTTTGTATTTACAGTAACAATATGTTATTTAATTACCAAGCATTTTCTACTATTTACTTTTAAAAGGAAGCTTCTTACAAAGTGAGGTTTATTAATGCATGTACTTACAAGCACGGAGCGTAAATTAATAACCGACCTGTTTTTGCTTCTGGAATTATTTAATAAGTTTCTTCATTATTTCTTGGTAAAAATTGCTTTATTTTGGGCGTACACATGAACGTAATTAGTCGCTAGTTATTTTTCGTTCTAAAATAGACTACTGCTTTTTATACTTTTTACTGTGCACTTTTATTCGAGTAAATAAATGACGTTGATCATTAAACTGCTGGTTTAATGATCTGTGTCATTTAAAAAAGCATTTAAAAGCTGTTTAGCGATTGCTTTGATTCAATTATCTATTATTCATAGAAGTAAATCTTTTCCTGTTACAAATATTGAGTTACATGTTTATCGACGGAAAATAAATATTTTCCTTCTCAAAATTTTTTCTACGAATTTACTAAAACAGCTAATTGTTAATATAAATTTAAAAGTAAATATCTGTTGTTTATTTAATGAAATATTATACTACGTTTATAGCTGTATATGCTTTGATGTATGTGTGTATTTGTATTTACTATTGTGAGATAAACATTTACTATAGTGAGTTTTTCCTAGTAAAAGCAGAAATATTTTATGTACATAGAACCTTATAGAATATAACTTTTAATTTAATAATTACATGTTTACGAACATAAAAATATCTTAACTTTTATGAAATTGTAATATATTTGGTATAAAATACATGAATTATTATTTAGAAAACGATGAGTCAGCATTTATGACTGTGAAATCACCCGTTTTTCTTACTAATGTTATAATTCTTATGGTACTTAATTTTTCTGATAAAATACCAACAATCGTGGTTAAAAAGGGCCATCCAAAATTAATACAAACAATTAAGAATTTTATTATTTGAAAAAATTAAATTATTAAGGGGAACCAACCACCTTAAAAATAAAAATAAATTGGTCATTGGTTATTGGTTATTGTGAGGATAAATTATTCATCATATATGAACTATTTTTTGCGGTAAATTTGAATATATTATCAAAATATAATGGAAATTTTTTTAAAATTATTTTATGTTCGTTCGGTCTCTTTGATTGGCTATAATACAACTTTGTATATTTCTTGCTCTGCCGCAAGGTTTTGGGAGTCAAACTGATCAGATTGGAGTTTTTGAGGTTTTATAGAATTCAGAATACATATAATTAATTAGGATATGAGTGTGGGAATTTAAAAAATAAAATTATTTGCTACAGTTGTAGCCTATTTAAGCTTGAATTATTCAATTTTCTTTTTAATTTTATCATAAAATGTGGCTTACACAGGCTATAACTTTAGTCAATAATTAGGTTTTACAAATTCCGACACTCATATTTTAATTATATGCAGTATTTTCAACACAATAAAACCTCAAAAACTCCAATCCGATCAGTTTGACTCCCAAAACCTTGCGCAGAGCAAGAAATATTCAAGGTTGCATTATAGCCAAATAAAGACACCTGACGACCATAAAAAAAATTTTAAAAAAATTTTCTATTATATTTTGATATAATGTTCTAATTAACTGTAAAAGATAGTTACTATATCATGAATAATTTATACTTACCTAAACATATATAACCAATTTATTTGAAATTTAAGGGAGGCTAGGTCCCCTTAATAATTATTGACCTTTGTGAGACAAATAATTTTATTAATGAATGTCCGACGATTGGCACGTCTTTTTTCATGGTATACAAATTTCAAAACAAAGCTGTTACAAAAACATATAGAATATCTAAGAAATTATAAAGTGATACATACACAGATAAATTGCATATGTCAACATAAGCGAAAGGTTACAATTTTCACCAAAAATCGATTAAATCATCGTATATCGTGGTATCAAATTTTGTTCCGGGTAAAAGTGAGTCATATATAGTTATATATAATCATATATAAAAATCATAACAGCTATATATAATTATATATAACTATATATGACTCATTTTTACCCAGGGTAGCAATTTAAAAAAAATAAATCAATAAAAAATCTATAATTAAGGGAAGAAAATACAGGTTTTTGGTCAAAAACCGATATTATTTTTATTTTTTGATACTCATTCTTAAACCTTTTTTATTAATAATAAAATAGGTTTCAGAATAGAATTTGACTTTTTTAAGCTGTTTTAATTTTTTTAAAATATTTTCGTTTTTATCTAAAATTCAATGTTTTTCAACATTTGCGTGACAATAAAAGTTAAATAAGTGCGCCCTAAGTAAGGCTAAACGTCAGTAAAAGTTAAAACCCTATGTTACTAGTGGACACAAAAAATTTGACCCATAAACAAAATTGGAATCATAAATAATTACCAATTTACTTTTATTTAATTATTATTACTAATTTACTTTAAAGGCATTTTTCTCAATTCTTTATTTTCATAACTTCTAGTTACGTTTTGCGCACCAGATTTTATTTTTATGTTTTGAATGTATGGTAATCTACTTTTTAAATATATTTTTTAGAAATCTATGTTGAGACCTTTTAATAAAAGTTTAAATACCAATTTTGGCTGGCCAATCATTATAATAAAATACATGATTTTTGTAGAAATAAAAAATAAGAAATTTAACTTATCTATAGAATATTTTTACAAACAAAAATAAAATAATATAGCAACATCGATTGCTAAGTTTTACTTAAAAGAATACATACATTCGAGCTGATCGAAATTCACCGATGCCTGTTGCGCAAAAAGATAATAAAAATAATGTCCTTTTCTGAAGGTTTTCTGGCTGTTTTCATATTTTAAAGGCGGTTTAGGGGTATTTTAACTATTGCAAATATGTTCTTTTTACGTATTATTAAGTACAAGAAAATAAATAATATATTTGTCAATGCTTAACAGATTTTGGTTTTTCCTGTAGCTTCTTCCCTTAAATGGATGTAATCATGGAGTTCAGAACTCTTCGTTGACATTGGCCATCGAGAAAACATTGGCCGGTGACATTATCCGTAGTTTAAAGAATTCTATATGATCAACACAGTCTCTCCTCCTTCAAACAATTTGAAAAAGCTTTACATCACAAACAATCAAAATTACCCAAAAAAGTATCGTCACGAGCAATAGCTACCCAAATAAAATTATAAACTCCTGCGTCATGTTACGTACCGTCCTCAGTGTCGCGTGAATTTTCATTAAAAGCCCCCCTCCTCTCTGCTTTTCGCTCTCTTTTTCTCTCTCTGTTCTACTCTCTTTCTCTCTCTCTCTCCTTCTCTCTTTCTCCCTCTCTCCTTCTCTCTTTCTCTCTCTCTCCATCTCACTCTCATCTCCCCCTTTGATAAACAGAATCTCGCTCGGAGCCCCGTCGCCGCGCTGACAAGTCCACGCGCAAGTGTTATTTTAGGAAATGGAAATTCAAATTCCATTTAGTTGGAGCAGCAAGCCAACGCTAAAGCGCAGAGAAATCTTTCTGACCGCGGGCGACATTCCTCGCTTCTCTCCTCTCGCGTTTATGCTCCTCTTCAGCCTCCGCGTTCGTGGTTTTTTTTCTCTCGTTTCCGCCGTTAGAGACTGTCGTGGTAGTGTGCGTGAGCGTATTATGCTTCCGCGGGCGAGGGGAGATTGTAGCGAGTTTCGCGGACGGTGGAGGTCTGCGTTGGATGTGTGTACGGAAAACAAACGCGCGGGTGAGACGAGTTGAGGTGGATGGAAGGGTACAGCAAGGGAATCGGTGAAGCCTGGAATTCTGTTTGATTATTTTCTTTTTATTTCGAAGTAATTGGAAAATAAATATGGTACTGGGACGAGACCGTCTTTTGACAAAATCTATGCTTGTGTAAAAAGAAATGTCTTCAATGACGCTGACTAGCTTATTTTTCAATGCCAAGCTAAAACCCCCTGAACCTAGGAACATAAGAGGAACATATTACAAATGTGCGAGATTTTGTCCTATAAAGAGAAAGTAAATTTATCTTAACTCTTTAGTATGTATATATATTTTTTTTTTTTTTTAAATGGCATTTCGAACTCGAAAGTTCATCGCCTCATCTACGCAAGCCTTCCACGTTTCCCTATTTTGTGCCAACCCCATCCATTTCGCGCCTTCCCGCCCAATTTCAGTTACGTCTGATTTTACGTTATCTTCCCATCTGCGTCCAGGTCTACCAAGAGGTCGCGTTGCTTTCGGTTTTCCTTTCATTATGCGCGCTGCTGTACGATCATCGCCCATTCGTGCCACGTGCCCTGCCCATCTTAGTCTCCGTGATTTTATTATTCTGTTAATATTTGGTGACGCGTACAAATTATGTAGCTCGTCATTGTGCAGTTTCCTCCACTCCCCTGTTTCCTCATCTTTCTTTGGCCCGTATATTTTCCGCAGAACCTTATTTTCAAATACCCTAAAACGATTTTCTTCCGCTTTAGTGAGCGCCCAGATTTCGCACCCATACAAGATTACCGGCATTATTATAGTCCTATATATCCTTATTTTGACATTTTTCGACAGTAGCTTTGACTTAAGTAATCTGTTCACAGCGTAGAAGCAGGCATTACCCGAATGAAGTCTCTTATTAATCTCGGCTTTAATTTCGTTTCGATCATTTATAGTTGTACCTAAATATCTGAATTCGCTAACCTTTTCAAAAGTGAAATTTCCGACTCTGAGATCCCCCTCTGCTTCGCGAATGCCCAGTTTCTCCATGATCATATATTTCGTTTTCGATTCGCTCACTTCTAACCCCGTGTTTTTAGCCGCATTTATAAGGATTTCCGCATTTCTCGCCACCGTTTCACCATTATCTCCCACTATATCCAAGTCATCCGCATAGCCTAAAATTTGCGTTGTTCCGTTGAGTGTTGCGCCTAGCTCGCTAGCCTGCATTTTTCTAACAATATGCTCTAGCGTCAGGTTAAAGAGTACCGTTGAAAGCCCGTCACCTTGCTTCAAACCGTCGCGTATCATGAACGATTCGGATACATTACCGCCTACTCGGACCTTTCCAGTGCTTCCGTTCAGACATATTTGAATTAATTTTACGAGTTTTTTTGGTACGCCAAGGAGCACTAGGATTTCATACATTTTGCTTCGTTTGACAGAGTCGTACGCTTTCTTAAAGTCCACAAATAGCTGGTGTATAGTTTCGCAATATTCCCACTTTTTCTCTAATAATTGTCTTATGGTAAACATTTGATCGCTCGTTGACCTGTTGCGCCGGAATCCACACTGATAATCTCCTATTATATCTTCCGCGAATGGTGTGAGTCTGGCCTGTATTACGTTTGACAGAACTTTGTAGCAGGTAGCTAAAAGTGAGATTCCCCGGTAGTTATTGCAGTCTGTTTTATCTCCCGTTTTGAAGATCGGTATGATGATGGATTCTTTCCAATTTTCTGGTATTGTTTCATTTCTCCAGATAGCACATACTAGATAAAAAATTTTAGATGTAAGCGCGGTGCCTCCATATTTAAGTAGTTCAGCTGGTATAGAATCGTTTCCTGCGGCCTTATTGTTTTTTAGCTTTTTGATCGCGGCCTCTACTTCTTTGTAGGTCGTTTCGTCCATATGGAGTTCAGCAGTGTGGATTTCGTCTCCCATTTCCTCGGAGTTTTCATGCACGTTTAATAACTTATCGAAATAATCTTTCCATAAATTCAATAGTTCATTTCTTTCATCGCTTGTCACGAGGTTCCCGTCCTTATCTTTCATTAACTGCGATCTACTCTGAAAACCCTTCCTAATAGCGTTTATTCCTTTGTACATCTCGCGCGGGTTATTTTCCCTACTATTAGTTTCTATTTTTCTAATTTCATTTTTCTGATACTCGCGCTTCTTGTTTCTGTAAATCACACGTACTTACTTTCTTATTTCATGGTATTCTTCTACGGCCCTACCGCTTTCATTGTGTACACTATCTAATTTAGCCTTCTTGCGCCTTTCAAACCAGAGTTCGCACTCTTCGTCAAGCCATGGTTTGCTCTTCGGCCTTTTTTTCTTACCCAGTACTTTGTTCGCGGCCCCTTTTATAGTTTTTTCGATAGCTCCCCACAACCTGTTCGGATCGTCATCTACTCCCGTCTGTTCATCCGTTTCCTCGAGCGCCTGAAATCGGTTGCTAACTTCTACTTGGTACTTGATTCGCTCTATCCCGCTTCGTAGTTTTCCAATATCAAAGGTTTCTACTTTGTTCGCTCGCTTACTATTTTGACCGGCTACTAATCTGGCTCTTAATTTGGCCACTACTAGATAATGATCTGAGTCGCAATCCGCCCCCCTATAGGTCCTTACGTCGAGTACATTCGTGTGGCGCCTCTTATCAATAAGAAAATGATCGATTTGATTGTGCGTGGCTCCATCCGGCGATGTCCACGTTGCCTTGTGTATATCCTTGTGCTTGAAGCACGTGGTCTTGACTATAAGATCTTTTGCGGCTGCGAAATTTATGACCATAATACCGTTATCATTGCTGGTTTCGTGCAGACTTTCTTTGCCTATGGTGGGCCTAAACATTTCCTCTCTCCCTATTTTAGCATTGAAATCCCCCACTACTATTTTGGTGTCGTAAGACGCGAATTGGTCGATTAATTGCTCTAAAGTTTCATAATAAAGATTTTTGACTTCTTCCTCTTTGTCCTCCGTGGGACAGTGGACGTTAATAACCACGTAATTATACCACGCTCCTTCGATGATGATATACGAGAGTCGGTCATTCACGAAATTGCAACTTTTAACGGAATGTATGATGCTTTTGTTAACAAGAAATCCGGTGCCTAGAGAATGCCCGCTCGCGCCCCCATATAAAAAGGTGAAGTTACCGGATCCTAGCATCGCGTTATCTTTCCATCGGGTTTCTTGTATTGCTACCAAATCTAAATTGTACCTCTCAGTTTCATTTATGATTTCCCGGAACGCGCCTGCTCTGTGTAGACTGCGTACATTCCAGGTTCCCACCCTTAAGTTTCTTTTCGTTTTGGTTTGGTTTTGTTTTCTTTGAGCCATGATAGTAAGTTAAACCCGCGCGTTTTGGATCCTGTTCCGATCGCAGGTGAGTCCATCCGTCTAGGGGTGATAACCCTCATACCTCCCTAGAACTAAGTATGAGAGCTTTCTGACTTTGGCGAGGACATAGTCAACTCGTCGTCAGACACACTCGGTTTCATTCTCATATCCTAACGCCCCCTTGCAAGGCAGCGCGCCTTCGCTGGCTTCGTTGCCATGTAAGACCAGGTGGCGAATCATTCTACACATCCCCTCTCAGGGCAGTTGTCATCGCTCCCGCATCCTCCACGACAGCAGGATTTTTGGCCCATTTTTTGTTTGAATTGTAGTTGTTGCGGTGCTTGCGTAGTGTTTCTAGATGAATGCGTTCGCCAGTGCGGGCTCATCACACCCACGCCTGGGCCTATTGACTGTCCGCGACTGCTTATTCGCTTTATTCGCAGCTAACCTCTTTCTCAGGGGTCGTTCCTCTATCCGCAACCTGAGGACGCGCTGTGTAGTGGTGATAGGCACCCACCCGTCCGCTCTGGACGACTACGCCCAGGACCCGCTTAGGGTAACGGCGTTGCAACAGTTAGTATGTATATATAATAAAATTAAATTCTACAGAGTGTGACATGCTGATTGAGGGGAACTTATTATATTTGATAAATATCGTTTTCAAATACTTTTTTACAGTATTGAAGTCGACATTAAAATGTGATTCAAGGACTAAACAATGTAGATATTGCAAATATTTTCATTATACAATTTTTAATTTTAATTTTAATTTTTTGAACATTTTACGATATGGGACAAAAGTTTCAAGCCAAAGGAGCTAGCCGTACTATTTTTCGCATTAACTAATTACTAACTTTTTTGTATTAACAAATTATTAGTCTTATTACATTGAAAAACTAACTCGAAATCCTTAATCAGCGACCCTTAAAAACTCTTATATGTATCAACGTTCAATAATTATTCCAGTTGTAAATTTTTATAAAAAAAAAATTATATAAGCTTTCTTAACGTATCCGTGTATAACTATTATATACAAAAATATTATGTACAATTTGCTTATATTTTTAAATAACAAGCATTTGTAAATTATGAATTTTTAATACAAATGTTGCTGTTGATACCGTTGGGGTATAACATAAATAGATAGCAAATCAGTACTCTGCTGTATAATATTGTCTTCCAGTTTATTTTATTTATATTATTCTAATGAGCATATTTGTTTATTAATAGTAAACGGTACACTGTCGTTTACTTCCGAGATTTATTATTGTTGGAAAATGAATGTAAATTTCATCCACTTAGTTTCATTTATTCCTCATTTAATTTAAAGTCTCTCTTGCAAACTCTAGTGCACGGCTACGTTAGATCAAAATAGAACGTTTCATTTTGCACACTTTCATCCGTATTTGCACTCGTGTGTACAACGCGGTTTCGCGCTTGGGGAAATCGGTGCGCTTCATTCTCCGCGCTATGTACGTAGTGAGAATGGTACGTATGACCATCTCGAGTTGTCGCGTTATTGCCTTGCTATGTGTATACGGAACTTATATAATATTGTCGTAATTTGTTACTGTGTTTTATTAATCAGAATACTAGATTTTGCTACTTAACAAGGGCTATGCATGTATAGATATAGTTTCCTATGAATTTTACAGATATTTGTCAGTCATTTTCACTGACAAATGATTCACTGACAAAAATGTTTACACATGGGTAATAGATGGCGTAAAACGGTCTTCCAAAACCTTACGTAATTCTAACAGACGGTGTAAAATGTTCCTTAGAACATTTACGTTGTGGAGTAAGTAGTATTGATACAAAATAGTCAGGCGCACTCATATGTAAATAGTAAATTGTTTTAGATGACCAGCTGTAACCTTGTTCACTCCCCTGCGCAGAAAGCGGAGTATACTCGTTCAATTCTCACGTTATTTTTGTATACATTTGGTATCACAAATTAAAATTTTTACTTTGATAGGACATCTATACTAAGAAAACCATATAGTACATTTCATATCGGAAAATTATGACATCGTAAATTTTTCGATTCATGTATCGTAGATCAAATTATTTTCAATATAATGTTGTAAAATCATGAACATGGGATCTGCACATAATATTTCGCCTATTAAGAAAAATTAAACTATTTAAAATTGTATTTTTAATGTAGAAATTAAGATTTTAAATTGCTAATTTTACGATATGATATCGCATCCGTCGGTGAATAATTATGATATCGATACGTACATTTTTTGCGTGAATTGCAATATCGTTTTGTCATTGTACAACCTCTCAAATTGAAGCTAAATAGTAGAGCTATAATTTAGAAGATGTTAGAAATTTGTAGAAAATATTGGTTTACACTTATTGACTTACATTCGATCTAATCCATATACACGAAAATAAACTTTTGCGCAGGAGGGTTAAAACTTCGAAATTTTACATCCTTCAGATTTCAAATCTTTGCTCTTAAAATTATAAACATTTAAAAAACGTAATATTTTTTTCATTATCTTTGCCAACGAATCTGTGATAAAACCCAGCTTTTCATTTATAAATGCTAATATCAATAATCCACGACCATCCGACGTATATCATCAAAGCCCCAACTGTACCCATCTAAAAACGTACCCACTTACCCTACCACCGCCCTCCCTTCTATATCTTTCCTTCCGCTAACTAATGCAAGCAATAACGTTGCTTTAAACGCAGCATAATGACCGCGTCTATGGCGGGGGATTAGTCGTTAGCCCGCGCACGCTTAAGATTTCGAGAGGGAGGGAGGGGGGGGGGGGCTAAGGTTTGTGCAAACGGTTCCTTTGGACGGCGATGGTAATCATTGAGAGCCGCGGGGGAGCACGAAATGAAAACGTTGTTTCGCTCGGAGTGGGAACAACGGCATAGATGCGATCGTATGGTTCGAGCAAAATTTCGTTGCATCGAGAGTATAGAGACTAGTTTTATAGGCCTCGTCTGTAGGATGAAGTCTATTCGGTGGGAGGATTTAATGTGTTTTGTGAGTGTGTATACTCTAATAATTGAGTGAAATTTCACTTCCTAGAGTGAAAAAATGGAATCATTCTATTTTCAAGAGAATACTCATTCACATTAAGTCAATACTCTTTTAGTAAAAAAGTCTTAGTCTTACAAGGAGGGACCATGGAGTGCGGGTCATCAAATTTTATGAAACTTTAGGGATCGTTTTCTGATGCCTAAAAGTGAAGCCAAATACTCGTGGTTTTATCCAATGGGCCATTTGTCGGAATTGCTTCAGCTTGCGTTCAACGGACTGGTCACGAGCGGTCGCCTAGTGTACCGCGTCCTTCTCCCCTTCCTACCTAACTTACTGCTTAACGACCTCCGGTCAAGTTTCAACACCTCGCCTTTCCAGCTATTTCGTCAGGTTGTGGTCCAGGCACCAAGCGAGGTTCTACAGAGGAAGCAATCTACTTCAGAAGAATATCAGAAGAGTGTCAGAGGGGTGAGTGCCAATTTTTGTGCGGTGTTGCAAAGAGGAAAATAAGAGGTAGGAAAATTAGAAGGAGTTTTTTATCCGTTAGCGTCATCGGGGAAGTGTTTTTCGTTTCATTACTGCAGTGTTGAAAATTTGGAGCACGTCTTTATTTCTTCTCTTACCGTCAACCGAATCAGAATGCAAAATGTTAATGTAAAACGACGTAAAAACCGCAAGGAGCGCGCGCCGTCGCGAACAAGTTCGGACCGATTCTAGAATCGGAAATACAAGCGGGCAGCGACGCACGACGTAGAAACTGTCAAGCGCTCGGCGTGTTTACGTCTTTCAAAGAATAACAAAACTGGATGATCGTGCTAAGCTTTACTTTCAGACTTTAGAAGAAATATATTTGCCTCTAGAATACTTTCGGATACGAGCAAATTCAGTTTTTCGCGCAATCGGGAAGATAATCAGAAGCATACAGGTGAGTCAGGAGGATATATATATAGTTTTATAAATGTGCTTATATGTGCACAAACATATATATATATATATATATATATGCACATTTATAAAACTAGTTTAAAAAGAATTTTACCTCCGTAAAATATAAATTACCGATGAAATGGCAGTGCAGTGAATTTGGTTCTTTCTAAATTTCTTAAAAGATAGTTAGTGTTCGGGTTTTTCTTTCCTAAGGCGGCAGATGCGTGTACGATCGTCCCTCACACGATATAGAATCAAGTGCGTTCGTTGTCTCAGGTTGGGTGGGAGCACGTGTTTGTCATCTGGGAAGCGCGATACTAGCAATTAATTTTTTTTGAGCCGGTTTATCTTGCAGTGCGGATAAACTAGGTTAGAAAATTAACAAAATAATTAGTAAAAACATTCGGAATTTCAGATCATCATCAAAAGTAACATTAGAGAGGATAAAATGTCAGAAGATAATGTACCAATCAGAGAGTTCAACGAAAACAGAGGTAATGTGTTTCTAATCAGAATATAAACAATTTAATTATATACTAGGCCTATAAAAATATTTATTTGTCCTCAATAAGTTAGGACAATAAATAAATAATAGACGTCAGAAGACCGAATGTTTATCAGATCAATTGTTTATAAATAGATTTAGATGAGTCGTCCTACACACCTCCAGTTAAGCCATATAACAATCAAGGTAGGGAGTTAGACGATCCCGTTCTTTCTCAGCTGGAGATGATAGAGAGCAGGCTGTCACACCTGGAAATGGCATTCGAGCATAATAAACCTCAAAGAGACCCTTGAGGGATTCACAACAGTTGCCAGAGGACTGACAACTCAGAGGAACTAAGAGGAAATCACCTCCCCTTATAATTCGACAATCAGAGGCACACTTGACAATAACACATGAAATCATGGAATTCAAAACAACGATTCGACTATGTTAGGAGAGCTAAATCAGACGTTTAGGGAACTCAGACGTTCATTAGATAAAAACTTTTCTAACTCGAAACCCCAAATTAAAAGAAACTACAAACTAACAAAGAAAATACCTCTAAACATTTGGTTAGATAATTTAAAAACAGAAGACACAGGCATTATACACTCAGAACACGACATAAAAAAAAGAAAGGAGAATGTCAGAGACATAATTATAAATCATGTAGATATGTATTATCATAATAATAATATATACATCACAGATACCAAAATGATAATTAATAAAATGAAATAATTCAGAAAAGCAGAGTCAAATATAACGGATTCTTCTATCAGATGTAAATTATACAATCTCAAGTTGAATAACAAAGACTCAATTAACCAATTTTGTAATAAATTCGATGAAATTAGAAAATTTGATGTATGTGATACTAAAATACCTCTGACAGAAGAAGAAAAGAGGTTTGTTTTTTTACGTAGCAGTATCTAGTGTTTATAGAGAAATAAAATCTATGAATGTAATGAGACTTCAAACGACAGGCATATAAATGAGTTTAGATAATACGAAAAACTTTTTGCTACAGCTTGAAGCAGATAAAAACAAATCAGAAAGACCACAATACACAAAGCAACAAAAACTTCAGAGGTAATCAGAATAGAGGGAGAGATGATAATAAAAATATAAGAGGTAGAGGAAATTTTAACAACAAGAGAGGATCGTTCAAGAAATCAGTTAAGCCACAAACACCAGGGCGAAACTTGAAACAAGGGGAAAAATGTAAAGCGATGGTAACAGGTAAAATTAGTCATTGGAAAATGAATACACCCATAGAAATAGTATTCGTACCAACCTCGGATTCGTAATCAGCTCCCACCAAAACCTACTACTAATAATTTTTAGCCAATTTGTACAAATTTTTATCAATATGCTATTTTGAATTCGCCATTTTGAACTTTGCAAATTCGACCTCGTATTCGTAATTAGAAACCTTGAAAACCGTTATACCGTTTCCTGCAAATGTATTTACCTTCGAAGCAGGTCAAGCAGTCGAGAGTTTGATTCCCGTCGAAAATTCTCGAGAAATTTTTCTTCGAGTTTTTCGTCGTAAAAGATCTCCGACTACGCATTGTGCTCAAATCAGGACGTATGCGCTCATATAGCCTTCTGAAAAGTGTCTCAGACGCTAGTAAGCCGGTGATGGATTTCTCTCGACTGAGATCGCTCAGCACAACAAACAAGTATTATAAAATATAAATGCAAAATACAAAATCACGTATGCATTGTGAGATATCTGAGTCCCAAAAGAGAGGGGACACATGACTATTAAATACAAAGAAAGAACGGAAGAATTAAACAATCATATTATTTCTTAAATACAAAAATAATTTACCTTATCGATTTCAGAATATCGTAGAATATAGTCAAATAAAGAAATCATTGTAAAACAAAAACGGATCGTGGAATCTCAAAATTTCTTTTAAATTCAGAATCTTCATTAAAAACCGAAAAAAATGAGCTTCCGTTTGCAAAAAATGAACCATGTCGTTCTCGAGATACTAAGAGAACTATAAAATTAAAGTAATAAGTTGTTTGGATCAAATTTATAGATAGAATAATATTTCTTATTGTTTTCTTTTGTAATGAATCCGTGTAGAAATTTCACACAGACGTCCCTGGCTATTCGCCAGATCTAGACATGTTCTCCTGGTCTAAGCCGTATGTATGGATATCGCACGGAGAACTAGTCAGATTTTGGTCACTATAGTCATACTATAGTTTTCATAAAATTACTTTGTATGTGACGATGAAATTCTTTGTGCTTTTCATTCATAGTAAGACTCGCTACTTTAATTCATATCATAATATGACATTACCTATATAATCAAAAAACTTCATAAACATAACTTTTTATTTAGCTTTTTTAGAAAAGAAAAAAAAATTATCGGTACACATTTTTGAAGCATGTTACAAGTATCGAATTTTATGATTTACGTACACCTTAGATTTATCTTATCATCGTATATATAGTAACTTATTCAACGCTAGGTGAGAAAAAAACAAAAAGAAAATAAACAACTAAAAATCTATGCTTTCAAATCTAATGATAAATTTTCAGATATATTGAACGTTTACTTTTTCAACTATGATAAATTGTCTTGGCACTTTTCTTGAGCTTGACTGGAGCTGAAGTTTTACCCGCCGCTCGAAGGCGTTAAATAATCTCGCGTCTCAACAATCAATTTAATTGTCGCAGTCGCAGCATTTGGCTCTAGCACTCGAGTTTTTCCGTGCTGTATCGGTCGACGTATCGCGTAGCTTTAGAGCCTCTTAAAGCGCGGCGCGATTTTACTTAACAGCGCAGTTTCCGTCCTTGGCTCGAAGCCTTGCTTCTTTTCTCGGGCGATGAGGGCGTAGGTTGTACGGCAAGCGTAGAACACGTTACACGTGCGTTAGAAGCGTTACACGTGCAACGCGAGAAGCGTGAATTTTAAATAAGCGGCTTGATATTTGACGACAGGGGTTGGGTGCCGTTATAGATTACGCGTGTAATTTAATGCAGATTTAGTGGAAAGAAGGGAGGAGAATTGAACAAATTACATATTATGTAATGTCAGTGATTGTATTTAAGTTTTATATAAGATATTACCGGTATAATAATTTATCAAATAATAACCCGTGTTAAAAAAGTCTGGGACAAGTTTGGCAAAAGTCTGGCTCAGAAAGTCTGGCATAAGTCTGGCTACGGACACTATCCCAGACTTTTGGAAAAAAATGCAAAACAAAAGTGTAGCGTTCCGTCAAGTCTGCAGTAATTTAAATATTGGTCTCTTTCTTTACATATATTTAAATTTCATGAAAAAAAGGAATATTTAAAAATTGTTCTGCACGGATTAATCGAAAACTATTATTTTTACGATTCCGGTTGATATTAACAATAAGTGTAGTCTTCTAATTACTTGTATGTAAAAAAGGTTTTCGTGCCATAATTCAACAAAAGTCTGGTACATAGTCTGACTTATAGTCTGGGATAGTCTCTGTAGCCAGACTTTTGCAAGACTTTCTGAGTCAGACTTTTGTAAGACTTTCTGAGCCAGATTTTTGCCAGATTTCTTCCAGGCCTTTTTCATACGGGAATTGAATAAAATATGCTTTATCAAAGTATAATTAGGACTAGTATAGGACTGTGCTTTTTAAAATAAAAATCTGTGAAATATTGGTTATAAGGGATTTCGAAGTCGCTGAATACAAATCTACTATCAGAATCTAAACATGAAAATAAAGGATCCAATATAGTAAACAAAACAGACATGTTCTTTTCTTTAGCATATGGATAATTAAAATTTAGCAAACATAAAATCTTCATTGACCAAATTTCAAAGCAATCAGTTGAAAAAGTCAGTTAAAGTAGTCGAATTACTTTGTCAAATTTATCTGCCGTATTGGATTTGAAAATTAAATTTTGAAAATCGAATAATAATAGATTAGCTCGTATGTACTAGTTGTGGAATATATGTTATTTTCTCTCTAATGTAAGATAAACATAATAAATAAGCTACCCATCATTCACTATACAATCAGGTCGTCAAATTAGTATCTAAATTCTCAAAAAATTATAACCTCCTCTCTAATTCAATCCTGTTTACGCGAAAAAAATAAGAATCTGCATCTGCGCACTAAGAGAAAATTCGCTCGACCTTTCGTTTATATACCACACTGCTACTTCTTCAATTTTAATATTGCCTAGTCAGTCGCTTAAACACGCTCCGCGGCCGCGCACTTCGCAAAAGTCCTCCTCTCTGCATTATTTTATGCAGAGTAAAAAAATTCATATCTTAGGGAGGGGGGTGGTAGTGAGGGAATTACCATTTAAAAAGCCTCGAAAGCGCATTTGTCAACGTAAAATGGGAATCTTACCTTTTCATATACTTTCTGTAGCTTCGCCGCGCGGAAAAACGCGCGGAATATCCAAATATAAACCTTGCGAGGGAGAGATATCAAGGGGCGTGTACATAAAGGGTGAGATGCGCGCGGCGAGAACTACTTAACTCGAGTTATCAAAAATCTAAGGGACGTACGTCGAATATTGCCTTTCTTTCTTTAAATTTCTTTGAATATTTTAGACTGAAATGTTCAAGTAATTAAGTACAATTGTGATCCCAAATTCTGTTGATACATGGTTTCTAAGTATCATCACGAGAGTCAGAACATTAATAATACTTATTAAATTGTAAATTTTATTTTTAATCTTCCTTTATTATTCGATAACATTCTTTGTACAGTAATATTTTTCTTTTTTATGTTACAGGTGAGATACCGAACTATTCATTTGAGAAAAGCAGTTTACTATTATATGTGAGTTTTTTACAATTTTAATAACGAAAAAACGTTATTAAATAATAAATTATTATGTTTCATGAAGCTATATTAAAAATATTATTAATAAATTTTTAAAACTTTTCTTTGCGTGATAAATATGTAAAATAGAAAAAAAATATGGAGCTTCTATTATAATCGCTCATAACATCCAACCGCACACATTCAAGTCATCTTAAATATATAAGTCATCTTATATACCATTAAAAAGCCGACAATAGTGAGCAGATTAATCTAATTTAAGCATCAGACTGCAAAGTTTCACAAAATCAAATGAAATATTGATTTTACATTAACTTCAACCGTTACAAACACTTTATTCCATCAATCATTCAAAGAAATCAAATTTCACATCTACACAGCGCAAAACTCGCTCGAAAACATTCAGACAGTCCGAAATAAAACACAAGCCGAGACGCCGCGCCGTACAAAATTCTCGCGAAAAAAAATCTTTTCCATCTAGAACGAAATCCAGCAATCGACAGGCAGACACCTCCCAGAGTCCCTCCATACCCGCGTATTATCCTTACGTGCGCGCGTGTATATGCAAACTTCGGCCCAGGGGAATTTCGAGCAAAGGCTTTTGCGTGTCTGCGTGCATGAAAAAAGGGAAAGTCGAGCGGAGATGTCTCGACGTCCCCGCAGTGAGAGAGGCGTCTTGCGACGGAATATAAAAATATGTACTTAAGCCTTCAATCGTCGTCGGCTCTCTGAGTTGTCGAGGGGTGTGGAGGAAGAGTCTAAAGGGAAAAGGATCGAGAAGCGCGAAATTCGGAGATTTTTTTCTCGCTCTCGTTCTGTCGTGAGGGGTTCTTTTAATTTTTGAGGGAAGAACGCGTTTTTTTACTCGCCTGGGGAAATATTTATGTTTTGATGAGTAGTGCGAAGTAAATGTTTATTCTGTGTAAAAATGGCTAAAACATGTGCTGAAGTTCGATAGAAAATTAATGTCGGAAAATTTGAACGCTAATATATTTTAGTAACATACAAAAATAATTTTCTTTAGGAAGTAATTTTAGTGACGTGATTAATTGTTTTCTATGTCAATTTACGTTAATAAATTTGAGAAATAAATGTGTCAGGTTTAGATTTAAAAACTTTTGAGAATGATAATATATTAATTCTATCTTTGTAGAATAATTTGTGTGGTTGCATAATAAATTAAGTTTATGTTATCGAAGTGGAATCAATCTCGAACTGTATTTGATTAGTGGCAGTGGTTGCAATACAACTTGTAAAGTGAACAATGTATAATTATTTACCAATACAATTTTCGTCTGAGTAGATAACCATCTCAAATAAGAAAGATGTGTCATATGGTTATAAATTATTAATAAAAATTATTTGCATGAATTTTATTTATTTGGTATCTAAAATAAGAGTCTCCACGAATAAAATAATAATAATCAACCTCATCACTCTAGTGTAAGGGAAGCTGTATGTGTTCCAGCCTTTACCACACCATATGTCTATCTAGAAAGCAAACAATTTTTCTATTGAAATGGAGAAGAAAGAATTAAAAGGGAACTTTGATGAACAGAATCTAATGAAAAAAATTTTAAATAAAATTCCATTACGGCCAAGATCTCGGGGTGGTCATCGCTAGTAATGAAGCCCGATATCCCATCATTATATGCAAATAGACAATAAAAAGATTCAACATAGCAAAGAAAGCCAGGACTATATACAAACTGAAGGTATAATTGTTGCACTTGAAAAGAAAAGAGGAATCCCCCTAGCTGTAAAGGCAATAACTAATGAACTTTGTTATGTTATTATATATGAGTATAAAGCATGTATGATACATAATGCCAATTACATGGACAATGTGACTGTATTGCTCAGGTATATATTGACATACAAATTAATAATCTATTGGTCTCCGAGAGTAATATCAAAATAATCATCCTCATCCATCCACTGGAACACATACAGCATACCTTACACTGAAGTGATGAGGATGATTATTTTGATTTTGCATATGGAGTTCAATAGTTTCTTAATTTAGGTGTCAAAAACCTTTCATATTTGTATTTAAAAGATACTTACATGAAAAATTTTCAGTAAGAACTAGACAATTTTGACTTAACATTGAGCTTAAATTATTCAAGTAGTCAATATCATTTACTCAAGCTTAGAAAGTAAATATAGTTCAATCATCGTAACTCAAGATTTCGAGCAGATTACGTTCAATCTTTAGTAAATACTGCTCACGAGTTGTTCCGTATAAACACCTCTAACGATTGTCAAACATTTCAGTTATTTCTACTCTACATAAACCCAAAAATAAAATAATGTACCACATTTAATCTCTCATGCTCCTGCTAATCATTCCATCCCCACAATCAAATAACAGCATAGCCAAATAAATAAAATAATAATAACTATAATAATAACAATAACTATAACAATAACAATAACAATAACAATGATAGTGACAGTGACAGTGACATGACAATACCAATGACAATGACAATGCCAATGCCAATGACAAAGACAAAGACAAAGACAATGACAATGATAATGACAATGACAATGACAATGACAATGACAATGACAACGACAATGACAATGTCAATGACAGTGACAATGACAATGACAATAATAATAATAATAATAATAATACTAATAATAATAAGAATAATAATAATAATTTACCACACTCAATGTCTCACGCCCTTGCTACCCATTCCACCCATACCGTAATCAAATTAACATCACAGCTCCTGCAGACCAACGATCGTCACCTCGCACTATCTAAACAGAGCATCGCACTTCCAGGCATCCTTGCGGAATTTAAACAAAAAACTCAGTTACAGATATACCCGTATGCGCGAGCACACCTAGGCAACGAAGAAAAGTAGAATGAAGAGCGACGATTTACATGAGAAAACAAAACCTCGACTCTTGACGCTCACGCGGAAGGAAAAGCTAGCTCAGCGAGTGCAAGCACGCCGACGGCCGACCGGTATTTTGCATTTTACAATAGGCAAATGATATTATGTAAAAGCGTCCGCCACCCCCCCCCCCCCCCCCCCCCACCACCCCGGCTAGCAGTCTCACGTACACCCTTTTCCCATCCTTTGCCTGCATCTACGTTTATACTCGTGGTGCTGTGTTTGCGGGAATGTGTGTACGTGCACTAGGAACGTTCCTTGGGTGTTTTTTGTACTTTTAAGCATACAAGGGGAATGTCCTAAGGAGGATGCCCATGCCAGATCTAGGTAAAACATTAATAGAAGATCTGTAAAACTAATATGAGTATAAAGAATTTATAAAGTGAAGAACACAACAAAAATTAATTTTTTTAATTTTACTTCTGAAAGCCTGATAAAATCTGGACTTGTTCAGTTATTTTTGTCGTATTTGACCCTCTATTTTAAAAGTTTCCCTTCGCTTATTTGAATTAAATGTTTTTTAATGTTCATACTTTGACAAATTGTAAATAATAGCTTCAGTTTTGTACTTCCCCCCGCGTCTCCTTTGTACTTACTGAGTATCCATGGAAATCCTTCAGAAGTGTACTCATGGACTTAATGAGTTATATTTAAAAAATTATTTCCAGTTGTTAGACACATATCTATCATTAAGGGGTAACACCACTCTAGAGCCACGAAAAAAGGCCTAACTTTGATAATTTTGTTTGATGATATGGCTAAAGGGATCGGGTTTCTTTTTTCAGGGTTTAATTAAACACAAATTAAAGCATAAAAAAATTTTTTTTATTGAATTTTCAAATCAAAATGACGCCGTCAGAGCCATTTTCCAAAAACGTCTATTTTATTTATACCTCCACGGGAGGAAACGTAACTCCGAAAGAATGAGAGTGTGGACAAAAAAAGTATATGTTCTTGGCTATAGTCGTACATTTAAAACAAAAAATTTAAATATTTTCGACGTAAAAATTCGCAGTAAATTTTTTATAAAAAGAAAATTTTAGTTTAATCAAATAACGTCTATCTACTTCTTTAGATAATGCGACTGTGAAGCTACAGTAAAAATTTGAAAGCGATCCATCGGGCGGTTTTCGCGTAGCTTTCTGCCTAGTTTGAAGAAAGCAGTTTTGAGAAAAACGTGTTTAAAGTTTTACAAGTACTTAACTCTTAAAAAATTTAATTTTACCTTTAATCTGTGATGCCTGTACCGTAGATTTGGCCATCTAAATTGATATTCTCTTCTTCTTTCTCCTTCCTGACTGATTTTAAGTCCAACCGAGCCTTTTTTGCAGCATCGGTGAGCGATCGCTCGGAAAATTTGATGCGACATTCATCAGCTTCCACGCAGAAGTTGTAGCAGTTTGGCCCTATTTTCATCCCCAAATTTTGCATCAGACGCATGATACTTGACAGATCATCATTGTAGATACCTACAGCATGTATACTGCTGTATCAAGTACATGCTTGCCACTGGAGGAAGATTTAGGTGCCATAGATCACACGGCTGCGTTAAAGCTTTCATTCGTATTTTGAGTGAATCCGCCAAGGCAACGTGTAAGAAGATCGTCACTGCTCAACTCTTCATAAACAGGAGAAATCGCTTCATAAACTTCTTTAGATAGCAGTGCTTTGTGCATGTAGTTTGATAAATCTCCAGTAGCTTTTGCCTTTAGTGGCAGAACGCGGTTTCAAATGCTCCGTTTTTTAGTATTGGAGGTACCTCCCCCTCCGAACTTCTTTCCACTGTATTGTGGTTTTTTATCAGTCACTTTGTTTAGTGTACGATTATTATTGATAATTCACTATAAAACAACTTTATTTTGATGATTATTTATATAAAAAATAAAAAGATCAACGGCAAAAACAAATCGGAGCGTCTGACTCGGCGTCACTTCGCAGCTGTACTAACTCACACATACACGTATATTATAGTGTACATATAATATATGTATATAATATATGTATATGTATATTATAATATCAGCGCACCCTGGTGACGACGAAAGGTAACCTAATGACCTTGTAAGTATAGCAGGTATTTAATATTTCAGCAGATAAAAGCAAAAAGTCGGAGCGGTACCGCATATGCTGTAAACGCACACTTCGAGGCACGCCGGCAAAATTGAAAATTGAAGCTGTTACAATTTTTTTTGACTATAGGATCAATTGGATATTGTTTTTATGACCATAAAATATTGTTTAAGTCAAACAAAACGATTTTATTAAAATCCTAGAGTGGTGTTACCCCTTAATAGTAGTATTTTTATAGTATTTTCATAGTATTATTATTGATATGTGTGTATCTATCAATTGGAAATAATCTTTTTTTAAAATTGTAGCTTTATGAGTACACTTTTGAAGAATAGTTTAAAGGCTCGGTAACTATGAAACATGCACCGCCTGATTTAATAAATCTTGGTAAATGGTTAAAAAGGCTTAAATTCAATAATGTAGATTAGCGAATTTTCAGGGGACTATAAAGACCACTTCGACGTCCCTTACGAAGGCTAGCACATTTCACATTTCTCAAAAACACCTAGTACTTTTTAGAGGCCTCTTATAAAAAATAGCACTTTTTAGATTTTCTGATTAATACTAACACTTTCCGATTGATCCTCTAAGAAAATTATAGGTTTTGTCTAAAATTTAAAATTGTTAATTTTTTTAGGAGATTCCTGACAAGAACTAATATTTTTTAAGAAATCTGAAATGTGCTACCCTTCGTGAGGGACGTCGACTTTGAGGGGTCTAATTCGTGGCAAAATCACATACAATATAGGTGTATATTTAAGATATAAAAACTTGCATTCACTTAGATTGCGTCAAAATATTTTTCCGTATATAAAATGGATAATGATTTTTTATAGAATTTAACTTGACCCCTTAAAGGATGTGATAGTATCTATAAACATATATAAGTAAGACCATCAACTTTATTTTTTCTAATTTCAATTTTTTTAATTTTGCTTATTGTACTTATTTAAGCGGGTAGAGACGTTCAAAATTATTTCCGAATGTATTTGAAAATATGGTATTTGTTTGTATATTGATATTTTTATGAAAATATTTATCATAACTTTACCTATCCTGAAATTTTATTTTTAAATTATACTATGTTTCGTTACCAAAAATTATTTTTCACAAAAATAACTTCGTTTTTTTTTACCGAAAGAAACAGCGTATACAGTGAAAATCATCGACCCAAAATATAAAAGTAAAAATGACGTAGTCACACAAGCACCCTCGAACGATTACACATAAACATTTTCACGCTGCATGTAAAATACCAATTCCACAAAGTATCAGCCATTTTTTAGGCTTGACCCCGCGTACCAGCGCGCGATTGAACAAACTGAACGGCCCATCTACTCGATTCAACTTTCCGCCGCGGTCAACCCTCCTCGCGCTAGTTCGCTCGCTTGTATACAGGCCGAAAGAGAGAGAAAGAGAGAGAGCGAGAGAAAGAGAGAGAGAGAGAGAGAGAGAGAGAGCGAGAGAGAGAGAGAGAGAGAGAGAGAGACCAAATGTGTGTATAGGGTTTATTAGAGCGAACGCTGCTTCCATGCGTACTAGAGAAAGAGAGAGAGAGGAGGAGGAGGGAGAGAGATAGATAGATAGATAGATATACTAGATAGAGAGAGAGAGCGTTTAAGATATGTTTGCGAATTGCTGCTGCTGCAGTTGCTCTTTCACGATGTTTGTCAATTAGGAAATGCGGATGGAGGGGGAGTAGGGCGGGTTTATTTGCTCGACCCCGTGTAATTTGATTTTACGCTGATATAGGCGGTAATTAAGGCCTAATTATTTGATGAGGAAAAATTAAGCGTGAAGAGGATTTTGAGGAATAAAACATGAAGCAGATTTTTTATTTATATAAGTTATGAGTAATTGACTAAATATGAGATTAAAGGAAATGTCTATTGCATAAAGTATAGTTGGGAATTTTAAGTATTGAAAATATTATTATATCACATTTTAAATGAATTATTGTACCATGTATCAAGCTGGTACTGAGTAATAATGATAGTTAATTCTAATTTACCAAAATCAACAACCTGGAAGTTTCATTGTTCATTGCTGTATGTTATGATATACAAATGTGTACATCATAATATGGCTACTCCCAATAGTAATCAAGCTTTAGTTAATGTTTCATTCAAACTAATTTGTAAGCATAAATTAAACAATGTATGTAAATGAATATTATAATAAATTCAAATGAATGATAGACTATTTGCTTCTATATTTCAAAATAATGATATATTCATAGCTAACGCAATGTATACTTACCTGAAATTCATAATTTTCAAAACACAAACAGTTATTATGAATTAATTTATTTTTAGTATCACATTGTTTACAAATTTTCTTCACAAAGAAATTATGTTATTATAACTTAATCACTCTATCAATTTATTAGTGCAGGTTCTGTTAGTTAATTTCGTAATTTTTGAAAGCTTATTTCTAATTCTGATGATACAATTAAAAACTAATTTCAACCAGAAAATTTATTACAGTTCAAAATCTGTGTTTGTAATTACTGCGTAGTTTGTCCAGATTGAAAGTTCGGCCAGTGCTGTAACTCATGTAAACAGAAAGAGACATATTTCCCTCGGAACTCTGGCGCTTATGCTTAACAAACTTACTTCGAGAGGCCACTTTTAATCCTACCGAATGCGAGTAGCTTTACTAAATGAAGATAAAGATGAATTTACTTATCAACTGGATTTCAAAGTATCTAAGCGAATTTGTAGCCAGTTAAAGTAACATCAAATGTAGTGAATATGAACTATTTTTCGCTTTTTATTTATGCTCAAGGAAATCATTAAAATAATAAAGTGATGCAGATATAAGTGTTTATTATAATTTTAGGATTCATAATGGAATGGAATTAAGGGGGCAGACCTGGGTTAAACCCAAAAAAAGAATTCTATTTACGAGTTCAGAAAACTTTTTATGTTTAAAAGCAATCATTCTGAAAATTTTTATGCTATCAATGCTTAATAATATCTTTAATCTTACCGCTGTAAAACTTGAAAATCTTGATCCTACACCTCACAAGAAATCACTATTTTCAGTACCATATTTATTAAAGGAAGTTTGTTCCTCACACGATTCTAGATGACATGATGAATGAAAATTTTATTTTCTTCTTTATCTTATTTTTCGAAGATCCAATCAATTTCTTAAAAAATATTAAAACGTTTTTTTCAAAAAATCAATTGGATCTCCGAAAAAAAACAATAAAACAGATTTTAACGAAAAAGTGCTCTGCTCGTTTTGTAACACATGTCAAAAGGAGTTGAATAACCGTCGAAAAAAAATTTCGTTCATCATGTCAAAGTTTCTTTAATAAATATATTGGTATTGTAAATAGTGATTTACTGTGACGTGTAGAATCAAGATTTTGAGGTTTTACAGCGGTAAAATTTAAGATATTATTAAGTATTAAGAGCATAGAAATTTTCAGAATGATTGCTTTTAACCAGAAAAAGTTTACTGGATCAACTCGTAAAAGAAATTTTATTTTTGGGTTTAACTCAAGCTTGCTCCCTTAAAACTGCAGATCCTAATGCTTTTTAAAAATTCTGAAAAGCAGATCTAAGTAAATGTACTTAATTTTAGAAAAGTTATTGAAATTATAACTGGTTCTGGTTATATATTAAGTAAATAGTATATTCTATGTGTTAAAACTGCTGATCTAAAGACTTCATGGAGCAATAACACGATAATTAATTTTTTCCAATACTGACATTTACAATAACTCCCAACCAGGATTTAAATTACTTTGTTTTGAAAAAAATTTAAATAACTATTTTAAATTTTTAATCAATATTTAATGTGCATACAAAATATCAGTATACTAACTTAAGCATTAATGAAATAAATGCCAAGCTTACTCAAATAATCTCGAACACGTCTTAAAAAGCTCCTGTAGTCTACAGTCTAATACAATTCCGTACAATATAGCTAATTCACCGCGCAACAAATGCTCAACAGAATCTAAATCAAGCTCCGCCCGCCCAATCCCAATAAACTCGCCAAATCCCAAGAAATTCATTCGCCTTCTTGTGGCACACCCAGAAACACAACGGATCATAGTCCCGGTAAAATTAATTGCTCTTTTCCCTTGCACCGAACTCATTAAACCCCGAAACTGCGTGTCGCGACGATTATTCACACCTCCGCCCTTTCATTGCCGCTCGCGCGCGCCCGCGCTCAAATCAGCATAATCCCAGTTTGGCGCCCGAAGAGGGGCGCGCGAAGACGACAAATGTATTGAGAGGCGAGGAGCGCAGGGGATAAGATTCATTCGACGATAAAACGACACGGGCGACGATATACTGACCCGCTAGGGCAATAATACACATTTATAGGTCGTATATTATGCATGTATGCCTCGAGATTGCGCCGCGGAGGCTGCCTCGGGTATATTTGGATTTAGAGTCGGATTTACATTTGGGGTTTATTAGGTACTCGGGGAGACGTGTTTGCGAGTGACTTTGGCGGCTATTAAATATTAATATACATTAATATATATGTAAGATAAGATTGACAGATGGCGAGAGCAGAGGTGAAAGGCGAGAATTAAAGGATGTTGTTAAGGTCTTGAGTGGATCTTTTTACGAATTCGATCGTAAAGTAGAAAAATGCAATTAACGAGGATAGCTCAATAGGTATATTAAATTGGGTTTTCAAAAAAAGATTGACTATAATTCAGGTCAGAACAGAAGCTTTAATTAAACAAAAATTGATTTCTCTACTAATGGAAAAGTTAAATAAATCGATCAAAATTCACTAAAAATGAACGTCTCATTAGACTCACCCCTCATCAACTTATAAATACGGTCGACTCTCCTTAATTCGAAGTTTATTCTCGATTTATGCTCATTTATTATCTTAATAAATGCTTTAGAAGGTCTAATTTTAGTAATTGAAAGTTTTTGATTGTCCAGATTTTGCTCATTCCTATATGCTGAATATTGTGAAAAATATCATGATAATTAAAATTTCCACGAGTTGCACTCTCATTAATTTGAAGTTATTCTTTTCATAATAAAAATTCTCGATAATTCAAATTTTTATGATTCTGGATCGATTATTTGAATTTTTTTTATTTGTATTATGAACTTCAAATTATCGAGAGGAGACTGTATTTAGTACGGCCTTTAGTATCGTCGATACTCTTTATCGTTCAAATAAAATCATTCACTTTTTGTTTAATGAGATAAAGTAAATCAATTACTTCGCACCGATGCAATATTCGAAATATAAATAATCTGCATTATAAAAAAACGCATTATAACGTAATAATTCAAACAGTCCATCAAAAGATAAACAAAGGCAGTTACCTCATTTGATCCAACAAAACTCATACACCATAATTAATTAGACTACTTTCAACAAATACACTGAAGGTGCGCGTGTAAACAGTTCTAATAAAAATTTTACGACGCAAGCTAAAAGCACACGCGTTTGCACGCACACAGACACACGCATGTATAAAACACGCAACCATCACATTTCCACCGTGAGCACAGAAGCCCCCGATTTAAAAAATTCAACGAGCCATATACACGGCACAGAGAAAAAGCAAGGAGGAAGACACTGAACGCGCGGCCACATTATAAAATCATAAGCGCAGAAATATGAAGAAGAGAGCGTAAGAGAGAAAGAGAGCGAGCGAACAGCTCACGGGAACAAAAAGAGGAATAGGAGGGGGGGGGGGGTAGAAGAAAGAGAGCGAAGGATGAAAAGAAAGCAAGAGGGAAGAAGAGATTTATACATATCCGAGGGAGGAGAGGGGCCAGGCAAGAAAGACTGTGCACAGCGCGCGCGCCACGCCGCGCCGGGGTCATAAAATGGGTAATCTTCCTCGAGGGCAGGTCTCCGTAGTTCCGTGTTTTCCTTCTCTCCCGCTCCCACTTTCCCTTCCTCTCCGAGAAGCAGCCACTCGGCCAGGATTCGCGGTAATTGTATTTTATTGTTGGCTTGGCGATGACTCGCTGCGCAGGAAGTGTGTGCCTGAGAGAGAAAGAGTGAGCTATAGCGTCCCCTGCAGGATGCGATCCGCCGAGACTCTCGCTCTAGTTCGTAGAATGATGGTGTATAGTTGCACGGGGACGTTCGTGGTTAAGTCGGCCGATAAGAATCCTGTTAAATGGGCATCAAAAAATCGAAAAAATAATGCTTAATAGGTTTGCACTCACATATGCTCACACGCATATCGACATAAACCACATCTTCGATCTCCGATTCTATGAAACGAATTTGCGTTATGTTATTTTTTACTGCTAAGCGCACTTACACATTCATACTCTATTTGGATTTCTGCGATTTTTGACAATCGACGCGTTTCTTGCTTGCTGCCTTCGGCAGAGATATTGCAATCACCGTGATAATCACATCGATCACACTTGCTTGTTATTGCATAATAATTAAGCAGTTATTAATAACAATTATTGCTATTGGTTTTATTGTTACTATTTTCAAATATATATATCATTGTTATTACACTATGGAATCAACTGCTTTATTCTATGCCACCTTACCCGGACCATTTTCTAAAGAAAGTTATAATTTAAAATATATAATTGTAAAAACTAATGATGAAAGATGTACAATATAGTCTTGCCATGTTAATTCAGGCATTTTTTTACAGGTAGTTTACAAAAAAGAAACATTTTTATACATTCAGAAATAAAAAATACATGGAAATTTGTTAATTCTTAATATAGGAAAACATTTTAGTCAGCTGGCTTGATGTGGACCATTCTACATAATATTCGTATCGTTATTTTTTCTTTCTTAGCGACTGTCCAGTAAGTTTTTAAAATCGGTTAAAAAGTTTGGCGGGTTTTTGAAAGGGAAGAGCGAATCTTTGAAGGCGTGTACAGCTTTTATGGAGTTATCGAGTTCGTTGCAGCGTTTTATGGACGCGCACAGTGATTTGTGATTTATCGTTCGCTGTTTCACGATTGATTTGGGAATTGGTAGACGTAGGGTTGTAAAGTAAATATAAAATCGTGTAGTATTATTTGGAAGTTCCTTTCGAGATAAAGATTTTGCGACTTTGCAAAATTGAAGTATACATTTACTATGTAGAGATTTTTTTTCATTTGAAACCTTTAGTAATAATTAGCATTTTTATTAGTTATCATTGTAGTGTTACCGTTATATAGGTAATTTTATAGAGTTATCGAAACGTATTTTGCAGTATTATTCCATGGATTGAATAAACAGCATTATTGAATAATTTATGGAAATTTCTATTCACTGTTTGCAGATAAATTGTGTAACTATAATTAGATACTGCAGCAATATTATGATAATAATTTCAATGAATTATACAACGACCCTATACACATGTATATCAGTAAATTTAGTAATATTTATTTAATTAATAAATATAAATTTTTAAAAAAGTTAAAAAATAAATATAAATGAATCTAACAATAATAAATGAAGATGGATTAAACTAAAATACAAATATTAATAAATCTCTATGCGTTACCTAACCACGGTCAAATCGGGTAAAAGTAACCCTGCCGCTTTTCTATGGTCTGTATCCTGGAAAGAAATGCATAAATTTTAAGGCATTTTTAATATTTAGGATTTATTGAATTTTTATGTATTTTTTGTTACTATATTTGATCATTAATAACTTTAGAATTAATTAATATTTTTTAACGTTACAGGTGTCAAATTAAAGCTCTTTTCGCCTACTATCATATACTTAAGGGTTATTTTTAAAGTCTGAATATATGAAGAGTTATGATCTGAAGAAAGGTATACCATTTTCACTAAAATAACGCACATTCGGAGTGTAATAGGTTATATCTTGAGAAAAAGTGCCTATTATGTAGTAAATCTTGGCAGTAATAAGTATACCATTGACTTTATTTATCGGTATATTTATAAGCAGTGTATTATACACTATTCCTCGGTGAGATTTTCTAATTTATATTTAGAGATGTTGACCTACGAAGGCGTTGTAAATAAATACAAATAATGACTCGCTTTGACATACATAAAAAAGTTATTTAGATGTGTGTAAATATGTAATATAATATTACATCTGTACGCTGCCCAGGGTATGCTTTTGAAATGAATTTCATTTGCGCGCTGCAGCTCTTTGATGAAGTACAAACTTTGCTACTACTGGGCTTGATTGAATAGTTTCTCCGACGGTTTTGCACGTTGATGTCGTATAAGAATTCGTTTTACTTCCAAGAGAAAATTTCGAGCTTGTGTAGTTTCAATTAGGAACTCAGCTGGTGTATGTAGTTGTATAAGTGACGCTGAAATTGTAATATTATTTCTTAGTTTAATTAATTGTTCAAGATTTGTTGAATATAAGCTTTGAGTACGAGATGAGATAGCTGTACGTGACGGTGACAGTTACAGAATTGTATCTAGTTTAATAGTTCTGCAATTGCTCCCAAAATTGCAAAGTCATACTGTTAAAAGTTATAGATATTAAGGGTTATCTCGAAGTTTTGTCATATCTTCTTTAATTTTGAAGATATCGTAAGAATTCCTAATAGTTTAACTGATTTACTATTTATATTTATTTGTTCTTACTTGCAACTAACCATTATAAAACTTATTAAAATCAACAACAGAAGTCGTATAAACAACATTAAATGACAATATTATTAAATTGCCCACATCTAGAAATATTGTCCACGGTCAGAAAAATTAAACTTTAACGCTTCCACGCTTCTTTATTGCCATTGAAGTCGTATCACTGCTATATACGCATACACCTACCCGACCACCACCTCCATACATAAATTTTACAGTCGACATATTTACAGAATAGAACTTTGCATACGCACTAAAAGCTTCCGATTAAAAACACTCTCCCAAGAAAAATTGAACCCATACACCCCTCACACATACGTATTTTTTCCCAGCTCCAACGATACCCCATAAACCCAACAAACGTTTACACATACACACACGCACACAGGGAAACCAAAAAATCAATATACTTACGGCCCTTTTCTCTCTGAGCGCGCAAAAAGCTCAAGCGAACGGAATCCCCGCGAAAAACGCGGGAATCCCTCGACGTAGTGCGGCAGCTTTTTGCCAGACGACGAAATATGGCACCCCTGCGCGCGGCAGCGATTTATCCGTGATTTTTTTGCGCCGCCGATGACGCGCGCGCGTCAGCCATGGGATAGAAAGAGAGAGAGTGAAGAAGGTCATAGTAGGGGAATGGTGAAGAGGGAGAGGGAGAGAGAGAGAGAGAGAGCGAGAGAGAGAGAGAGAGAGAGTGAGAGAGTGGCTTCAGAGCGCGGGGTGGCAACGGCTGGCTTTAATCTCCGTCGACGGAGCGCGGCTCATTAGATGCGATTAGTCTCTCTTCCTCTTGCTCTCTCGCTCTCTCTTTGCCCCCTTTTCTGTTAGCTTCTCTTACTTTGCATGCTTCTCTCTCTTCATTGTCGACGATTTTCGTGGCGCTGCTTTGTCTTTCTTACGCTTGTTCTTTTGGTGCCATCGTCGAAGTGAAAATGTTTCCTTTCACGAAATGTTTAATGGGGGATCTCTACTGATTTTTGATGATTTTTACGAATTATTAATAGTATTATCGTTTTTGCAATTATTTCATAAAATTAATTTGTATTGTTAAATATGCTTATTTTATACAAAGACGTTTCGAAGTGGAGAAAATAGATTGCATTTTTAATATTTAAGTTGAATTTAATCAACACGCTAATGATCATTGGTTTCTCGTCAATTCGCCGTGATTCTAGAAAATTTAATTAGAAACTAGCGATCATTTATCTATTAATTTATTTATACGTATTAATAATTGTAAAGTAATTTAGTTTTCAATTACTTTCATGGCTTTGAATCACTAATTTGCATAGTACCTGCACTCGCAATCTGAAGCACAAATAATTAGATAAAAGTTTATAAATTGCAAATTGATTTCAGCAAATACAAGATACAAATAAAAAATTTTCTTTCATCATATCGAAACGTATACTATAAAATTATTAATTCTATGAAAGAAAAAAAATGTCTGAAAAAATTGGATTAATATCCCGATCAATCACGATATGAGATGAAATGAATAGTCATTTTAAGTCTTATTAATAATAATACATTCTTATTCCTATTTTTTTCAAGAATTACTGACTGTTGCGTGAATTGAAAAACAATTAAATATCCATTAGTAACGACTACAATTGTAATATTAGCCAATGTACTTACGGCGAAATACATTTTTATATAAGAGCATTTTACTCGAGAATCCGTTGGGAATTACAGAACTTCAACGTAAACTTTATAAATATACATGGAACAACCTTAATCTCACAGCCTCATATACATGTAAGTTTGGCACGTGTACCTGCGCGTCCAGACGTACGTGCGGCTCGGCGTTAAATCCACAAGTTAAGTCGCTGATAGCCCATCAAAATTCAAGCGGCCCTCTAAACACTGCTGATGACTTCTGTTCGTGTTTTCTCCGTTTCGCTTCTAAACGTCGCTGCGCTCGCATGCTCCTCGCTTGCTTTTCCCCGATTGTCTTTGACTTGCGAGGCAATTACTGCAAAGGTTATGCTTAGGAGCTTGTGTGCGTCTTTGCGGAACGATTCGGATGACGATCGAGGGTCATATGGAGTTGAACTGTTATCTGTTTTTTAAGTTTTTCTTAGGAACATTTTTAATCTGTATGAGAATCTAAGGTTGTGATTTGGCGATTTATTATTTTAATTGTATGAAAATCAATCATGAAGAGTGATTAATCATTTAGAAATCACGATGACTTATAACAAATTAGTAAGAAAAAAAGTCTAGAAATATAACTGAGTCATACAATAAATTGTAGTTTTATAGAATAGGTATCTGTATAATGCACTTTTAGCGTCACAATAAGATAACTTTATTTTTACATGAAGATAGAATATTAATCAATTTCTTTTAATAAATTTGAACATCTTCTTTTATTAGGTTAAGATGTTATATCAAGAATTTAAAATCCGATTTTGTAGTTCATACTCTATAGGTATATACAAAATTATGTATGCATATTCTTTTTTAAAATTTAAAAAAATGCTTCCAGTAACATAAATCCAAATGGAAACTATAATAAAATTTGCGAAATGAATTTTTAATTTAAGATATTTTTGCACGAAATAGGTTTTTGACTGAATTTTTGAAATATTCGAATAAACGCATTTGAATAAATCAAATATTATTCAAATAATTCATACAGTTGTTTAGTTTAAGCAAGCAGAATAATTAAAAAAATTTGATGTGCATCAATGTTGGCTTTTAAATTCAATATTGATTTTCAATCAAAAGAGAACGTGATTTTGAGCCAAAAATATATAAAAAGGCAGACAGAATTTTAATGATAATTTTTTTCTCAAATATAAAAGCATGAATTGGAAATTGCATACACCCATCGTAATACTTCATTTACTCTTCATTTGTATTCGTGCAAAAAAGAAATAAACACTACGCTGTTTCAATTAAAAACACTCAATTACTATAATTACTATAATATTAAAAACTATTTCAACCGCTTTTCACCTTTCCAAACCAGGCAATAATTTTTCAAAGCCTCCTCTCCTCCCCGTCCCCCATACAATAGAATATCGCATTCACTTCCGAATAACGTGATAATTGCCCCGAATCAACTGCTACCCACTCATCCCAGTTTCGGCGCCGAAGCTTTTACAAACGATCGCTAATTTCACCAGGAAGCCGATTTAAATTTCCAACCCCCCCGACGAGCATTACAATGCACGCGCGCCAGTGATATATATATATTTTCATCGCTGCACATTTGTCGACTGCGCGCGCTCGCGCACCTCCCGGGCTAATAAAGTATTTGTTTGCACCGTTGCCTTTTGTCGTGGAACTTTCGCCTCGCTGCTGCTGCTGCGAAGCTGAATCTGAAGCTTCATTGCGGCTGTGTTAATTGCGTCGACGAACTTCGCTTGTTAAATGGTTGACGATGAAACTCCGCTTTGTCGGTGTCTGCGAGTTTCGTGAGCGTATTTAGCTCGCGCATTTATTTATTTTTTTCAAATTTCGTAATTTGAATTTGGAGCCTTCTGTGAAAATGGTTAGAAGAGCGAGAGATGTTCTGTTTGAATCAATTGAAATGTTGTGGGTTCTGTGGGGAATAAATAATGTATGGTTACAACGGCGTTTTAATTAATGATCGAGATTGTAATACGTAGTTACATTGACAATTGCATTACAATAATTCTCGCTGTAGTCGAATAGTTGCGATGTACTAGAACCTGTAATTGTATACACGAATGAAAAGCGTGTTATTTTGAATATGTCGAATTGTACAACAATATACTGTACACGGTATTAATTAACATTATCTTTTTGGATTATTAAAACAATAATTGTGTCCGTATCAATTATATTATTTTACTTTTTAACCACAAGTACCCAAAAATGCTTATGGGCTTTATATGTAAGGTATTTTATTAACTTTTTTATACGACATTAACGTATTAAATATCATTTTTATGAATTATTCAAGCCTTAGCACATCGTACTTCACTAACTATATGCAAAATGCCGGCGAATAAGTTTCGCATATTAGAGTTTTGCTTCAATTACATTCTTTCTTTATAAAAGAGAAAAGTATAGCAAACAAATGAAAGCAAAAAAGGTCCGAGAAACAATAAACTATTTGATGTACTCACTTAAATTGCAAGAATTTAATTTCCTGCATTTTTAAGATTACTCGTTCGGCGTAGAGCCGAGCAGCAGCAGTAGCAGCAGCAGCGGCAGCGCATCGATCCTCCTCTACGCTCTCAGCGATATTTTTTAAGCATTTCTGTCTTAATAAAGCTCGCCACTCTCGCTTCTCTCGAACGGCTTAAAAGTCTCGCGTCGTCAGCAGCAGCGGCAGACTCGTTCCGCGCCTTCGCCGGCATTCGCTCGCTGCGCGCGCGCTTGCGACAATGAATGCACTTTTAATAAATTGCCCTCGAGTACGCTTTTCATAAAACGCTTCACGCTCGATCGTTTAAGCCGCCGGCGCAAGCACCGGCGCGCACGTTATATTTCGCTGCGTGGTGGTGTATATGTATATATATGGAGGTAGGGAGAGGGTGGGACTGTAGCAAAGAGAGTCAGGGTGCAGCGTTTTCTTATATATAGGTATGCGACGGAAGAGATGTTTCGCTGATTTTTCATGCTCTCTGGAGGGTCGCTCGCGAAAAAGATACTGATAATGCTCGAGTCTCCTTTTTCTTTTCTATTTTATTGTGAAAAATTGCAATAAGCCATTTTTATCGTCCAATATATGATATTTTCTTACAAGAAATCGGCATCAGCTGTTGATAATTTTTACAAGACAGAATATCGTATAAAAGTGTTTCATGTATAAGAATACTGCATATCGATCAATACGTTTATATCGGGTGATTGTCTAATGAGTAATAATACTAATGGATACTTTTTTAAAACAATTCGTCCTACTAGACTTGTCAGTAAGACTGTGCGGATCATCTTTGCCTGAGTCTATTACTCTTGAAACGCAAGAAATTGATTAACAATCAATAGTTACGATTTTTTGTATTGGGAGTTTAAATTTAATTTCTATATACATATAAAGAGATGGTATCCCGTGTTAAATTAACAAACATGGCGGGTAGGAATATACATTTTTACTAGCGCCAACGCTCCCGCGGTGGTAGTTTTATTTGCCAATATCTCAAAAGCGTCTGTCATCAGTTCAGGAATCAATCTTTTGTGAAGAGAGCGTTGTATTTTGTTGCCTTTACCTTTTCTGTAGTTAACGCGATACGACACACGTTTACAAAACCCAACCCACGTGCATGTATCAAAATGACTGATGTTACTTTAATTACGCTGATGCATTTATTGTGTTGTTTTTGTAATGTTGTTTAAAAGTCCAAATTTTTGTTATAATTTTCAAATAATACTACGGAGAAAATTATTTTATATTTATTATGCGAATTAATAGTCCATGTTTCGAAATAGTTTATTTGTTTGAAAATTCACTTTTCCTATTTCTGGACTAATTATAATTATCTTAAGGTGGGTCTACACTGATTTTTAAACAAAAAATGAAAAAAATTTATGACACATTTTGAAGGTCTACATTTGTGAGAACATTTTGGGATTAGACAGAAAGAAGAATTTTCATTATCAACAAACCGATTAAATATGTATACAAAAACATGGTATTTTTTGTCATATATTTATTTAGAATAGAGGTATATTTTTTTCAAGCCATTTATGATAGTAAATTAAAATAAAAAATACTAACTTTTATTGTTTACGGGGTCTAAAGTAAGTGAGAATTGATTTGGTTGATATTGTCAAACTTAAATATGCAAGGAACTTTTTGAATTGACCTCTGTTTTGACTGCAAAAAAGTGCATTTCATTCAATGAATTGGAATTATGAAAGTGAAAATTGCTCAAAATTAGTATATATTTTTCTTTTTTGGTTACTAATAACATAATAAAATTTGAAATAAAATATCGGATGTTTAACGATTTTAGAAAAATCAGTGTAGACTCACCTTAAGCAAATTTCTACCTGCGGCAGTAAATTTTAAATCGTAACTTCCTTTACCGACAACATTTTGCAGCATTATAATTTAGTAGATGAACTCTAAACTATTAAGCATCAAGATACATATTAATCCCCGCTTTACCAAGACGGGTATCTTCATAAATTGAACGGTGTTTGACGTCTTTCAATAATAATCGGTATACAAACTACAAAGGTTTTAAGAATCTCTAAATTCGAATACGCTGTTTAAATTTATAATTTCAAAATGGCGGGTTTACTATTCGTTTACGGATATATGGATGAATAAGCCAAATATCCACAAGTGTACATTAAATTCGCCATTTTGGGTCCGCCATTTTGAAATTTTGAAAGGAAGATGTCCATGGTTGATCTTTGCCGGCTCTAGTTAAACATTTTATGGGGGACTATAAAACTGATATGAACATGAAGGATTTATAAAATCTTAGGCATTTAAACAAAAATGTCCGTCTATATAAAGTGAAAAACATTGAAAATAATTAATTCTCTTAATTCTTATTACTTAACGCCTGATAAAAACTTGATTTTTTCACGTATTTTATAGAATTTGATCCTCTTTTTTTTAAGTTTCCCTCCATTTCCCCGCATTAATTTTTTTTAATGTTAATATTTTGGCAAACTCTAAATAATAGAGTCAGTTTTGTACGCTGCCCCGAATTCCTTGATTACTACGCATCCGTGGGCATCCTCCTTTGTAGAATGTATTCGGATTCAGCGTGTAAACTTGTGTATACTCATTTTTAATTGAACAGCATCAAAAACTGTTCAATTTATAAAGGTTTGTTCTCAGGATCCTGAGTTACTCCCCTTGGTAAACTACGTTACAAAAATAGGCTTGGTAAAGCGAGGGTTAAAGTCAAAGATCACATTACAAACCCATATTATTCTCGAATGATCCTTAAATTGCTAAGATTCGTTACCCTATCAATTTTTCCATCCCAGTCATGACCTTCTCGCTCTCTACTGATTTTCGTCTAATTATTTTTTTAAAGTCACCAGGCCGATTGACTCGCCGACATGTCCGATAAAGTGCTGACACGGCCGCGGAACGACATGCTTACTTAACCTGTCCCTTCTGCGCGCGAGGGGAACGTCGTTAAAGAGACGTGACGGTGGCGGCGCCGGCTTCTCCGCGGTCGCAGGTGATTAATCTTCGGTTAGAACATTCTTGAGGCTCGGTTAGTCCCGTGTCCGTCCTACTCTCTTCTTCCATTCTTATTTCCGTCTTCTCTTTTCCTCACCTCCTCTATTCTCCTCTCTTGCTCGCGATTAGTTTTGTATTCTGTAACAATCCAGTTTGTTATGAAAAATGGCTCAATTGATGGATTCGATGTAAACTGATGAATTAAGGTAGAGAGCGAAACAACGGAGCTATTGATTTGTACTTTGAAACGAGACGGATGATTGAGTACGCAAATTTCAGCGGAGTAAAAAATATAATAGGGTGCATTGGTATATTTTTTTTACGAACGAGACGGCAAATCATTGCTGACGAAAAAAGATACCGATTTGAGCCATCGCCCTTTGCGGGACGTCATTCGATTGCTGAAAAGTGTACTAAGTGAGAGAATTCAATATTGATGATTTAAGGGTTATTTCTGGTATTTTAAGAATAGTCTTATAATGCTACGATGGGAGCACGTTCCCAAAAATGATCGCTCAAATCGGTAGCTTTTTTGTCTGCTTTCATTTGCCACCTCGTCCGTGAAAAGAAAATTGGGCAAATGCACCCTACTTGATCAAAATCCTTAGGGGTAGTTATTTTCTGAACCGTTTACCCCCTCTAAAATGGTTAAAATGAAGCAGCCCCTATTTGGAGTAATTCTATACTTATAGATTTCTTTGAAATCGTTCATTTGAGCCCTTATTTGATTGCTAAAAGTTGTGCCAAGTGGCTGTTTTATGGGTTTCTCGTGTTTTCCGTCTTTTATAGGTTGAAAACTTTGATCCTTAATATGTCAAGTTCCCTTCACTTTAGGATGCTGATTTTGTAAAAAAAATCATATTTTTTGATCCTCTAAACGATGGCATAGGTTTTATAGGTTATTTTCAGGGAGCCGATTGCCTATATACCGTGGGCATCGTTCTTTATCAATTATCTGCAAATCCCGCTATATTCAGATCTATTTTTGAAATTTTTAATGCCACTGATTTTTAATCTTTACTTAGATTTTGAAATTCTAAGACGGATGATCATTTTTTATCACATTTTTGACTTACATAAGTTGATTTCAGATTAGTTATGTATTACTTATAAATAATGACTCAATTACAGCGGCCATATTGAATATGCCATTTCGATTTTTTACAATCTCACTTTAATTCGTAATTAGCGACCCAAAAAACACATTAAGAACGTAAAACATCTATTAAATTCGTGTGGTAAAAAAATAGTTCCACAAAATGATCTAAAAAAATAACTTACTACGTCTTGAACTTTTTACGCCCATCGCACAAATCTTCTGACAAAATGAAAATCAGTTTCGCTAAATTTCCCACTAAAGCGTTTGAGAAACGCTGGCTCCATACTTCTCAGCGTCTTTTCCCAGTTTTTCCTTCTCAACCGCACGCGCGAGCGGCTGCAGCAGCAGTGCGAAAGAGGAAGGAATTTTTAAAGCGACCGCGAGCGCGCAGCGATGGCGGTGCCGCAATTTATATCGCCATTTTTACCGGCGGCCTCTTATTGCGCTGTCACATTAAGACTTTCTCGCGGAAAGTTTCCCTTCCCCATCCCCGCACGCTTTTTTATTCTATGGAAATGGGTTTTCTCCCTTTGTTCGCGCTCGTGTTCGCCTTAAGTGAGATCACGGTGAAGTTTGTCGATTCGTGAACGGCATTCTACGGTAGATATACAGCGTTATATACGAGGCGATACATATTCGATGGCGCTTTTCAAGAGCCATCGTTTTGACGCAAGTACAACGATTTTGTGAGTCTGTGTGTGTTGGCGTGAATGTGTTCGAGGTGTTAGTTTGATAGATATAAGCCGTTTCGTAAAACGAATTGAGTACTTTATGGGAAAGCGATAAAGTATGACGATGAGATTGAGAATTAAAGCGAGTTTATAAGAGTCTGACATGACCTAGGCTTGAACTACTTATAACCTTTTAGTAATGGTATTCCATGATGAGGTGTTGATTTTCAAGATAATTTCGCTTGTCATGTTTATAAATGTATATAAGTCAACAACTGTCTGACACGAGATGTGGTTGTACTACTTGTATAGTTTGCATAATCGTATTCTATAATGAGATGTTAATTTTTATGATAATTTAAATTAGTATTATGTTTACAGATGTAAATTGTTTATCGTGTAAATTTTCTTCAAAAATCTTTTTATTTATAATAAAATGGTAGACTATGTAATATCTAATTCAACCAAAATTATATCCATTATTTTCCAATCATTTATTAGTTATCTATCAGTGACCTCAAAATCATAAATTAAATTATTTTGTTATATTTTATCCCTTTTTAACTTACAAACACACGTTTAATATTTTCTCTAAATTCGTTATTTTGGTTCGATTTCAAATTACAATATTTAATTCCAATAAATAAATTTTGAATACCTGAGTAGGATTAAACAAAAATTAAACCTTCAGAAAAGACAGGCTTGATCAAAAGATTTTATTGGTTTGTAGTTCTTTTAGTCGATAAATCAGTCAGTGTCTAATTTGACGATTACAATTGGTAAGTTATATGTTAAATTACATTGTTCTTGCAGGAAACAATGGGCATTCTCGGCGATACCCACAAGGAATACAAAAAATCAACGGGATCGATAAGTCTTGACTCAATCGCTTAAGGGGAGGTCGGAACGAACTACCATTGTGACATTCACCTGTCGTTGTAGTTTTCGTTATTCGTTTAATATTTATGTATTAACACCATAGTTGAAGATGATAATGATTTATTATCATGTAAAGAATTGCGGACGACAGCTTTTTGGTTATAAATAGCATAAAAAGTTTTTTATCTAGCCCGCACCTCGTGCCGTATTTTTCGTTATTCTATGAAATTTTGCTTAAATATATAGATTTTAATTTTTATTAACATTTATTATTATGGCAAGAAGAGGGGATAATCGCGTATTTGCACTATAAATACTCTCAAATTTTTATTTTTATGGTACAAATTTTGGAGGTTAGGTTGACTCTCTACTAATCAGCGTTGGCTACGACCTCCCCTTAACAGCAGAATCGCATCTGGCGCCTTCGTAATCCCAAGCTCGCGAACCACGTACGCCCCCTAACTCTCTAAAAACTCTTTTAACGTCTCGCCGAACACACATAATCCGGCATTTTATGCGAAACATAATCCGGAAGCGCGTTTGTTCGCTCGCCAGCGATATAACATTTTTACGACGCTGCCGCTCAGGGGCCTCCAAACTAATTTCTAACATGCGCATATATAATTACACGAATTTCTCTACGTCGCTCGTAAAAATCGAACTGCCAACGCACATGCGCAAAGCCTTTTATTTTTCTATTAAAACCCGCGCAGGTAATTCGTTTTCGAAGAGCCATGAAAATTGCGTAAGTTCATTGATAATACTATTTCTATATATCTATCTCTCTCTCCCTCACTCTCTTTATTTACTTCGTGTACAGTAGTAGTGGATGACGAGAAGAACGCGCCTCTAATGAAATCTTCGCGAGCCCCGTATTTTACGAGGCAAGTTTCGCGTGAGAGAAGGATTCTGTCTGCTCTTGGGTGGGGAGAGAGGAGGAAACGGAAATTAAGCCGGTGCAGCTATGCTATACGGATTATGTTTGGACGCTAGGTCGCGCTTTTGCAGCCTGGTTTTACAATCGGTGAGGATCGGATTTTCCCGGTGGGATGGGCGGCTTTTTCGGAATTCGGAGCTCTCTGAGCTGTTGCTGTTGAGCATTTTTGTGATGCGCGGTAGATTTGGGGATCGATGAGCTGGAGTTGCGGTTGTAGTTGCTGTTTGTTTGGAGTGCACAGTCATTATTTGCTTGACTTGAGAGAGACTTTGAATTACGTTGTATTAATTTTCTTTTGTCGTGGATTATTACGTAAAATTAGCCAAAATATTCTAGGTTTAATTAAGGATAGATTAATAGATAATTCATTCGAACAATGTTGAATATTCCAATAATTATATTATAATAAACTGGTAATGTTAACCATTTCTCAAAGTAGATATTCACTGAACATATAGATCAAATTTTTTAAATGTTGGATTGGTCAAATGTTGAATTAATTAACGTTTTATTATTATAATATTGACGTAAATTAGTTCGTGGAAATTTCGTGGAACTTTCAAGAGGTACGTTAAAAGACAAATTATCCGGATAGTATTACAGTAAATAATTTCATTAAAGCTATGCTAAAAATTTCTCAAAGTAGATATTTACTCAAACAAATATTTAGTTCAGTTTTGTATTAAAATATAAAATAAAGAACATATTAAATGGGGTTTTAATCAACATATACGATTCGATTTTCTCACATCGCTTTTTGATGTTAATTTTTTTCAAATACAGAAGGTAACATATAAACACAGTGAAATAAACAAAGGGTTTTACACTTAAATATATTTAGAATTGAGGAGTTGTGTGTAAGAACGGCTTAATATAATTTTTCTTTGTTTAGAAATTTTGCATTAAAAATTTTAAAGTTATGATTTATGTATATTAAAGTTAAGTACAAGACCACAACAGCAAATTTTATAGATATTGTATGGTGGAATATGAGTACGAAGTTTATTTATGAGCGTGATTACAAACAAGTAATTATAAATACTTCTTAAATCAGGGTAAGCCGTTCTTACACGCAACTCCTCGATTGGAGAACTTATAAACTAGCGCAACACGTAACGAGCATCGTACTTTGCATTTCTGACTTTTGCAACTGTTAGACGACGACATGGTACGTTGCACATGAAACCATCACCTTCTATAGGTTTAATCGAAGTTCCTTCCGAAGTAAGTAAGTTGATTTAACAGAACTTCATGAATACAAACTACTTTTGTTCCAGGTTGCTACGCACATCCTCATTTCACAAATTCGATTATTTTATAAAATAACCTATTCTTTCTATTTTACGCCCTACTCCATGACACTACAATTAATAATTTCCATCTTGATAGATTATCGATAAGAAACCCCACACGTAACACCGAATTGATACAGCGATTCTGAATCCAAGTTTAACTTTCATACTCGAATAAAAAAGGAAGAAACACGGAATCCAGTTAACGCAAATATCGCGCAAGTAATCCATAAATTCATGCAATTTTAAGGGCAATAATATAACGCGAACTCGCATGCACGCACGCACGCACGCACAATATTCGTTGGCGCGTGCGAGGGCGGCGCATTACTCGGCGCTGCGCTTGGAATCGTAAAATTTCCAAGGCGCCTAATAAACCGAGATTCCTCCCGAGAACGCCATAAATGACATTTATGACGTTCGCGCGCATACGTCGGACCCCTCTTCTCTTACTATTTCAGTATCTTAGAGAGAGAGAGAGAGACCGTCGCGTCTCTCCCTCGCGAGAAATGTAAAGTCGTCCTCCCCCGTCCCCTCGTTACACCCCAAGATTCTTCCGTTTTCTTTTTCATCTGCAGCGCTCACATATGGTTCTACCAAATATATATACATATATGGACATTCTTCCTTCATCCTGTCTCAGTCCTGCGTTTCGAAGATAAAAGTGACTCCGAAATGCCTTTGTCGAAAAAAAAGAGATATAGAGAAAGAGAGAGAGAGAAGCGTGAATCCTTTCTTCGCGTCTACCGGTGGAAGAAAAAATCCGTGCAAGAACTTTGTTACTATCTTATTAGGGGAGGGGGGCAAGTGACGGGGATGCACGACGTGACGGTGGGACGTATCATGGCGCGACCCTCGGGCACATGGGCCAATCTTTTATTAAATCTTGCCCCTTTCGACGCGGCTTCGGAGGCGCTTCTTCGTCTTCGTGTTCTTCGTCTACTTCCTCCTTTCGTTCTTTCTTCGGCCTGTCTTTTGCTCTGCGCTGTTAGCTTTCTGCTGGTGCACTTTCTGCCTTCTTCTTTCAGGGCTCGCTCGTACGATCCTTTGTCTTTTTAAGGAGGTACGGCACTGCTGGAATGTAGAGGATTTCTTTTTTGCTTTTTTTAATCGATTGCTCATTAATTATTGATTGGAACAACGAATTTCTCAGCCGTTCCTCGTAGATTTGGTTATATGGATTACGCTACTTTGCTCTTAGAGAAACAACTCGTTGAATTTTTTGAACAGCATTTATAATGCTTTTAATATCTACTTTTTATTTTTTATTTTATTTTTACTTCATAGTTACTTTACAAACTAAAATAAATGCAGATAATATAGCATTAAGCTAAATATTTATTGCTATAAATGTTTATCATATTTGATATTAAAAACTTATTTTATATTTGGTGAGTACTTTATATTAAAATCAGATGTAAGTTCATAATTATATTAACAAGTAGATTATGTTAATTTACATAACTGCATGTAAACTTAATTATTTTCCTTTGCACGTCATTCTAGTTAAACGTATATTTCGTTAATTAACTGCAGAATTTAATGAAATTTTCTTTTCAGTAAGTACACAATTAAAAACAGATTTATTTAGTATTTCAACGTACAGTAAAGTATATTACACTGTTGTTTTAAAAATTCATAAAGTTAATATTTACTTCAGGCGGTATGCTGGTATTAATAAATAATGTAGAATGCTTGATTTATAATTTAATTATGTTATATGTAACAAATAAGTTATGATATTTTAGAAAGAGAAAATTAACTTCATCTAACCTCTTCCAACATTAATGATTTTTAACGTTTAAGTGACTTTTAAGAAATACATTTCCATATGAAAATTTCGTGATTTTTCATATTATAAGTGATGGTAAACTCTCCTCTGTTTCGACAATTTCGGATGCTTATTTTTTTTTCATTAAATTTAAATTTTGAGAAATTTGAATGAAAAAAGGCAAGTCTCCGTGGTGTCGGAATAGAGAAGGTTTAGCATCACCTTAACATTAAACCTCCTTAATGTAATATTATACCAATTCTTCTAACTATTCTCACTTTTGTTTTTGGTTGCCCAAATTTTTTTCACAACTATATATAGTAAAAACATATACTTTTCAAAAAGTTTTAATTTATTTAAACAAACTTATTTAAAGTTATTCAGGATAATGAGTTAATATTTAGCAAAAACAAGCATATTTGCAAATGTTCCTTGCGTTCGTAACTTCCTTGAACCAATTAAAAAAAAATTCTTAAGTGTTTATAAAGTTTTAAACAAAGAAAACTTTGAAACCACATTTTTTGAACCCACTTATTCTGATATTATAAATATAAATCAAAAAGATAAATTATATTATTTATATAAAAATGAAAGAAACGTTAAAAATTTATCATAGAAATACCTACCGAAAGAATGTATCCGTTAACCCTGGTGGAAAATTAATTTAGAACTATGTAGATCTATCTAGTTTGCCATCGGAATAATCGAGGGCCTCGATAAAACTAGATAATTTTCTACCAGAAAAAGTTTCAAATGAATTCATCATCATCTGTGATATAAGGAGTAATTTGAACATTAAAGATATGGAGTACAAGATAACAACATTTCTATTATAAAAATCAGAATTAACCTTTTATCCTACGTTAAAAAATACTTTGTTTTTCAATAAACAATTTTTTTTAAGTAATAAGAACATTTAATATTGTTTAAAGAAGATTTTTCATTGTTTAAATATTATTTTAATGCATTACCAACAAAATTGATTTTTTCAAGAAAAATCAGTATAACGTTATCTTAATTCCTTAAATAAAAATAGCACAATATTAACGAATATTATTAGTGCGGAATATTGTGGTACCCCCTTAACTTTCCTTCTGGGTTCCCGTCTTTCTCGATCTTCGTCTCTTTCTCAACGCTTCCTTTTAAGTTTCTCCCTTTTCACTCTCCCGCACCCTCCCCTCTCTCTCACTCTCTCTCGCTCTTCGTTTTATCCTATCAGACCGAGTTCCGAGTACTTTAGTTCCCGTTTCCGCTACGCTAATGACGAGTTTCCACTTAGCTCTCGCGTGTTCTTCTCTCGCTCCCTCCGCGAAACTTCGAAAGTCTCTTTTGTGCGCATCCTTTTTTTCTCCGCCGCTCTCTCTCTCTCTCTTCTGCTCTGCCTTCTCCTTCTTCTTGTTTTTTATGCTCGAAATCGCTCCGACGCTCAAAATCACAGGGGAAAAAGGATTCAAAAGTTCACCGTAATAGGTCATGAAAACGTAAAAACATTCATGTTAAAGTGATGCTTGAGAGCAGTCTCTTGGCAGGGGATTTTTAAAGGAAGTATGAGAAATTAAAGTGTTCCTTTAACATCATACGAGAATCAGTAACTCCTGTATATCTTTGTTTAGCCATGTGTACTTTCATAGTTCTTTTATATACCTTTTCATTTGCTAAAAGTTTTATATTTTTCTTCAAAGCTGAAAATTAAACAGTAATTTTTTATTCGAAAATACTACTACTTAAAAAATACAAGTTTTATCTTTAAACTTCTTACAATTTCTTACAAGTTGTTAAATTCAAACATTAAAACTTTTAACAATGTCAAGTTTTAATTCAAATAACGACACTCATTTTATATCTCATTATTGATAAGAGAACTTTCTTCTGTCCGTCTCCAAAAAAAAATTCCACCTCCACAATCCAGTTCAACAAATTAAACAGCAACTCGGTCTCGCGAAGCGCGCACACCCGTAAATTCCAAAACTTCACCAGCCCCCTGCAAGTAACGTAACTCTTCTCCAAACCACAACTCCGTATTCCCTCACCCCTCCTGACTCCTTTGCCACTCCGACTGAGAAAAGCGCATTCACAGCTTCCAAACTCCAAAAAACTCATCCGCCCGACGCGAAATCAATTAAGCGCAATCGCGAGCAAACAACGCACTAGCAACAGCAACAACAACAACAAAACTAAGACGGTCTTTCTATCACGCGCGCGTGCACGCGTGGTCAGAGAGCAATCTCGAAATTCCGGGACCATCCGACGCGCGCGAATGCATAAGCCGCCATGGGAAATTCACGTGAGAGTGGGTGTACGGCATAGCAGAGGAGTTTGCGCGAGGTCGCTCTTCGGGGAATGCAAAATGACGACGAGGCAACGTGGACCACCGCCGCCGCCGCCGCCGTGGCGAGATACAAGGGCTTGGCGCTTTCTGGCTGGAAAGGCACACTGAAAAAACCATGGGCACTAATACATACCGCTTGTGATGCTAAATCTTTACCGCAGAGTGACATTGGATGTTTACGGTCATGCGTGGCTGCGAGAGCCACCCTGCGTGGTGAGAAATTCGCCTCACAATCTAACAATGTGTGCTTGCGTCCATACGTGGCAGCGAAAGTCGCTCACTGTGGTGCGAAATTCGTCCCACGGCTAGCAATGCGTGTTTATGTCCACGCGTGACATTGAAAGTCGTTCACTGTGGTGTGACATTCGCCCCACAAGCCAGTGTTGTATGTTTCCCACTCACATGTGGTGCGAAATTCGTTCCACAAGCCAGCGTTGTATGTTTACGCTCACATGTGGTGTAAAAACTTCCCCACAACTAAAAATTTACTTATTGTATATTATTATAATAATTATATGATTTAAAATTTCACATAATCAGATATATGCTTAACCTAAAAACGTAAAAATCGTCGTAAAACATTATCAGTTTGTTATGCTTTATTTTCAATTAGATGATATGAATATTATTTCTTGAAGTGTAAATTTAAAAATACTGGTAATCATAAGTAAAGTAAATTTGAAAATAATATTATTAATGTTTCTTTAACATTTAAAATTTAGTAAGATTGTACCAAAACGCATAAATGTACATACACAAACACATGCACACGCACATACACACAAAAATATACTCACATACTGACACACACACTGACACACACGCACGTGACAATCCGATGTCCATTAATATAGAAGAATCCACAGCTAGTTAACAAAGAAGAAGAAGAAAAAGAAGAAGACGACATACACGCATATAAACACACTCACGCATATACACTCACACTCACGCATATACATATGCATTCACATACACGCACGTACATAGACACACTGATACATACATTCACATTCGCTTAAACATTCACACACACGCGTACACATACATACATATACACTCTCGTACACACAGTTACACACACTCATACATATACATAGAGAAAAACAGCCGGCTATTTCTATAAGAAAGAACGTGGATACTCCAGGCCGAGTCATGTTAATTCTCCAAATAGCATCGCTTGTATCGCCCCATGCATGATCTTGGATACTCTACACACGCGGCTTGGAATTTTACCAAGCCAGCGGCTTGGAGACTTGCTCCTGCTTACGTCCACGTAACCTCATATTTCGATAATTTGTTCAGTTATATATAACTAAATATTTGTTGAAAAACAATCTACTTGTTTACTTTCATATATTTATCTTATTTTAAAGTCAATTTTATTGTTAGTTTTTTTCGCATTCCAACAACAGTTACACGCGTGTGGTGAAAAAAGGTTAGGTTGTTTGGGCTCAAGCTTAGATTGGGATTTCTATAAACCGAGCCTGAAAGATTAACAGGAATCAACATGTTGCGTACCCCAATTAATGCCATGTAAATATTACAAGATATTTTTTTCCGTTTACTCACCTACATACTCACACACACTTACACACACATACATACGCGCGCACATACACTCATACTCCTGATAGACAAACTCATATACACACATTCTTACACTAATAGACACACTCATACATACACACTCGCGCATACTCACAGATACATGAAGACCAATATCAAAATAAAAGCAAGTTTAAGATAATTGAAAAAGTTAAGGATTTTTTTTCAAAATGTCTTGAACAGCATTGTTAGAAAATATTGTTACTTTATGGATTATCTGGGAGTAATTACAAAATTGATATTAAGTTTTGGCCGCCCCGATAGATGTAGATAAACGAGTCAAGTTAAATAAAAATGCTTAAAAATAAAATAGAATAATATTTCTGCATCACGAACATGATTGCACGTGTATTTTTCAACGTTTTTCAAGCAATACTTTTTCGAATACATTTACATTCGTGTACATAATGTATCTACGTCACAGGACAATAAAAAATGCTCCAAAGAAAGCAAGAGATAAAGAAAAAGCACGAGCACTATTTTGACGGCTGCATCCCTTCTCGGTCTTCTGCCCTATTGCCTCTTTCCCATCTCCTCGGTCTCTCTCTTCTTCTTCTTCCCAACATGAGTCTCTCTCTCTCTCTCTCTCGCCCGAGTTGCTAGCATTGCTTCTCCCGGTCATGGGGTGGGTGGAGGGCGAGATTTAGATTGTTTTGGGAGTACACGGGTCGGCCCGAGGTATTAGCCAAGTTGTTTCACGATCCAGCGAATCCTCCGACGATACGTCACTTGGGAATAATTCTTCCGGATCGACTATCTCTCTCTCTCTCTAGCTCTCCTAACTCCATTCCTCTACCGTGTATAACCTCGATGTGTGTTCTGCTTACTCGTTGTACAGCCGCTCTCTCCCCCTCCCTCGGTCAATATTCCGAGTGCGTGCGAATGACTGTCTTCGCGAATAACGGATGATGAAACGTATGCGTGTACGCAGACATCGGTGTACGTACGTACGTGTAGTAATTGCACGAATTCCATTTTCGGAGCTACCGTGGGTAATGGAGCCTTGGCGGTTTCCTTTTTTTTGGCGGAGTGACGAGTTCTTAGGTGGACTTGTTTTTTGATAAGGAAACGGAGGGTGGACTTTTATTGGTTGGCGGACGGATTGATGGGAGGATAGCCGAGATTTCGGGCTGACTTGAGTATGGGTTTTCGAAATTAGGTGCTATGTTAGTGTGTGTTCGAAGGATGCTTTTTGGTTCGACATAAAAAGGTCAAAGGAATAATTTTAGATTTGACGATCTTTGTATTTTTCTGACGCTCGTTTACTAACACGGAAACAAATAAAGTATGAGAATCGCTGTTATGAATATGTTAACATATAATTTTAACATGTCATTGGAAACTCCGTGTGTATTTCAGTAAATTTTTATTCTTGTCCAAGCAAATATTATAAACGTCTTTATCAATGACTTGAAAGATATATCTGTTTAATGGAAGTTAAATAAGATTGTTAACTAATCTGTATACAAAAGTTTCAAAGTGCCTGCATCTATTCCGTATTACGATTTATCAAGTTTATAAAGTTTAATTTGTAAATTACAGATGCGACAAGTTTAGTAAATGAACGCGATATATTGTGGTACGCTAAAGTCCAAATTTGAATCGACTGCTATCTTATTATAGACATTTCTCTCGTAACTCTCGCGGATATTTGCTGACTAATATAATACGTTGGTGGGCTTTGGTATGTAGTCTTTGTAACTTTGCAAGGTTGTACTGTGCTATTAGTTAATTGCGACACTCGCTAATGTAGGATTTAGTGATTAATTCAACTATTTCCTCCCTCCCCCCCCTCACAACAACTTTGTCAAACTGAGATTTCTCTCGTCCAGGAAAGTTTTTGAAGCGAAAATTTCACTCTTTGAAAGCTTAAGAAGTTTGAAAGTGAATTCAGGATGTATTTACACTACTGCAGAGTGATTGCTGCACTTACTTTTGCTGCTGCGATGGAATGAGCACTGTTAACACCTAATTTACGAGAAATTTATAACTTGAGATTATTTGATTATACGACTATAAATGGAGAATCACTATTTAAAGTCTTAGATAAAGGTTTCATTATAAATTTTATTTTTACAAGGATACCTTTCAAATAAAATTTAATAATGTGGTACTGATAAAAATAGATTATGAGGGCATACATAATTAATCTTTTAAGATCGTATAAAGTGCAGAGAGGAAAAAAATAGAGAATAAAAATATGAATGAAGACTTATCACATGACGAAACCACTATTTTTAACAAAATTTATGATATAGCAAGATTAGATATTGCAAACTAAAGAAAAAGAGAGACTTATCCTATTTATACACACGGCGACTTGGCTTTCTTGAAGAAAAAACATTGTTTTAATAAAAAAAATGTATGTCATTTTTTAACGAAAATGTGTACGACGATATGACTTGGGAAGTTCGAATAAGCTGCTTAAAAAAAAGAGGTCCACTGTATAGAGATGTGTGTTTGCGCGCGAGCACGCCCATGTATGTGTGTGTATCAGAAAATGTATTTTCGGACGGCTATATGTCGCAAAATAGCTGTCTGCTCATTGACTATTCTAGCGTTTATCATACATTCCAGCACGTCTTCATATACATCTCTACAACATTCTTCATCTTTCCCCTTTCACTCCATCCTTCTCGCTCATTCATATTCGCGCTACAATCGAAATATCGAAAACTCCAGGTCACGCCATGTTCAACGACTAGCGTGGATATAAAGTCTGGAAAGTTTAACGCCGGTGCAGCAGCAACCGGGCAACAACAACGCGGATTACAACATCCGACTATAAATACTCCTTGATGGATTTATTTTGCTCCGTTCGACGCTTCGTCGTCGTCGTCGTCGTCGTTGTCGTCGTTGTTTCGGGCGAATACCCTCCGCGCTCGCTGACGTCTATTGTTCCAGACTTTTCAAGTGATTTGACGCCGGCATAAATCAGCCGGAAAGTCGATATACACGCCCTTCGACGTTGTCGCGTATACATATACATATATATATATATATATATATCTATATATATAGAGAGAGAGAGAAGACTCGGGAGGTGATGTTTTTCTTTAAAGGGCGAAGGAGAAAGAGAGAAAGAGGAGATGGCGTTCGTTGCTCCCCTCTCCGCGCGGCAGCCCTACCGTTTCTGATTGAAATCGGAAAAAGACTTACGGTTGACGTTATGTCGTTTTATTGGGGGCCGTTTCCTACCTCCTACTTCTTTGTCGTCGTCTTCTCCTCTTGCTTCCGACGTGGATAGGCGAGCGCTTCTTCTACCGGCCTGACTTTATGCGATTCCTCGCTATCTGCGCTGCTGGGGCTGTTAGACGGAAAAGACGTTTGCGCAATTTGTTTTGAATTCTTGTTGCTGCGGTACTTGATTCAAGGTTTCATGGTGAGGTCGTCATTGTTTACTACTCAGAGGTGTTGATTATTTAGTATCTGATAAAGGAAGTAGGTGTACAATATTCACAAATTAACGGCTTTTCATTACTGTCGCAATCGCAATTTTTAAACAACTTATGCTGTTTCTACACCTAGTGATAACGCGATAGACTATTACAGTGAGATGGTGTAGCTGGTCAAAATTCATAAAAGCTTCAAATGTACTTGCAATTATGGGAACGTCCATAAATTACGTAAGGCTTTTTGAAAGAAAATCATACTTTTTCTCTTCCTACGAAAGATTAAATTGTAAGTTGAAGACAGATTAGCACCTGCGTAGTGTAGCCGGTAAAACCATCATTTTTCTAAAGCTTGCTTGAGTATTCTGTCGCTTAAACGTTAGGTGTAGAAACGGAATTTCCGATTATAGGATTATCTAGTGGTTAAATGAAATCAGATCACGTTATCTACAAAGTTATTGACTAGACTACTTTGATTTCAAATAGTTCTTTTTACTTCTTCCCAAAAATACATGAGTCAACGTCATCAATTCATAATATTCACTAATAAATTTTATCAATCTTTGAATTTAAGTTTTATCCACCGACTTCAAAAAGAAGGAGGATATCCATTCGACCTTAATTTAGTGTAAATGCATTAAACAGAGCATAAAATTACCTATCTTTTACAACCGAAAATTTTAGATATGCTCTTTCCCTTCTAATTGCTGTGATAAGGATTACTGTCTATCGTTCTGTAATTTTAGTAAAAAATTATCTTTTGTCAAACCATTAATGATAGAAAAGTACAAATACCCTTTTTGAGGTATTATTTAGAATGAGATATAGCAATTTAAAATTAATTTATTAGAACAAAGAATTTCATATTGAAACAATTAATTTAGTTTGAGGAAGCTAAGTGCCATTGAATTGGCAGCGGATTTTTACGTTTTAGAGCGTCATATTTTTTAAGTCGATTCAATTAAAATAAAAAAGTATTTAATATAAAATTATTCTTCGCAATACCTTTTTAATCTTTTAATATAATTAAGTTAAAATTGAATTCCTTGAGAATTCTTCCTTTAAACTGACTTATCTTTCCAAGTTATTTTTCATATAATTTATTTAACAAGCGACAAGTTTTATTAAAGCAATGCAAAGAGTTTTGAAGAGCATGTAAAGAATGTATATTAATTTAGAGTACTTTTATCTGTATTATACTTGCATAAAATAGTAAAAGAGTGGATAATATGAAATATTAATCATATCGAGAAAATTATATTACTGTGATTATAGCTCGTGACGATCAATTATTTTCTATTTTTCAAGAAGATTGAAAATGGAAATCTTTTCCAAGACAAATTTCATGATATGTTCATTATGTTTAGAATCCTATATAAGTATCTTATATCTGGAAAAAGGATTGTCCGATGTCGCTTGGAACACTTATGGAATACTAATCGAACAATCACGAAACAGTAATAAGATACTACCTACTCTGACATTATACAGCCATTATAGACATAACACCACCTCGAGCACCACCATCTCAATGTCAAAATCAACTATCGCGACTAAACGACCCGATAAAATGCCGTGTGCTCCCCTCTCCCTCCCCGTTCTCCCGCCAGCCATCCGACAAAAACGAAATACGGGCAAAAGTTGGTCGGCGAAGCCAAGCTTAATATTCACTTTGAGAGCAAACCCTTCTTCTTCTTCTTGCTCCTCGTCCTCAGCCGCGCGACGAAAGTCAAGAGACGCCAAGATTGAAGAAGGCGACGACTCCGAGGGGCTGGCGTAGGGCAAGGCGCGGGTGGAAAAGACACGGGATAGGCCGACGACGACGACGACGGCGGCGGTGGTGGCGCGTTACGTATATTAGATAAGTTCCGTCGGGGTGATGTAGTGCGGCGCGCGCGCGAAAGTGCCTCTGCACTGGTTAGCCGCCGCTACGACGAGGGGGGCTTTCTTTGCTGTAGGAGAGAATAGAGAGAGAGCGGGGGAAAGAGAGAGAGAGAGGAGAGCGAGGGGGAGAGAGATATGGGGAAGGAAACGTGGAGCTGAACTAAGCGAGCGAGGGTTTCTTTTTACCGCTGAGCGGGGAGTGATGATATTTAGGCAATATTGAGAGTGTTTTGGAGAATATGGACTTTTTGGGAAGATTTATATATTTTGTTTTTGACTATTTTTTGGTTTATGGACTATAGGTTTGGCTATTAAAATATGTATGTCAAATTGATAGCATATCTAAGTTGATTATTATTTTTTTTTGCATTTTGAGATTTATAATATATTTGATGAAGTTATGGCTCGTTAAAGTTTCTTTGAGTGTCGTTATTTCGTTAATGTTCAAAGAATACCGCAGTACGAAGTTATGTCAAAAATTTTAGAGCGCACTATATTTGTCAATTATAGTGTAATACACGAAAAAGAGAGATGAAGTAGGTAGCGAAAAAATATGTGATCGACGGGACTTGATCCAGGGACTTCAAGAGTGCGAAGCGCGTACTCGACCACTAAGCTACCGCGGTCCACGATACAAGCCAGTGCATGTCGCTGTCTATATCTCTTATCGCCGACTCGTCGCATAGCTCATACTGCGAGCGTCGCGGATTTTTTATCTGTGACAATACATATCATGGGAATTTTAAAAGTTTATAAAAACATATCAAACAAACTACGATATATCAGGATTTGCTTTTATGCGTTTTTTGAGTTGCTGATCATCACTTTGAAGTTAAATTTTTGAAAATATCAAATTGAAGATTTAGTAAAGTTGTCAAATACGGGGTTATAATTAATACTGTAATTCTGAATATATATATAAATAATAAATGTGAATGAAAAACAAACCGTATAGGTTTAGGAGTTGTTGATTACAAATCTAAACTTTAGAAAATTCCTAATGATGGATTGAATACGGTTGTTTTCCATGGTTAAATTTGTGCTAGACTAAATAAAATATGCCTCTGTAAAGTAGCCATATTAGATTCATCAAATAACTTTATAAACTGATATGAATATGTAGACCAATTAGTAGAAAATCGATGCACTCGTAAATTATATTTTTCAGTAAATATCTAATTTGTTTATAAATAAAATCTAGTGTTCTAAACATTGTGGATATATATTGTGGTATACCCATGCAAGGACATGGACGTTGCTATGTTGTTTACATGTTACTATGTGTGTAAATAGTTAGTCCTACGCGAGATATTTCAGTGAGAGGTTGAACCTCCTTGTAAATTGGGAGGTTAAATAAAGTCAAGTCTTTGTAATTGAGTATGTACGTGTCCTATTTATTCGCTATCGGGAACCTGGTCAAACAAAACAAAATAGATAATATTATGTACGTTTCACTGCGACATTAAGGTGGTGCTAAAGCCACCTGTCACCGACGAATATGAGGAACCACTTTTCTCATTTAATTTTCAATTTTTAGGAAATATCTTTATGAGACGTTATTGTCGTAATCAAAAACAATAACTTTTCTGAGAGATATTTTCTCAAAATTGAAAATTGAATAAAATAAGTGATTCTCCGTATTTGTCGGTGACAGGGGGTTTAGCATCGCCTTAAGGTTTAATGCCTTCAGGTCTTATACGTTCAAATATAATATTACTTAGTTTGATCAATAATAACTTGTAGATTATACAATTCTAGAAGCTCATCCTAAGATAACAGTCGAAAAAGGCTAAATAAAATACATTTCTCCCTCTCGAGACTTTAAACAGCGTCATGATTGTAACTCCTTAATACAAACAAAACGAATAGAGACAAATTATTACCTGAAAAATGAATGCAGCCAACTCGGATAATAGCGAGGGGGACTGCTTCTGCCTACACCGCTTTGAGCGGAAATCGAGAACGTCTGCTTTTCCCCTCCTCGCTTTGCGTCTCCGAGAATGTCGAGCAACGCGGTCCTTCATTAAGCCCTAAATGGGGAAAATTGAAAGTGCGAAGGGTGATGCGCGCGCGCAACCTTGACGCGGGGACGATCCTCTCTCGATGACTCGCTCCGAGATTTCACTTTCTCCCTTCGTCTTTTCGACTTGGCTTTTCTCAAGTAATGTAATGGTGCGGACGTGAGGAAGTGCGAGAGCGTAGCGCGCCACGTGCATTGTACTTTTGACGCGGGAGGATTGTCGCCGCGCCGGGCCGTAATTTGCGTCGTTATGCGGGCAAATATTTTGAGAAGGTCTTTTTTATTGCGTTTTTGGTGGGGTGTTTCACGGAGCTTGTGGAATGTTTTGGATAGGGGTGAAGTTTGAATTAGTTGGAATGATGGTGCAGAAAATGTTGAGTAAAGTTTTGTTATAAACAATTTTTTTTAAGAATACGTCAGAAAATCTCGAATTTTGTTCTTGTTATTCTTCATCCGATTTTAATGCTTACTGTTTTTGCTCTTTGAACATTTGTCTATATAGTTATTGAAGAACAATTATGAAATAATCAATGTGTTATTTATGTATAAATAATTAGATTTTACTCTGCTCAAATGAATTATTTCATAATTTATCTTGGATAACTTCATAAATAAGTGGTCAATGAGCAAAACCCGTACATATTAAAATCGGATTAACAATAATGAAATTATTGAGGCTTTACTGACTTTTTCTTTAAACAATATCTATGACTGCGGAATCATAATGCCGGTTTTTAATTTTTTACACAGTACTCCTCTTTAACATATATTGCTACTTATAGTATCAGATCTTAGCAACATGTGATATACCGTCAAGGACCCAGTTCCTGATCAGTTAAGGCAAGTCGTCACATTATTTGTTATGTCAAAGCGTAAAGATGAGGTATTCATGGAAAATGAATTTTCTAATAACAAATGTAACTGTTAATCTTTAATATAAAATTGAAAAAATACATAAATAATCAAAATTTAGTGAAATATAAAGACGTAAAGAAAAAAAGCTGTGGGAGCAATTCCTGATCACTTGAGGTTTGTATGGAAGTAGTTTCTGATCATATGAAGACCCAATTCCTGATCACAAATATTATTGACGCATAAGTATTTTATATGATAAATAAAAACTTATTAAGCAATAATAATACAGTAGATATACTAAAATATAACATTTTTTGGTTCTGTGATTATAAATGTGAAACTTAGGCGAGGTAAAAGTGTTCGGTTATTCGTACTCTGTCTACTGCACGATATAGACTCACATGTAAGCGTATATTATAACCTATAAAATGCACATAGTGTTGTGATTTATTGTCACGTTTTCTGCGACTTTAGCATGATAAATTATTTACGCATGGATTAAAACTACTTATAGAATTGTTATTACAAATATTATTGTATTTTAAGATTTTTAAACACACATAAAACATGTTATTAATACTGATCAGGAATTGGGTAAACGATAAGAATTTGGACCCTATTTCTAATCACACGTATTTACAAATATCAATAATATTTTATATGAATGTTTTAATGCTTTACACGACTAAACTGTTGAATAACTTAATTACATAAGTTTTTCTACAATCTATTACAAAATTTTAAAGAAATGATGTAAATTTATTTGCATTGCTCACTTGTAGTCAACTGCAGTAAGATGGTGTCAATCATGATGTTGCCAACAACGTCCAACTTTAACATTTTTTATCTTAAAAGTGTATTTTACTAGTAACTTTTAAAGTTCTTTTATATGACTACGAAATAGTTTACTATTACTAATTATTTTTTTAAAACAAATTTTGTATACATTAAAGTCAAAATAGTAATAAATGTAACCAAATGATCAGGAACTGGGTACTGATTAGGAACTGGGTCCGTGACGGTACATGTTTCTTGGAATGTCCGTATATCGTGAAAGACTCTTCTTAAACCTCCTTAATATTAACATTTATTCATAAAAAGTTAAAAGTAAGAAAAAACAATAAATTACGATGAACAAAAAATGTAGAATAAATACTTAACAGAAATAGACTTATATCCGGTTTAATTCATAAACTTATTATTTATAAATAAGAGTTTTAATATTTTCGTATTTCTTATAGAATGCAAAGCAAAAATGATTTGATTTACTAATTGTAGAAAAACATTCAAAGTAATATTAGGAGCAATATAAATATTTAATAACATATTTTTCTTGCATAAAAGTTAGTGACTACCGTAAACTTGCAACTTAACGGAGTCCAAACAACTCCACACCCAGGCTTTTATCACCTCATATCCCTCGCACACACTATAACAAAAGAAGAAATGATAAAAGAGTAATTTCCCATCCCTATAAAACGCCGCCAGTTACCTCTCTCACCCTCTTTATACATCTCTCCAATCCTTTCAATTCCCGCGTTATTCCAGACGATGCACCAGCAGATAGAACTGCGTAAAAGCCCGGTGCTCGATAAAGCAGCGATCCTAGGTGTCCAGTTTTACAAGCGCACGGTGCGGCGGTGCGTAGTATTGCTAACTTTGCCTCTAAAATCCTTGTCGTATTATGCAAACGTTATATGGAACGCGTTTGGTCCGGGGCTCGCAAGGGCACATGCACTCTCATAAGAAGAGCAATTGAATATGTGATTAGGTCATTTTTCCCGGGGCAGAGCGGCCCGGGCACTTTTATTTCATGAGGCGAGCGCGCTCGTGGCGCGTTATCGGTCGGACACGTTCACTTGTGGATTTTTGTTTAGGCATGCGCTATACTGCTTCTCGTGGGTGATAATTTTTTTATTATAATTTGAGGTTATTGTTGAGTTGTGGGGGTTTATTGTTTGGAAATATTTTTCCGTGGTATAAGGTTTTTCAGAGTTTTATAGAAATACGTAATTAAGGATTGTGTTTGTAATATTTTTCATAATAGCTGGGTTCTTCTGAACAATTAAAATACATCTATAAAAAATTGTTTTGTACATACTTATAAAATTGATGACAGAAATTTTTCAGACGATAATTATGAAAAAATATTGATCAAAGTCATAAAGTATGTTAAAAGATATTATTTGTGCAGTGGCAGCTGTATTTGTAACGTAACGTATACTGACCATGCATTCTATTAGGTTACTGTAATAAAGCGATATAGCTTGCTTTATCTAGCATATGTAAGGTAAAATAAGACCAATATAATAGCACTCAACTTGACAATACTGCGGTATATAGATTTTATGATTTAGTAAAAAGCAATATTTAAAATAGTCTTATTTATTTATAATTAAATGAAATCAATTCGTATATATTTTGATTACGCTTAATTTAATTTAATGTTTATATTAGAAATTATTTATTGTATCACTGGTATAAGAGAATAATAAAAAGGAGCTAATGCTTCAAGAAATAGATTTCTTTCCCTATATATGGCACTAAAAGAAGAGTACCTAACATTCCCAACTTTCCAATGCCAACTTGTTTCGCAATTCCAAACTTACTCTTCCTAAATCGATTGCCTATCACTCTTTACAAAACAATGCCGACCAAAGTTTTCCATTGTAAGTAGAGCAATAGCCAAGCTCGTTTTGTCGACCGAAACCCGCTAATACTCGAGTTACAGCCTCGCCTGTAAATTTGTCGCAATTATAGAAATAATTTCTCTAGCTTTACTTTTCGGAGCATAGGAGAGAGACTCTACGGTAATGTCGTGTAAGTAGTGTCGCGTAGTAAAGTGTCCCCTCCCCCTACGCAAAACTTTGCTCGTTGTCGCAGAAGTGCGACAGTGCTGTGAATGAGGTGCTTCATCTTGGGAATATACATATACTTTACTCTAATCTTACTAGTCTTTTGTCTTTTTCATTGAGTATTGTCTTTATCTCACTTTATCTCTAATTTGCTCTGTCTTGATTCATATCTTGCAAATCTGATAAACTTTCTTTTTATGAATATTTTGTACTGATATGTATTTAAAAATAAATATTATTTAAAAATGTCAAGGAATATATTTGAATGACAATTACTATAGATGTTCGTTAATCTCGAATAATTTCTTAGGGGGAATTCATGGTGAACGGATACTTTCTTTACTGAATTATTTTGATTCAATAATAAGCTTTGTCTTTCAATATTTTATAATATTCTACTTCAATTAAAATAAAACTGTATCTCAGATTTAAAAAAAAAAGTGAAACATCTTATTATCTTATTTATTTATTTTTTCTAATTTACTCCTTCTACCCAAATGATGTACATCTTAAACATCCTGTTAGTATCTGATAAATGAGATACGTCTTTTTAGATTGCTTCTGCTAAATACGACTTTATATATAGGAGACGTCAAATTCCTTTTAAACTTATCGAATAAATTAAGCCCATAACGATTTTTCTCTAAGCAACTTATTGAAGATTAATCTTGTGAGTTAAATAGACCATTATTTTGAGTGATTATCTAGTATAATGTGGAATTTCTGAAAATTGGTAATGAATATCTGTTTTGCACGAAGAACGCTTTCACTTGAATCACATTTACCTATGTATGTATACAACATCGTTCATTAAATAATCTGTCCAACCGAACTCAATTTTGAGCTTATAATTGATATCATGTATTTAAATACACTTTATGGGCTAAAATTTGAGCATATTTAGTCAGATTCAGTATGATCCTTTCGAATATGCATTCGCTTATAACTACACAAATTTCAAATATTATTCAAAATATCATTCAAAATGTATGAAGTTCTAAAGTGATTCATATCCACACCCACACACCAATTACACAAAGCACATTCACTCACTGTCAACGACCTTTTTGTACCCGACAAAATCGCTGTAAAAATAGATAGGTAGGAAGGAAAGAGAGAAAGAGAGAGAGAGAGAGAGAGATAGTCGCTCGATTTAGAGGCACTCCAGTGCCTCCGCCTTGTTAAGTCTCCGTAGGGGCGGGAGGGGGGGGGGTTATACGACGAGGCTCGACGCCCGCGCTGCACCGCCGCGGAGCTACTTTTGAGAGCACGCCAGTTAGTTTGTTAGTCAGTTTAGTTGCGCGCTGAATAAGGTTAAGGGCTTTAAAAACTTTCTTCATCGCGCGCTCACGTTGCCACCACTCGGTCCGAGCAGCGCATCTGCCTCTACGCATTTTTCTTTCTATTTTACGTCGCGACATTATTTTTAAGCTTCTATTTAATGAGGGGTTTATTTGGATGGACCTTGCTTTGTTAGGATGTGATTTGTTAATGATGAGGGAGGTGTCACATTAGAGCGCGAAATTGTATAATGATGTTAGATGTTTTATTTTGAATGTACTTATAAGTTATGGTTACTTGTTGTTACTTTTCCTGTTCAAAGCAGGTTTTACGCGAGGAGAGTAAATTTATTTGAAAATAATTTTACTTTTAACTTCTCTTTATTCAAACAAGAAACCATAAAATACCTTCTATGTCACCCTTATGCTATACAAGAGCTAGAAATATATACCTTAACTTATCGTAAGAACTAGACTATGTTACTGACGATCTGTCTTTTTGCGCAAGCCTTTTTGTGCGAATCAACTGGCTGATCGTTTTTCGGTGTTTTGAAGCTTCGCAGTCATCACTGTGAGTTAACGCATTACTGTTCAAATATCTCTTACTCGCCCCGATATTTCGGTGCCCATTTTAATAATACGTGCTATGTCTGTTGGGAAGAGTTATTTTTATTACGGTTACTTATGGTTACGTATGGTTATTTTTCGTGGAAAAAGTATTAACTCTCACTTTACGATGTAGGGGTGAATCAATCACCACAACGAAAAAATTTAATAAATCCAACGTTTTTACTTCGATTGTCGTAAAAATTTATATACCGGGCTTTTTGGGGTTGCTGATCACGCTAATATTAGATCCGTCATTTTAAATTTTGCAATTTCGACGACGGATTCGTAATCAGCGACTTCAAATCCCCATATATACCCTTTTAAATATTAAATATCAAATATTCTAAATTGTCTAATTTAAAATCATATTTACCTTTAGGTTGGCTACATTCATTCCGCCATTTTGAACTTTGTAATTTGGATTTCAGATTCGTAATCTGCAACGCCAAAAATCCCCGTAACTTTATTACATTTCTTCATTACTATTTTTCAACCCTTTTAGATTTCTTCATTGGGTGATTGATTCACCCAATTTGGTAAACGACTGCGACGTAACTAAATAGAGCATAGTAATGGAATTTAAAGTGTCATGGCCGAAGCCAAGCAGTAACGACAATTTCCTGTCCTAAATAATCATGCACAATGTGACTGCAATGGAATAATACATAAAAATGAAGGAATAAGCAAAATGATAATAAATAAACTTAAATCATTTGTAGGTAGCTTTATATAATTTCCATTCTTAAGTATACTTAGTACCACCGTTTACTTTATAATTAATTTTCTAATTAATTTTCTCTGTAACAGCTTATTACCAATACTAATATTAAGATTCTTTGAGCGTCATAGAATCATGTAATGTAATTAAATAATTATTTTTCGCCATTTAGCTTTACTTTTATTATATATCCAATGTAATGGCGCATTCGCCCGTTAAACATATAAATAAATAAAAGTGAAATATGACATAGATATTAACTCTATTTGAACTGACTTTAGTATTTTTAAATCAAGTATATTTTTTAATCGATTTTTAAATATGAAGAATTGTTTTATATAATAAGTTTCAACATTTATTCACTTCAAATGCTTATTTTTGCGAGGGTTAAGGGGTTATTATTGTTATTTTTGCTAAGTTGTTCAATTTAATTTTTTTCACGTGATACGTTATAGTCATTCGGTTATTATTTACGACGCTGCTGGTTCTCGAATAATAGGTTGTCTATTTTGTCTTTGTTGAAAGTTACTAAGTAATGTACTTTCTACGTTACTTGGAACGAAAACAGATGATACGAATAAAATTATAAATGTACTTGAATATCGTAACTATTGTCATAAATTTAGTATCTGTCTAGTACCACACGTCAAAAGCAAACAATGAGAAGGGACACTTAACTGCAAGAGTAGTCGGAGGTACATTACTTAAAGTTAAAAATGCTAAAATTAGTTGTACACTCTACGTAGGGAATTTCTGATCGAATGCGTTTAAATTTTTTTGTAATACTGCAATTTCATCGGGTTTCATGCGATCGGACGCAAGTTCTCGCTAAGCTCATTGGAGGATTTCAAACGCATTCGACCAAAAATTTCCCACGTCGAGTGTACAAAAGTTTCACTAAATATTTGGTTGTAATTTAAATAATCTTACTAAACATTTCTTTTACAGTAGAAAACTATTTAAATATTCGTTCCCTCGAACATATAAATAGAGGATTTTATTGTTTAATTAAAATGAATGATTTTTTAAATTGTCCGCATGCGTAAACTTGAATATAAATTGTGCAGAGGCATATGTACGTATATATATATTTTTATAATTACTAGAAAAAGGTTATTAATACAGCATACGTAAATAAATATAAATTTTTCTGTATAATGCATATAGCAGGTACACACATACGTACCCACATACACACACCCATAACATGTACGCACAACTAGCCACACACACACACGCACCCATCACTTTCACGCACACGCATACCTACCCTCACCCACACATACACGTACACGCTGCAAAATTTATTATAATATGTATGTATATAAGCAAAATATTAAAATAGAAATTTATTTAAATGATGTGATGGAAGGTTTTACGACCACACGAATGTTATTAGAAAGGATTTTCACAATAATACATTATTCACATATTTCTTTGATATTCTTTATTTATTTCATTCCCGTGACTGAAAATGACACTATCATATAAATAACAACTAAATTCTCCGCACGCTTACTTATTATTCAAATATACTCTGTTGGAAACGCATCTCAAAGTTCGCATTTACCTAATCATGCGCGATATAATCGACGTAATATCTTTAGTCTAAGTCGAAAATGCCACTTTTGTAAATGCTCAAATTACACTATTTTATATAAACCTTCGCCAGATTATCATCATCATTATCCCATCTAGTCGCGTCACCTTTATCTAGTTATCTCTAATAAAAATCAATTGGATATAATTAAAATACGCGAAATCGTGGGTCACGTAGTCGCTAATATTACAATGTGCCTATTAGCCTAACCCACGCGGCCTTAATCTACTTCGATCGAAAGCTATTCTCCCGTATTTTCGAACGTCTATTTAATATTCGCGATGTTTATTTCAAGAAACTTATCTCGCTTTGAGGGTGAGTCGTCGCGTTGGCTCATCCCACTCGGGGCCGAAGTATTCCTTCCTCTGCGGTGACTGCCTCCGCTGCGGCAAACGCGGCGTCCTCGAAAGTACTCGCTGGATCTCGACCGTACATTGACGAGTCCGCGGCCAAACGCGCGATCTTGATATTGACCAGCTAGACGAAAATCGTCTTGCCTTGAAGTGAATACCACGTGGCTGAGGTAGGTTAGTCAGGGCGAGGATCGACGTCCAGGAAGCAGTTGAGATGTTGGCTCGTCGACGGATCCCGAGTGAGAGAAAGAGAGAACGGAGCGTGCCCGTCGTATTTACGTAGGACGCGTCGCCAGTTTCGGCGCTCTTATCGCCGCTCGATCTCTATCGATCATGAACCGGTAGTCGATTCAGCGGTTTCTATTATCTTGTGAGACGATTTATTTTAAATACACCCTTACAACGCATACATACACACACACATACACACACATACTCACACCCACGCACACGCACACACACGCGCATACACACACAAACACACACTCACATATACACACACATGGAGATACATGAATCATGATGATGACGATGACAATGACGATGACGACGATGACACTTACGACAACGACGAAGACACAAGACGCAAAACGAAAAAAAAATTGAAAGCAGTCAGAAATACAAGAAGACATATTAAGATGCATTTTACCGGATGTACCATGTGTACACGTAAATATATATTGTACAGAGCCATGCATACATACACCCACACGCACACTAACATAAAAATAAATCATTGGAGTTCGTGAAACTTTTTATAATAACTACGACAAGCAAATTAATATAATAGAAGATGGATTGCATCAAATAGTCTTACTTTTGTTGTATAAAACGAAATTGCGATTTTAATTAGCATTATCTGCAGTGTACTCTATTATATTAAAAAATCATAAAATAATAACACATCGTTCTTTTGTATTTCAGGATAAATAAAGGCAAAGATATTTATATTAAAATTACACACATTAAATACAGATATAAAATATTTTATCTCTCATTACTGCATGCCATTGTAAAATTAATGTATGCAGTTAATTCGATCGCTATTTTATCTGCACCATCCTCGCAATAATTTAATTAAAATTACTCAACATTACCCCACGATAAAGAGATTAAATTTATTTGTATAAAATTCGCTCGCCAATCGCACCTGCATTAGCGATTATTTAAATTTCCTGAAAGTCAAAGTTTTCCAATGCTCTCGAAAAAAAAGAAGCAACACATGTTAATTAACTCTTCTGAACCCGCGGCAAAAATGGCCGCATCGTTATGCTGATAATCCCTTTCTCTCTCTCTTTCCAATCGCTAATCGCCAATCGAAGTTAATTATTGATTCTCTAGAGAGAATGAGAAAAAAGACGCACCGCTTTGACTCATACGTCGAGCTATTGAATTTCAGCTCTGCACACGCTGACTGACGAATACATATGACGCCAGCGGGTCTTCGCATTGGGAAAATAGAGACGGAATTATTCTAACCGTAAAATGTCTGAAACGTTGAAAATAATCTTCAGAGTTTTCGAGGCTCATTTCAACGTATAGTGTCAATCATAGAGAGAACTAAAAGTTGATTTTCGTATTGCTGATTGGCGGAGAAAAAGCGGGACATCTGTGATATTATGAAAAAGGGATGAGCGAGTTTGTGACGCATTGAGCTGATATATTTTAGTATTAGTATCCATGAAATGAGAGCTGATTGATATTCATTATTAAATCAAAACATTTCTAATTATTTCAATTTTACTTGATTAACTATTTTTTTTCATTGAATTACTTGATTATATATTTTATTTGACGAATAATCTATTATAATTAAATATAATTTCTATTTCAGGTCAGTATGCCATCTGTTCATTAGTTAAAAAGAAAATAATAGAAGATTTTAATAATTAGTAAGTAAAAGAAAGATAATTAATGAAAATAGTTTTGACGATGTAAACAATTTTGTTATTACGATACATTTTTTTACGTAGCATTTTGTAAAAATAGTATTTTATTCCAGGTAGTAAAAGGCACGATACATGCGTTTTATCGTGCTTTATAATCAGGCCAGTAACCTCGTAAATTTTTCGCATTAATCATGGCTTTGCAAAAAGCCCAGTTCAAACATTATATTACGAGGCAAATGTGTGTTCTTTCAACTTTGTGGACCGATAAATCAGGCTTAAACAGAAGCGGCCGCTTTTCTGTTGCCAATTAGAAATAAAAGTAGTAGCTCGTTCGATGAGTTGTGCACATACCTGTGATAAATTATTTAACTTTTTTAGTTAAAAAATAAACATTATCGATGATAGTCAAACAAAACAGTTTTCTTGATGTTATTGTTACTAATATATAGCCCATATCAAAGTGTTAATCTCGCTCTATTTTAGAGATGTATGAATTATCATTAGCAGCTACGTCATACAGTCTCCACGATAATTAAATTTTGCAAAGATCTTTGCCTGCCAATATGCATTAATCCTAAACCTATTAACCCTCTCCATCAATTTATCAACCCACTCATCAAAACCCAAACGCAAAACTACAGCACCCACTCCCCCAATATTGATAGCTAATGACGCCATAATTGAACGTTTGGCTCTCGCATTCGCATCTATCTCATTGAACCTCCAACACCATATCCGGGGTTGAATTATGTATGTCTCTCCCCTCTTCCTCCTCGCGTTTACATACGTCGACAACGTCGCGACGTCGTTGGCGCTCGTCACGAAATATGACCGAAATCAAAAGTGCGAAAGAGACGGACGGTGAATGATTATGAGGAGGCGCGGGAGGGGGGAAGTGGGGAGGCAAGAGGAATCTCGTACGCGGTGCACGCGCGCGACGTCGCCGCGGAGCGACTAATGTTTTTTAAAGAGTGATTTTTCAAGATTTGCCTGTGGTGCGGTTTGCGGCACGAGAGCGAGGAAGCGGGGAGTTTTGATTTTTTTAGTGGGGCTTGTTTTTTTTTTTTATTGGACGTGCGGGAGATTTGTCAGGGTTTGATGATGAAGCTTTTTGGAAGGATTTGTGGATTCCTTTTTTTTTTTTTAGAAAAAATGGGTCTGGCGCGCGCGGGGCATTTTGTGATGCATTTTTGGTTGACCACCATTTTAATCGAGGTTGTGCGTGGCTTTTCACGGAATAACGATTTGTTAAGTTCATTTTTCGTGTTTTTGAGATATTGCAGTTTGAATGTTTGCTGTTACTATTAAGCTTAAGAAATTAGAATGGAATTTCATAAACTCTTGGGATAAAAGTGTAGCCAAGTTGAGGCAATAGTCACTCAGTGAAGGGTGAATATTTCCTTAGAAATATCTAGTATATTTAATTTATTATTTTTAGTGAAAAATTCACCCTTTACTGAGCAACTATTGTTTATAATAAATTTGTTATCAGTCAAATTTTTCTTCTTTTACTCGCTAAATCAGACGTAAATCCTATCAACATCCTGTCACTCTTAGCCTTTTTTCTTTACTGAACTAGAAATGGCGAAGTTCAAGCCGTAATAATATCAAATATTAAATTCTAGAAATGTTATGTCACTTGCGATATATTATAGAATAAACTTTATTTCAAAAGAAAGTTTCTATCCTATAATTGTTCTTATCGCATTTCGTGTCATCCAGTCTACCTATGATTTAAATGTGCCAAAAATATATTTCACTTTGGAACTAACGTGGGCTTAATTTTACGAATAATTAAACAAGTAATTAAACTTTTTATTGAATAGAAAGACAGTTCATTTTTACAAACATCGATAAGGGCCCATCCGCAGTGAGGCGCGCGTTATGACTAGCTACAATGCTATCCCATATAAAATATATGGCGTGCGTTGTAACTAGTCACAACGTGCGCCGCACTGCTGACGGACCGTAAGACATGGAGAGTTATAAATCTAAATAAATAAATACCAATTAGATAAAATATTAATGTAGAGAAACTTGGGAAATTTTTGTACATTCATGCTTGTCTTTAATGTTAAATGAAATATATTAAATGAAAAAATAAAGGACTTAAGGGTGGTAGATGGCTCAAATGGTACAAGACAATTGCCTCTTAAGACAAAGGTGACTCAAAGGGTATGGATTCGAATTTATGTCAGATTTTTTCGGGAACATTTAAAGAAAAGACCCTTCGGGATCTTTTGGACGCGGCAATATGGGCAATAATACCCGTACATGCATTTAAAAAACCGCTGTCGATTCATTGGTACTTAGTTTCATCAAACTTTATAAATTGTTCCAATATGAAATTATTTATTCTACTTAATTCTGTAGTGAAAAATCAATATGATTTTCTAAAAATTACACTAAATTGATATTAATATTTTTAACATAAAAAATAACAGAAAAACTAAAACTGAAAAATCAAAAAATCGAAAAATAGCTAAAACAACACTATATTGTACACTATATTTACTATACTTATTTAATAGATTATCTTACACTCGATAGTACATATTAATAGATAAATCGCAATAACTGCTATTAATTTAGCATTTATTACAAAAATAAAAATAATTATTCCGATTGTGCAACTAAGTCCCGCCATTACCATCCGAAATATTAATTTTTACTAGACCATATCTCTCTGTGTAGTCACTTTTTTTATTCTAAAAATTATTTATATAATTTTTCGTTATATGTTTCCGAGATATAACCGTTTAGACAAAAAATTATGTTTTCGTGTATAACAAAAGAAAGGAATAACCTTATCCAAACTTTCTGGTCGGAAAAGTTAGGTAATTTTATGCCCTTTTCGCTTGATCAATGATATTATTTCTAAGATATTAAAAAACTCGAAGAATTAAAATTAATTAATCAAGAAACCGATTAAAGAACAAAGACGAATAGAAAAAGAAAAAAAGATATTGTTGCTCCATCTTACTTTAAGAAAAACAAAAGAAATGTGCTCTGAAACATTAAGTTTCACCGTGTATATGCAGAGCAATGCTTATCCACATCCATACACACATATACACACACATATACACACACGCACACACATACACACGCACACACACACACACGCATGCACACACATGCACACGGACAAACACATAGGCACACACACGCATCCATACAGACATTTTCTAAAACTACAGTATTTTGATTTCTTAAGTCTCAAAACATGTTTTTAGCAAAACTTCTTTTTTACTATCACAAAGCTTTCTCTTTGAGAAAACAAAAAAGGTAACAAAAATAAAGGAATTAAAATTTTTAAACAGTTATTAAATACTAATCGTAAAGATTCAATATTTACAAAACAGTGAAAAATAAAAGTTTCAAAAAGTAAAATATGCATAAATGCCGCACTCTTCCCTATAGCTACATAACGTATTTTTCTAATTACAAAATAATCAATTACTATAAAAGAGTAATGTTAAAAGATAATGGAAGTATAATGCCAGCAAAAAATATCAGAAAACAAAGAAGCAAAGAAAAGAAAGGATCTCAGTAAGAGAAAGTAGGGGGAGAAAACGGAGCGTAAAACACACTCGAGTCTGCACGAAAGTATATATAGCCTCTCGAAGCTCGATGCTATCAGACACGCGAGAAATAATTATTGTCGGGTGTAAGATTCGGACCGATGATAAAGTCAGCTGATATTATTTTCTATTATTACCCTGGGTCGTTTCTTTGAAAGATCGTGGACTCATTTCGATTTTAATCGCTATCAGGCGAATCTTCCTCATTTCGTTAGTTAATTATATTTTTATTATCTCTATTATCTTATCTTTACCGTAGTAGAAATCCAATAATTTATGAAAGGCTTCTAAGACTAGAATTACTTCTTACAAAAATTGTACTTCTTACAAAGAGATGGTTACTTTTTAATAGGGAATTAATAGAGAAAAAGGGTAAATGGTAATGATTACTGTTCCGGATAGGTGAAGCAAAAATGATAAGATATATTTGGAATCATTACCTAGTAAGTACTCAATACTTGAGTTTGTCTATACTTACATTTTGAGGTTATGTCAACTTTATGCGTTTAGTACTAATTGTAAATACCTAACTGGTTGGACAATGATACACAAAATATATTATCGTCTTTAAAAGTTGTATATATTGGAAAAGGATTAATAATTATTAAGGATTAATAAGGATTAATAATTATTCTTACCCGGATGGGTAAAGACCCATCTGGGTATGTATCATTATTAATCCTTATTCATCCTTTGTAATTATTACTCCTTTACCAGTGTATACGACACATTGTTAATAACACATTTTTATCTTTTTTGTAACATCGTACTCCCACAAAAGATACGAATAACATAAGAATAAATCGAATCCTATTTCCGGAAAAATTTCATCAGCTAATCCCGCTCCATCGTTTGCGCGTTATCCCTCATCAAATACCTTCTTGTTCCCCTTTTAACAATCCCCGCGCTTCATTCCGCGGGCGTTCTCTCTCTCTCTCTCTCTCTCTCTCTCTCTTTCTCTCTCTCTCTCTTCCATTATAGCCCGACAAAAATTCATCAGTGAGAGAGTATACCGCGGTAATACAGCCCCGGCCAAGGTATTACGCAGAGGGCTACCGCGGCTCGGCGATTACCGCATCGGGCGGGGATGATATTTTTTTTTTCGTTTTAGCGCGGCCGGTCCGATCGGTTGGTTGGTTAGGAGAGATGACCGACAGCGATAGCCCAATCGCGAAAATTAATTAATCCGTAATAGCTTCGGATCGATATTCGCGATTGGGCGAACAAAGCCTCGATCCTTTTTTTTTTGCCATTTTCGAGATGGGGGATAAAGTTTTTTTTTTGGGAGAGAACGGTCGGTTATGTAATTCGGAAGGTTGGCTTTTTTTTGGGAAAGGGTGTCTCTAATTGGAAATTAATGTTTTACGAGTTTTTTACGGGAAAAGGAATTGCTTTGCGTGATATTTTTTACGGTAGGAATCGATAAATGAGAAAAAGTCTATGTTACGGGAGGAAAATAAAAAAATATTCTTAAAAGAGTTGAAATTATGTTCGATAATATTAATTAATCGTATCCTATTTAAAGAAAAAGTGATGTCGCTGTCTCTTTACCAAGTCGTCACATTATCGATTTTATTGGTGAGAAATTCAACGCAACATTCGTATTTATTAAACTGATAAAAAGTGCTGGAAACCTGATACATACTTTTAATAATACATATACTCGTATTTAGAAAGTTATGGTCACGTTTACCAAAAAATACTGGGAACAAATCATTCAAGTGCCATTGTATTTTTTACTCGAATGTACCAGGAAAATAATGTTAACCTAAATAAACTAATGTAGTATCGTTTTCATATCTGCACAATCCTCATCAATTTGATTGGTTGAATAGTTAAACACAAAATTTAAATTTTGTATAAAAGATAAATAAAAATAAAATGTATCTTCTTTTGCTTTCTCAAAGAGAAAGCTTTGTGACAATAAAAATTATTTTATCAGAGATTTTGATGAATTTTTATGATTTCAAGATTTCTGAGTAAGAAAAACATGTTTCTAAAAAATGTCTGTCTGTGTGTATGTATGTATGTATGTATGTGACAAAGAAATTGTTGAACGATGACTCTTCAAGGAAGTATGTTATGAGCTGAAATTTTGCAGACATGTAAGGTATTTCTCAACGTAAAACAGATTAAATTTTGGATCTGATTTGATAATAAATATTGCATTTTTTATTAAAAATATTTATTAATTTTAGGAAATGAGTAAAAATCGACAATTTTTTTTGTTTTAGACGTTAAATAGACAATTATTTTCATGTTATTTATGCAAAATAAAAATAAAATATAATTATTAGAAAAATTTTTAAAAATTGGAAATATGAAATTGTGTTTCATTGTACGTCAAACATATTAAAAATATGAACTTTTTCATAAAATAGACGTAATTTCCGTTCTAATTTATATATCTATGAATTACCTTAATGCTACTTTAGAAAATGAAGAATGAGATATTAATTTAAAAAATTTACTAAAAAATGAAAAAAAAATATTAATTTCAAAATATTTGTATAAATAGCCATCTTTATCCGATGTATGTCTTTTAAGATTTAATGAATTTTCCGCGTGCAGACACGTTAAAAATTATTTAAAATTTTAAGATTAGTTATTTTAAGATTATGAATTAGTTTTGGCATTATTTTATTTAAAGTGAATTTCCAATATAAAATTCTTAAACTCAATTTTTCAGGACCTTTCTTTGAGAAAGCATTCTGCTAACGCAGTTAGCAGCAGTTTTTTAAAATAATGTTATAATTATTTTCATATAATGAATGTTTTTTATGTAATATTGCATTTCCAAATTAGAAATTAAAAAGACGCAATTCTTTTACTCGAAAATTTCACTTCCATTTTTGATACAGGAAAGTGCCAATTCAATAAGGAAAATCTGGTTTAAAAAGCCACCCACCATTTGTCGAAATTTCCAAACTTTATCCTTCGTGCTTCACGCAATTTTCAAACACGCGAAGTGCCAATTTTCCAAATGGATCTTTTCACGCACTCCCGCGAACGCGATTCGAAAGCGAATAAAACAAATTCGAAGCGACAGCCGCGACGTAATCAAAGTAAGTACACATCGACGAGGGCAACATTCGGCCCCCCACAAGATGTGCGATACGCGAAATTCCAGCGTTAACCCTAAAATTCATTCGGTGCTCGACCGTTTAATTTCGAACTTTCCGTACAGGGGAGGTGAGCATCGGTCACTTTTATTGCCCTAGCCCCCGCGCGCGCAATGGGTAGCACAGCAAAATACTGCACGCGGAAGATAGAAGGGCAGAAAGGCGATCCATTCTCGTGCGCCCCGCTTTTACAGCGCGCGACGTTTGTCGTGAAATTCTCTCGTGGAATTTCGCGGTGATTCGATCTTTTTTTACTTTTGTTGTGCGGATGGTATCGGTTACGATACACCGCGCACAGAAATCCGGTTTCGTGGGAAATGATTCGATTGTTTTCGGAAGAGTGAAGAGAGAATTTTGCGAAAGCTTTTTGAAATTCGAGAGAGGGAGTTTTTCAATTGGTATTGATGGAATGCATATGTCTTGAAACTATATTTCATTGTGAAACTTTTCTAAATTACGAGGAATTTTTGGACTTGCGCTTTATCAAATATTGTTAGTTTTACGTTAACATTATTTTTAAGCTTAACAGCATTACCGATATTACTATCATGCGAGATGATGTTACGTTCGAATGAATTACCGACTATTTATTTATTATTCATTCAGAATACCTTTTCGTAAAACAATACAATTAAAGTATCTGGATAAATCTACAAAACTTTTAATTACTTATGCACATAATATTATTAACAAACATGGTTGTGATTACAATGTGAACTTAATTCGTTGTTCTTATTTTGTACATATTTTACGTATTTTAACACTGTACTAAAATTTCTTTACACATACATTCTTAAAATGCTCTTATTGTTTTAGGGTTTTAATATACCAATAAAACGAGTGCCATCAACATTAACTTAATCGGAAAAAAGTTTGGATGGAATTATATTTTTGAACTAATTACGTATTATAATAAGCATTACTCCCCCGCGGTTCAACTCGAGGCAAACTCGGGGTAAAATTTCTGATTTGATTTGCATCTTTCAATATAACTTTGAGAGCAGTTACTCCAAGAACACTTCAAAATTCTGAAATTGACGGTACGTAGTATATCTTTAATAATCGACGAAGTTTAGATCTCAGCTAAATACTGAATAATACTTGATTCAAATCAAATATATAAAAATTATTTAAACCGTAGGTGGTTTAATAGAAAGCCTCGGAAAATCTATATTTTTGTTCAGAACAAATGCAAAGTGTTAGTTTGTTGTGTATCAAAAAAACAATTTAGCGAAATCAGCAGATTTTTAAAACACACTCACGCGTATTTAAAGTGTCACTACTTTATATGTGGCGGTCATATACAGTTTTATCTTTACTTTAACTAACATTACAATTGGTATGAGAACTGAAATGACGCTCGCAAAAGGTTATTTAGTGTTAGAAATTTTTCTATACACTCGCATTTTCTCGAGGTTTTTCCATCTATTGTTGCTTGAAGAAACTTAAAAAGTACCACATATCAAGCCTATATTATGCAATCATATTGCTAATAATGTGAACAAATAAAATAAGAAAAAGATGCATTGTCAGTAATATAAGAATTATTTACAATTTTGTCAGCCGAAAGCTAAAAGGTTTTGGGAATTTCTCTACACGTCGGACAAAATAACTACAACTCCAACCTTCTAATCAAAAATCAATACTAATACCCCAATCCTCTGTTTCTCTTACCTACAAAGTACACCATCCGCTGTGCATCAATCAGCTCTCTCTCTCTTTGCCCACTATCCAGTCGCACACTCCATCGCTTCAGTTCATCCTCTCTCTCTCTCTCTCTTTCCTGTAATACTCCACTCTACCTTTTTTTCACTCATATCATCCATTTTTTCCCCGCACTCGGCTCGTCGCGGCAGCCTTTCCATTTGCGCGTGAATTCCAATCGGACGCTGCGGCGTTTATGTGCGACTGCACTCGCGCGCATGCAGAAGCCCGACTCTTATCACGTAACGGGCGCAATAACGCATGTGCGCAGAACGTAGAGAGGAGAGACGGGTTACGAGAGATAGAGAGGAGTGTGTAGGCACGCGGGATTATCGCGGCGAACGTTTGATAATATCCGAATGCGCTGGGTGGATGGATAGATTTGGATAGAATTGGATAGTCGTGTGTAGAAAGGATCGTTGAGGTTTTTCAGGACACGAAGATGTGTTTAATGATAGGATACGGTGGTCCCCTCTGTTCTTGTAGCAGGGACACTGTTTTTGGTCTTAAGGGGTTCGATAATTTAAGTGATGTTTGTAATAGGTAGAAAATAATAGCGAATAGCGAGTGAATTATCCAACTGGAAACCAGGTGTACTTTATGTTTTTAACTAGCTCCAGGAAGTCAGCATCTAGAGGCACTCCAAATGACCGATGACGAGGAATAGGTTATGCGATTTACACTTTGGTATTTAAGTGTATTTACCTATCACAGGTATAGGTGCTTTTTTTATTCACTATTCCGGTTAATCGAACTATTGATTGTTATAATCTGTCCGGTATGTACCCATTACCACTCGTGTTCTCATCAATGGAAATTTTCAGTTAAAAGCGTTCCCTGCATTAATTCTCTGTGATTCTTGAGTGGAAATAATTTCCGATTTCTAATCTTGATACACAGATGAAATAAGGTACGAAGAACTGTAATAGTCCAAGAAGATGGGTGGAAATTTTAAATTATATAGAGGAATAGAGGAAGGAATATCACTAGCATTAGCGTTGTGAAAGTAATTGCATGTTAACATAAAACGACAATGAATATTATATTAACCTTGCGTTATCGGCATATTATTATTGTTTAATGAGAATAATACTATAAAATATATTAATTAGTATCCGTGTAAGATTATATGTCAATTTTATTACCTATGAGAAAATTAACTATAGCAAATCCGACCGATGAATTTCTCGTATTAACAATGTCACATGCGTCATCACCCCTATTGATGTCTGCTTTGTGCAAGAAATCGATAAGGGTGTTTTTACCTTCAAAAAATAGTGGGCAATCATGTACGAGGTGTTCTACATTCAGAGTATCGAGTTTGCACTCGCAATTTTCGTTTACCTTAATCCCCTTGGAGTGTAGGTGAAAACACGCCTTAGTGTGATTACTTTTTAGACGATTAAGCAAGTATATGCTAGCTCTGCTTTTGGCCAAAAAATTATAGTTATTAGAGATGTATTTAACAGCTTTCTCTTCCCCACCATATTGAGTGAGATACTCATTTATGGAGGAGTATAGGAATTTTTGAAAATAGTGTATAATATCTGTGTATGAGGTTAAAGGAAAGTCAAATTCAATTTTAAGTATACCTAATTTAGCCAGGTGATCTGCTCTTTCATTACCCGCAATGTCCATATGGGCTAGAATCCATAAGATTTTGATTAAGAATTTTTTTTTCGAGAGAAAAAATAAGTGATCTAATTTCAGAAATATAAATATGCATTTTAGAGTTGAGGTCAGAAAATTGTAAAGCAGAAAGAACAGTAATGGAATCTGATAAAATAGCTATGAAGCAGGGTTATAGGTTTAAGAATAATTTTAAAGCTTGTGAAATGGCAAAGCTTTCACATGAGTAAATAGTAGAAAAACGGGGATAATTTAAAAGACTTTTGTCTAACCGTGTTTAGATGAAATACTCCAGCTTCCGTTTTTTCGGAACTGGATTTCGAATTGTCTGTAAAAATTATTTTAGAGTTAGATAATTTACTATTAATGTATTCGTAAAATTATCTAGTAATGTTATTCGATTTATTGTTTAAGAATTTACCAAATTGAGTGTTTATATTATTGTTAAGAAATAATGAAAAATAAGGGTATAAAATGGTAGGGAGGGATTGGTTTTGAATGAGATTGTTTGTAAGGTCTTTATAATAAATGGAGTGGAAGGAGTGGAAGGAGTGGGAACGCCTGCAAGATAGTATAGGATGTTAATTGTTTCTCACACACCCCAATGCCTTTCTCAAGGCAGCATTTTGGAGGATATTTATTTTTTATTGTAAGGGGACAATAGCGTCATGGAATTGAAAAGAGCTCTATTCTAAGCGGGGTCTGATGATAGATTTGTAAAATGTGATAGATGTTTGGGGGTGGATACCCCAATAAAAATCAGTAATTTAGGAGAGCGTATTTTTTGCTAATTTGGCTTTATTGGTCATGTTTTTGATGTGGATGTCCCATTTAAGGAGGTTGTCCCAGATAATACCCAGATATTTAAAGGAATTATGATTAAATAACTTAAGATTGTCTAATGACAGAAAAACAGAGTTACCCGGAATTAAATAGCAGTTGTGTAACGAATGAATAGAAAACTCACATCGATTTATGCGTATTTCTTTTCAAATTTTTCAAACTAGAATATATTTGCAAAAGTTATAGTTATGTTAAAGATTCATTGAATGAGGTACTACTTCGTTATAAGGATATTACAGCAACGAAATGACGTCACAAATATCAAAGACAGTATTCCACAATATATCAGAATGAGCTGTTAGGTGAAAATGAGTAACCAACCCAATTATAAAGGCTTTTAAATGTATATCTTCATTAAAATTATAATTTGAATAACGAACATTAATTAATGACAGAATCCAGTTAAAGTTCATTAACCTTACATATCCATTATATACCCATATGTCAAGTAGAGATACTCAAGTTTGGTCAGACTGGTACACGTAAATGTAAAGTTATAATATATGTATTGAAAGTTTAGAGCATAGACATTTCTATAGTAGAGTTTCATTCGATCGTGATTGTTTTTTGAATTGGCCTTTGTTCGTCGATTGTCGTCAATTGTGATATTACGGTCAATTCAACTACAAGAGATCAAACTACTCTTGCCTGGTATGGGATTAGGTACTTTTAAAGTAGAACTAATTTCCCTTTTCAACTTCATGACTCGTTTACTCTATTTTGAAAGGCCATTCTTTTGAAACAAATCAATCGTTTTGTCACCTGTGCTGCATTTTTGTTTAAACACAATACGTTATGTTTTGAATAGATATAAAAGTGAAATATTTAATTTCAACCGCCAAAAATGTTGCCGATATCAAATACCAACTATATCTTGTAGTTATAGAAGTACATGATACAATGTATTTGTACATGATACAATGTACTTGTACATGATACAATATATTTGTACATGATACAATGTACTTGTACATGATACAATATATTTGTACATGATACAATGTACTTGTACATGATACAATGTATTTGTACATGATACAATGTACTTGTACATGATACAATGTATTTATACATGATACAATGTACTTGTACATGATACAATGTATTTGTACATGATAAAATGTACTTGTACATGATACAATGTATTTGTACATGATACAATGTACTTGTACATGATACAATGTATTTGTACATGATACAATGTACTTGTACATGATACAATGTAATTGTACATGATACAATGTACTTGTACATGATACAATTTATTTGTACATGATACAATGTACTTGTACATGATACAATGTATTTGTACATGATACAATGTATTTGTACATGATACAATGTACAAGTACATGATACAATGCACAAGTACATGATACAATGCACAAGTACATGATACAATGCACAAGTACATGATACAATGTACAAGTACATGATACAATGTACAAGTACATGATACAATGTACTTTTACATGATACAATGTACAAGTACATGATACAATGTACAAGTACATGATACAATGTACAAGTACATGATACAATGTACATGATACAATGTACAAGTGCATGATACAATGTACAAGTGCATGATACAATGTACAAGTGCATGATACAATGTACAAGTGCATGATACAATGTACAAGTGCATGATACAATGTACAAGTGCATGATACAATGTACAAGTGCATGATACAATGTACACGTGCATGATACAATGTACAAGTGCATGATACAATGTACAAGTGCATGATACAATGTACAAGTGCATGATACAATGTACAAGTGCATGATACAATGTACAAGTGCATGATACAATGTACAAGTGCATGATACAATGTACAAGTGCATGATACAATGTACAAGTGCATGATACAATGTACAAGTGCATGATACAATGTACAAGTGCATGATACAATGTACAAGTGCATGATACAATGTACAAGTGCATGATACAATGTACAAGTGCATGATACAATGTACAAGTGCATGATACAATGTACAAGTGCATGATACAATGTACAAGTGCATGATACAATGTACAAGTGCATGATACAATGTACAAGTGCATGATACAATGTACAAGTGCATGATACAATGTACAAGTGCATGATACAATGTACAAGTGCATGATACAATGTACAAGTGCATGATACAATGTACAAGTGCATGATACAATGTACAAGTGCATGATACAATGTACAAGTGCATGATACAATGTACAAGTGCATGATACAATGTACAAGTGCATGATACAATGTACAAGTGCATGATACAATGTACAAGTGCATGATACAATGTACAAGTGCATGATACAATGTACAAGTGCATGATACAATGTACAAGTGCATGATACAATGTACAAGTGCATGATACAATGTACAAGTGCATGATACAATGTACAAGTGCATGATACAATGTACAAGTGCATGATACAATGTACAAGTGCATGATACAATGTACAAGTGCATGATACAATGTACAAGTGCATGATACAATGTACAAGTGCATGATACAATGTACAAGTGCATGATACAATGTACAAGTGCATGATACAATGTACAAGTGCATGATACAATGTACAAGTGCATGATACAATGTACAAGTGCATGATACAATGTACAAGTGCATGATACAATGTACAAGTGCATGATACAATGTACAAGTGCATGATACAATGTACAAGTGCATGATACAATGTACAAGTGCATGATACAATGTACAAGTGCATGATACAATGTACAAGTGCATGATACAATGTACAAGTGCATGATACAATGTACAAGTGCATGATACAATGTACAAGTGCATGATACAATGTACAAGTGCATGATACAATGTACAAGTGCATGATACAATGTACAAGTGCATGATACAATGTACAAGTGCATGATACAATGTACAAGTGCATGATACAATGTACAAGTGCATGATACAATGTACAAGTGCATGATACAATGTACAAGTGCATGATACAATGTACAAGTGCATGATACAATGTACAAGTGCATGATACAATGTACAAGTGCATGATACAATGTACAAGTGCATGATACAATGTACAAGTGCATGATACAATGTACAAGTGCATGATACAATGTACAAGTGCATGATACAATGTACAAGTGCATGATACAATGTACAAGTGCATGATACAATGTACAAGTACATGATACAATGTACAAGTACATGATACAATGTACAAGTACATGATACAATGTACAAGTACATGATACAATGTACAAGTACATTGTTTTTACAGATTATGAATAAAAATCTAACAATTTCGTGAAAATCACACGCATAAGAAATGTAAAGTAGTCTTTTATTTTACAGGTAGAATCACCCTGCGCTTCACTAGATTTAACTTTTTATAGCGCTTTAGCTAAGCCCTACCAGACACACGGGATTCAAAGGGTGATATTAAAAAACTACGAGCTTTCGTCCCCGGGGAATGTTGAATCTTAATTATTTAATTACATTTGTAACTGCATGAAATTACATTTTATAGTATCCCTTTTATACATCCAGGAAAACTAAAAATATCTATAAAACCACATCCTGATAAATATAGTGAGAAATTAAGATGATGGAAACAAACTTCGCAGTTTTGAAATATCCTCCTTCCTTTTGTTTACGAAACTTTCCTGTTTCTCGTAAGATAGAAATTAATTAAATCCGCATTGTTAGACTCACTTCTTAATGAATAAAAGCGCAAATAAAATCCATATAATTGTTGACTTTTTTCATAAGATTTTCTTTCTTCGAAGTCTATTTTTTACACAATTGCTGCTTACAATACATTACAATAGTGCATTGGATTATTTTATATTTTCGATAAAACAACATTGTTATGCTATTTGCTTCTAACGCAAAATCTCGGGAACTGGAATAAACAGTCACTCTGATCAACAATCCCTATTATATTACATATACAAGTCTAATGATCTACGATTTAATATTTTCCCACATTATTCTAACAACCTCGAATCCGCCAATGGCGATTTTCGTTGCAAAACACCCACCAGTGGAATCCAAAAGCCAAGTTTTGCAAAAACGCAACACCCGGTGGTCAAAGGGTTAATAGCGCAGCCGTCTCGTGGCGACGACATTTTAGCTGACTGCTCGCTCGCTGCAATGCCCATGCCGGTCGATTCTCGCTGCCGCTGTGGTCGTGCGATTCCTCGGTTGTCGCGGAGCGTGCATCCTCCCTCTCCTCGTATATTAGCGTAAACGCCGGGCATCGCGCGGACGGCTGGTCGCCGACGGCCGCCGCGGTGAGATTAGTTCGCAAGCAATTCCAGTCGCGTGAGCGCGCGCGCGTGGCCCCAAAGTTAAATTCTACTTTGGTTGTTCGTCGGTGTTCGTTGGGAAGCTTGGATCGAATGGGCGTTGGTGTGCTGTGAGTGTACCCGGGTATTTGGGCGGGTGTGTGTCGGGATTTTCTTTTTGTTTGGGTTATGAATAGTTTTGTTACGAGTTTGTTACGGTAAATAAGGCACTTAGGTTATGGGAAGATTTAAATGAAAAGGGTGTGGGGATAGTTTAGTGGAAAATGTCGTTTGGTTTTGTGTGAAGATTCGTTACTTCTTAATGCACTGATCAAAATTATTGATTGTTACAATTTGATCGAAAGTGCCCTGTTCGATCTACGAGATCTCTAAGATCAATAATAGAGCTATAATCTATATACATACATATAATAAACGTATTAGTATGTATAGGACTAAGTGTGAGTGAGTGTGTATGTGTTAGTGAGAGTAAGTTCTTGAGTGTAAACAGGAATTAGCAAGTGTGTGTATGTGTGTGTTAGTGAGAGTAAGTTCTTGAGTGTAAACAGGAATTAGCAAGTGTGTGTATGTGTGTGTTACTTAGAGTAATTGTATGAGTGTAAGAATGAGTATGATCGAGTGCATGAATGTCGATAAGTGTGTGAATGTAAGAATGATAGTGTGTATAAGAATGTGAGTTAAGTGCATATAGTATGAGTTAATTTATACATGAGTCAGTGAGTGTACGCTTGAGAGTAAGTAAAAATGCTTGAAAGTGTGTATATGCCTATATACATCGAAATGTAATGTAAGTACACACTTGTAAGTGTGCGTCCAAATATGAGTGCCCGTGAGTGTAAGTAGGTGAGAGCATGTGTGTGGTAGTGTATGAGTACGCAAGTAACTGTGTGTGATAGTTTGTCAGTCTGTATAGAGTGAATATATATATATATATATATATATATATATATATATATATATATATATATGAGTGCGAGAATATATGTGTGTATGCAAGTATCTGTGATTGTGAGTATGAGTCATACGCTGAGAAAACAATATCGTATAATATTACGATATTGATATTATAAAAAATTGCTAGTAATAAACTTTTTTGAAATTGATATATTTATGTATAAAATGTTTAAATACAAAAATTTTGATTTTACAATATTCAATATCGTAAATTTTACAAATAAGAAAAATATATTTAAACGTTTTATGTAAAAATATATTATTTTCAAAACATTTTATATTAGCGAATTTTTACGATATTAATATCGTAATATTTTACGATATCGGTTTTCTAAGTGTAGTGTATTAGTGTATATATGTGAGTTCGCAAATGTGAGTGAGTGTGTGTGACTTTGGCACAAATTTCTTTTATGACTTTTATTTGAAAACTAATATTTGAGTACCTTATAAATCGTTGAAAAAATTGTTTTTTAAACTTTAGTTTATTTTCTGAATGTGGTTTTAAACGAAATTTCATTAAAAATACCGATTTATAGTCAGTTGTTTTATCCGAAAAGAGCATAAGTTTTTTTTCTGAATGTATTTTTGTCACGTTGTCGGGAGACGCCGTCGATGCTATATTGCTGTTTTGGCGCGATAAAGCAATATATATCCGACCTGTATCGATTTCTCGGCCTTCATCACGCTGTTACTTGTTGACGGTAAACCAATACAATTCTGTATTTTTAAAAAATTGTTGATTTCATTCACGTTCTACTAAGTAAACGTACCTAAAAATATACGTACCGTTGTATTAATGTACATCGAATATATTGAAAGAAATAAGAGAAATAACACTTTCAATGTTTCAATATGAGATTGGCAAATTGAAAACCATGTTGAATATTTATTCAGATATTCAAAAACATCCTTGGAATACAAATATATATGAGATTCCGTGCAGATACACCTGCACTGAATTAAATCGCATTTTCATTACGGGTATACACTCAAAGTCCCAAGTTGGCTATTCCGTAAAGGGCTAATGATCTCAAAGTCCGCGCCACGCGAAAGTGTTTATTACGAAGGCCCCGGAGGCTTGTGTATGTCGTCGTGTCCTGGCTTATCAAGCCTCGCGTGCTGCGGGTACGACTGTATCCTGGCTGTATTAATTCAATTAACGTTGCCAAAATGATTACGGGATGTCTTTCGCGCTAGTCTGATAATTCGTGTACATTTTTGTAGTAGGTGCGTTACGATTGTGTATTATCGTAAAACATTTTGATGAATTATTATTATTAAAGATGTATTACATACGTTAAAGAAAAGAAGATACTGAAAAATGGATTTTCTAAAGTATTGGATAATAAAATCTTTAAAATTTTTTAAGTGATAATTTCACTCAATATCCGTTAGTAGTTCATACTTATAGAAGTAGCTAAAATAAATATAAATAAATCAAAAGAAAAGTGGTACACGCTGAATAGTTATTTGCACAATAAATACACGGTTTGAGCTAAAGGTGATGTTAAACCCTGTGTTAATGGTAAATACGGGGAACCACTTTTTTCATTCATTTTTCAGTTTTAAGAAAATATCTCTATGGAAAGTTGTTCTTTTTGTTTGGAACAACAACTTTCCATACGGATATTTACTAAAAATTGAAAATGAAATGAGAAAAGTGGATCCTTGTATTTGTCGGTGACAGATGGCTTTAGCATCACCTTAACAGTTGCGTACACTTGTTTATAATATCATTTAATAAATTCTTCACAGTTTTATTTTATTTACTGCTAAACTTCAATTTTGACGCTTTTGATTTTTCATATGAGGATGTTCACAGATTTATAGTATTTAAAATAAAATTAAAATAAATTAAGTACTTTAAGTGCAGAGTAAGTTTAGAATTCGTGGAAACAAATAGAAAAACACAAGTATCTCATATTCTCAGGAACTATTAATTGTACAAAAGCCTGCCAAGGCGTAAATTAAAGGTTTTTTCAAGAACTTTCAATGCGGGAAATTAAGATTTTGAAAAGTCTAAAAATAACCAATACATAGCCACTTTTTGCAAATTCGAAAGAGAAATTTTTTTTAAACCTACCGAAAACTGGTCAAATTTGAACACATTCGATTCTTTCTTGTTGCATATAATAATTAGGCAATTTAACTATATGTCAAATCTTTGCAGTTATTTTACACTCAACCCTCTTGTCTGGGCTATAGCGAAAAGATAAGTGCCTAAAACTCGCATAACATTTAAAATAATGTACCAACGGTAATGGGGTCACGGGCACTTTTTCTAGTATATAAAAGGATTTCTTTCCCAGAGTAACGAGTACATACATTTTGGTCAATTATCCACATAAATATAGAGAAAAACTTTCTTTTACCTATCAAGTCGATTTGCGGTTAAACTATTGCACCAATCATATATCACCATATAGCACTTTTTAAAGTGAATTTAATTCGGAACAACTTGTGTATTAAATATTTTTTTCTACTACTTTATGTGGCCAAGTTATATTATGAAAACTGAAAAAACGTCCTTTTTGATTTTAATTTGCTTATAACTTTTTTTCCACAACTTTTGAGGACTTTTGTCATAAAAAATTCGAATTCTGCGGGAAATTTTGCATAGGAATCAATAAAAAGTAGACTTTGTATACGACTTTTCCAAAAAGCCCCTGTTCCCGGTCTCTGCCGACTGAACTAAGTATCTATGAATATACCCCTTTTAACTCTATGTATTAGGTCTAACCATACTTGGATTGTTCTACTTGTTTCCTCGAATTTCAACTTACCCTGCACTTGATATAATTCATTCTTTTTTTTAAATTCATATTTCATTGAATAATAAACAATGGTATAGGTTTTGGCGTTCTACCTTACAGGGTTCAAACTAAAAGTCTGTGTGCATCCTCTTTGTCTGCTTTCCTTCAAATATACAATGAATTTAATTTATGTTTATTGAGAGGAGAAAAACAAAAAAAAATTTTTTAAGTATGTCTTCCAGATATTAATTTTATATTGATTTTTGTATCGCAGCAAGTTGACAAAGAAAAAGTAGTTCAATTACTTCTACTTCTAAACATAAGATAATTTACAGTCCAAACTATGTACATCTGTGCCTACAGTATGTGTATACACAGGCATGGGTATGAGTAATTTTGCAAGTACCGAACGTGGATGCACACCGGGTTTATTGCCGAATGGCACGGTGAATCGGAGATTAAGGGGTTTTATTTTCCGGGTCGAGCTTCCGACCTGTTTCGTCGCCGGTCGCGTTGGATGTTTTCCACGCGTGACCCGGAATTGCGATGCGGACTTTTTTTTTAATCGGCGGCTTTGCCTCGTTGATGTTTTTCCTTTGACCTTTTTTCGCCGTGGGTATTACATTTTAGTGCTTTCGGATAGTTGCGTTGAGACCGTGCTTGTAAATTGCTTTTGGTTTGTATTTTTGTGTTTGCATTTGTTGTAGTAGAAATAGCGAGTGTGCGGTATGTAGGATGTTTTTAAAATGAATACGAGAATTTTTTTTCTTAGATACCATTGTTGTTTAAGCTATTAAATGTAATGAGCTTATTTAAAACGTTAATGAGAAACGACATTTTTGTACTTATGATACTGTGTATTAAATTATATAGCATATGGTAATGAAATTAGATAAATTAGCTCACGTACAAAGACATAAATTACGTAGTTAATTTTATAAAGATAATTTTAGAATTCTTACCAGAGGGTATGGTAATTTGGTGAAAGACTACTAAAAACAACAATATCTGTATCTCAATGGTAAAAATAAATTTGAATGTGCAAGAAATTTCTTGGTTTTTTACTATATACTTGATGACATGGATTAAAATAGTACATTTCGATACGGGTGCGGAAGGTGATTATTTAGCTCATGTGACGTTTTTCGCACGAGCGAAGCGAGTGAGAAAAGTCACACGAGGTAAAAATCTTCTTACGCACTAGTTTTGAACTGTATTTTATACCACGAGAGCCGAATAATCATATTGAAGTTATGATTTTGAGGTTAGAGTGGTATAATAGTATATTGTGCAACTAGGGCGAGAAATGAGCCATTTCTAGCGATGGTGAGATGAGATGACCACTAGTCGGAGTCTCGGGCGCCCTCGGCGGAGATCCGTGCTCAAATTATCACCCGAGCTAGAAATTGCCCTCCCCCTTGTTACACACCGTATTTTTTTGACAAGTGCATGTAAGACCCTTTTTATGCACACAGAGTGAAATACTAGAACTTCTCAAAATTTCAACTATTTCCAAAACTTTCAAAATTTTTCATAATTTTTTAAATTGTACATAACTTTCCAAAATTTTCAAAATTTTTCAATATTTTGACAATTTTAACAACTTTGAAAAAATTTTGAAAAGTTTTGAACCTGTAGAGTAATGAATCCATTACTTCACTGTTTGTAGATGAGTAATGGATTCATTACTCCACAGTTTTGTCAAACACGCTCGAAATGGGCATCTTGCCATTCGCTTTAGATGCATGAAAAAGGGCCTATTACATGCACGTGTTAAAAAATAGTACATTATGTAATAAGGGCAAAAAGTCGAATATTTTTCCCTCGGGTGATACTGCCCTCGCTTTGCATAATGTACTATTTCTTAACACATGCATGAAAATGGCCCTTTCCATGCTTGCAAAGCTAATGGAAAATTGGGCATTCCGAGCGTCTTCGTCTGAGCCGGTAATGAACATTACCTCCCGCTGCCTCAATAATGTACGTTACCTCCTGCTGTCCTAGTAATGTTCATTACCTCCATCTCCTCCCAGTCCTGAATATCTTAGGTCTATAGTGGACGACTTGTAATATCCATTTCCTCATTCCATTTGCATGCATGAAAAAGGCCCTATTTACACACTTATTAGAAAATAGCACATTGTGCAACTAGGGGGGAAAATGGGCTTTTTCTAAGCGAGGATGATGAGTGCTCAAATCATCATCCGAGTCTGAAAAAGCCCTTTTCACCCGCGTTTCACACCTTATTTTTTTAATAAGTGTGTGAATAAGGCATTTTTCATACATGCAAAGGGAATGGGGAAAGGGGCATTTCGAGTCATCCACCAGACCTACAAAACAAAAAGAATTACTTTTTTCAAAATTTTGAATTTTTTCCAACATTTTGAATTTTTGAAATTTTGAATATAAAATTTTGACATTATTTTCAGAGATTTTCAGGAGCGGGAGAGAAAGACCATTCCCATCCGCTCCGGCAAAATCGCTCGGAATGCCCAGTTTTCCATTCGTTTTGCCAGCATGGAAAAGGGTCTTTTTCACGCCTGTGTTGAGAAAAATACCATGTGTAACACTGGATGAAAGGGCTATTTCAGATTTTCATGATGATTTGAGCACTCGTGTTCATCTCGGGCGTCTTCAACTTCCACTCGTGCTCAATCATTAACCTTGTTTAAAAACAAACAATTTTCCCCCCTAGTTGCACAATGTAATACTTTTATTTGATTATGATGGCCTGCGGTTGGTTGTGGCCAGAATATATTCAATTATAAAATATTTATATAGAAAAGATTTATATAAGTCTTAGTATCTAAGTTTTCGAAAACCTAGTTTTAAATGTACCAGACAATTTACTATGTGAATAGTAAAACTATAAATTATAGTAATTTCTTAGGGCTTCGATATTATATGACCTAATATCTATATTTTCTGATAAAAGTTCAAAAACTATTTGTAAAATTTATTTAAAATTTTCTCCTTATTCTATAACTACAAATTATCCTTGATTGAATTATTAATTAATATAACATAAATAATATCAATACAGAATTAGTCAATATACCAATAAATAAATGTATAATTCATTTAATACAGACAATAAAAATATCAATCGTTCCATTTTATCAACCAGAAACAAAACTAAAAAGAAACTTTGAAAAAGGCCAACTTCCGATGTCGCCGCGCACTTTTTCAATTCCCCGGGCAAGCCAAATTGAATTCAATAACAAGCGAACCTCTCGAAATCGAACAAAACAAAAGTCTAAAAAGCAAAAAAACGAAACAAACGAAATAAAAACAACAAGAAAAGGAGGCTACTGGATACGAGCTTCGGAGTACAAGCGCGTCGAGTGGCCCATGTTCGCGCGCGCACGGCCATTAAAGGCTAGCTTCGATGGAGAACTGTGCCAATCCGGCGACGACGCTCATTTCACGCGAAACTTTTTCGATAACGGCGAGCGGGAAATTTGATTTATAGTACGTCCCAGCAGCGGCAGTAGCAGCTGCCGGTTATCGTCGGTTTACGATACAATAGTCATCCGGGGAGGCGTGGAGTCTAGTCGTCCGCCACCTTATTTCGGTGCACCCGCGAAACAACGTGCGCGCGTGAAGTGAAAATAAAAGGCGAGGTAGATGCGCAATTTGCACTCACTAGCGTTTGCCGAGAGCTCATTGTGTATAATCGATTATTTAAATTACTCACCAGTGTCATCGCGAGCGAGCGGTTTTGTTCACTTTTTTTGGTTTTGCTCTTGGAATGGATTCTTGTTCGCCTTCTTTTTAACTGAATTTACTGGGAGTGGATTTTTATTGAGGCAGTTGGGAGGAGTTTTAGGAAGAAAATTGCCTGTTATTTTGTAATTGTTTTATCAACTTTCTATGCATGTGCTATTGTATTAGTGATTTAAGTAAAGATACATTATTTTGCTGAAGGAGCTTTTTATTACGTGAGATTAGCTGTTAGACTCTTTAATACAAATCTATTTATAATTACCTATAATTACAGTAAAATATTTCTAATTCAACGTGTTATGGGGCTATGAAAAAATCATTAAAATCATCAAAATATCCGACTTGAAGGACCATCGTTCGTGTTCACTTACTACATAAGGATGGCTAAAATAATGAATAATTATCAATAAAATCCACTACTTCGATATAAATTTGCATTAACTTAGAATGATAGAAATTCGATTTACCAAGAATTTTCATGATTATAAATAAATAGGTGTTTCTCACGGGAATTGAAATTGTATACCTAGTATGATACCTTAATTAACTATCAAGTTAGTAGACTTAAAATACTATGTATTATATTTTTCAGTTAGTCAATCATAACTTCGCAAATTTATAACCTAATCTCACGTTTTCACACTTATAGATTTTATACTAGTGGAGAAATCTAATTTTGAGTCAAATGCCTCAATTTGTTTATAGTAAATATATTATTCTCTCAGTCTATCGAGTATGAATTATCACGGGTACGTATTAAAATACTAAAATACTTGTCAACGGTCTAAATTTCTCGAAGAATCACCACACACTCCAGAAATCCAAGTACAGTCATCCACCTTAGCTCATTATACGCCTCAAGTATTATCTTCGTACATAATAGAACAAAACGAGAGACCCCCCTCTACGGCCACTAACGAGCTTCGAGCGCACAAAGTGTATGGAAAAATCGCGGTAAAATACCTGCAAGCCTCCACCATCGTCGTCGTCGTCATCGTCATCCGTTATAGGCACGACGGAGCTCTTTTACGTCAAAAGCCCCGTAAGCTGTTTAGAGAGGAGGCGGAGCAGCAGCGCGCTGCCGAGTGGGGCGATATTTCGCTCGATAGTGGCGTTCTCGATTGGCTCTTATTTTCCGGAGATTCAGGCGCGCGCCGCAGATGGGAGCCGCGCCGCGCGCTGCACGTTATATCGGGAGGTATAGGCTGCGAATTATGAACTGGTGATAAAGTGTTTTAATTATTGAACCTGAAAAATTGGCGAAGTAAGGCTAAAGACCAGACGCTTTTCTCTCGCTTCTCGTTTTTAAGCTGCCGTTAGCTTTTTCTCCTTTTTTTTCAAGGTGGTGCTTATACACTTGCGGGAGGGAGAAAGCTTTTTAAGGGCATGATAAGGGTTTTTAAGTTCGATATCGCGATGGCTTCTGTTTTATACCGATGATTTATTTTGCTTCTGTATATACGAAGCTTTGTAACTGAGCGAAAAAAGTTTCTGATACAATGTCGCGGAATTGTTTTAAGATCCGGGGGGTCGAAAAGTACTGATTTTGGAAAATGTTTTTATGGCTCTAAGATTATTACAGATAAAATATCTTTTGCGCATCATTAGTTCTCAATAAATCAGAGAAAAGTTATAGCACGAGTTCGAATTACTAAATAAGGCTATTGTATTGCACGATCTAAATGTAAGAAGTTTTTTTGGTGATTTTTCATGAGATAACATTTTTTTCATTAATTATTGCAGTGTATTATGGGTTTTTATTTTCGTATGAGCTGTTTTATGATCAAAAATAAAACTAAAATTTTTGAGTTAGCATAGTCTTGTTCTGGGGGTGCGATATGTGAAAAACATTAATTAACAAAAAGAATCATTTATTATTTTCAACTTAACATGAAAAGTAAACGATAAAAATTATGAATATAATAAAAATTAAAATTAACATTAAATAATAAACTGCCTTTTACCAGAGTATTTAATAACTATCTCCAATTGAGTTTTTCGCTGCCAAAAACTAAAATTAATTTTCAACCACTATTCCAAAATAAAAACCTCTCAGCCAAAATACCATCTCTAACTCAAACAACCCGAAAAAAAACCGCACCCACCAACTCTCCTCAACAAAATTAAAACTAGCGAATCAAAAGGATCGCCAGCGATCTCCTCTCTCTCTCCACTCCTCTCTCACCTCGTCTCGTTTCGTCTGGCCCGTTCCGCCGACTCCACCCATTCGCGTAACAAACGCGCGCACGTTTCCGCTTTCAGCTTCAGCTTCGTCCTCCTCCTCTTCCCGCGCTGTCACTTTTTCTGCACTCGTAAGTCGCGCACGTGCCCCAGCCACTGCTCCGGCTCTCGCTAGCTCGCAATATCGGGTTCCCTCATAAAAGCATAATGAAGTGACAGCGCGAGACTCGTAGGGGCCGACGCGACGCGCTTTATGCGTGAACGTAGTACAGGCTGCATTATGCCGTGCGCGCGAGAGTCTTAATACTGCCGGGGGTTTGCGCGAAGGTGAGGGTGGATAGGGCCAAAAGCGTTGGCCCTTTTGAAGCGCGAGCGTGCGAGGTGTGGAGTTGGCTGTTAGGGGCGAAAAATGAGAGGGTAATGGAGCGAGGTGAGATTGCTGATGGTGGTGGAGGTGAGAAGACGGGGGCTCACTTTTGAATTGACGCGCGCAGGTTTTCTTTTTTTTTTTGCGGGTAAGGGTGTGCGGGTGGAGTGAGGGATTGTGGGGTAGGCATGTACCTTTTTTATTGCAGTAGGTACACTTTTCTGTCATTCGCGAACACACGCGCATATAACTTTCATAGCTCATTGGGATTGATTTTTCAATTAATAAAATACCGGAGATAACGATTTATATATAACCACTCGGGTAAAAATGGCTTACATGTAGTAGTTATCTGTAATTATATGTAAAACAATATGGATTTTTTTTACATGTACTCTGATCCTAATTCATAAAAAGAATTTCAGTTCTTCGCTACATTATAAGAAGATTAGTGATCTGACCCGCAATAACTTCCTGAAGTTTCTTTGAATACATAATTTGATCGATAGTAAATGATAATAAATTATCTTCATTGTTTTTCGTGTATTAATGAGTTCGTTTAGCCCCTGTTGAGTTACAGCAGTAACGACCTCTTTTAACATATCTTTCTATGCTTTTCTCATTTATCTCGAAACGCGATTTTTCGATATATACCATTTTACTACGCATCCCCTCAATTTTTCAGAAGTAATAAGCTAAATTTAACATTGCTAAAACTGGAGAATACTGGAAAATACTGAATTATTATATATTGAAACATGATTCTGATTTCTAAAAGTTCATAAATCACATAATGTAGCCATTCATAGTGAATTAGTTGTCAATCCAAAAGTTGACAATCCGAGTTTCCTTCAAGATAATGGAATATTAAATCGAGTTTCTTGAAATCTTTAGTAGTTAAGAATGTAAAAGCGGTAAATATATTATTATTATATCTCTATATTTATAAGTCTGTATAGTACAAGAAATTGAAAACTCATTTTGTAATAAATAATATACTTATGGGTATTTGAATAAATTAAATGTTTTCTTGTCACAATTTTCGTGGTTTTTCATGCCTCTAAAGCTGGAGCAAAGCAACTGTTTACCGACCGTCGAGCAAAATAGTATATCGTTTACCAAAGGCGTAAAATGGGCTTTCTTAGACCAAGTGTGGAGTTTGCAGTACGAGTCGAAGGCGAACGAGCACGAGCCGCAGGCGAGCGGTCTCGTCATCTATACCCCCCACCCATCGCCTAACCTTTTTTTCACCCTTGATACACAATGTACTATTAGATATTTATAAATCTGTACAGTATACGAGATTAGAAACTTACGCGCATTACAATTCACATAACATTTATCATTAGACCCCTATTTTCAACCAATCCCACCAACCTTCTTTCTTTCGAAAACTCGCTCTCATTCCCGCAGCGAAACCATCGCACAATTTCAAAAACCAATCTCCGCAAACACACTTCGCCCAACTCGGTTATTGAAACATTTTCTGAGAACTGCGCTAAAAGCGCTAAAGAAGAAAAAAGGCGAAACAAGAGCGCAAAACAGAAAGCACAAGTGCTCAGCCGTAAGTAAGAAAGAGCGAGGCCAAAGCCGCGCACGCGGAATGGGTGGAAAGAGAGAGAGAGAGAAAGAGAGAGAGAGAGAGAGAGAAAGAGAGAGAAAGAGAGAGAGAGAGAGAGAAAGGCCTCCTGAAGTGGCCTTTTTTTCGTCGGGGTTGGAGCGTAGAAGCGGATTAGCTCACAAAGCATCTCGGAGCCCCGCTCGCGAGAGCACGTGTTTTAAGCCGCGAGATGCCTGGCGGTTTAATGACGTTAATGACATGCATGTGTGGTGCTGTGGATACGGGTATATAGGTATGCAAGGCTCTTTGCAAACCCGTCGAATGACTTCAATCGCGCTTGCCGCGCATTCTAGGACAGATTTTTTAAAGGAGCTATGTCAGCGACAAAGGTGAAGAGGTCTTTTTTTGGGGGAGTGCAGGAGGTGGTGGCAATTAGGTGAATTGGGGAACTTATGTAGGATGTGTGCAGGTATTAGTGTGCCGGTTTTGATTAATGCGATGTTGTATTAAAATGATTCGTCGTAATAAAAGGAATGAGAGTAATATAAATCAGCTGAACGTATTTTTTAAGTTTAGATAAAGTATATGAATGCATACGATTTGATTACGTTATATTATTTTTATAGCGTATCTAATAAGTGGCGTAGCGTATATGTTTTCAAAGTTGCATGATTTAATGGAGAATGTCCACAGATTTATTACATTTGATCCGTTGAAAAATAACGTATAAAACTAATATCATTATTTAGAGTTTATCAAAACATGAATTTGGAAAAAGACTTTTGACCCCTTAAAATCGGGAAAAGTTAAAAAAATCATATATTGATATAAAAAAGAAATATTTATGTAAATATTGATAACTTAATTACTCGAAAATTTTTTAACAAATTTATTTATAAATATTAAAAATATTAATATTATTATTATATTATAAATTACATATAATTCTTTGCGAATTAATATCCACTTTTTTCCTGCATTGAAAAATATATTTTATTCACTATATTGTTTTTAAACTACAACGACTACTTTTATATTATTATTTTAATACTGAAAATACGACAAAACTGAAATAAAAGTATATTTTTCTTGTAATATAATGTATATAAATATTGTAATAAAATGAGAAAAGTTACATATTTATATTTTCACCATAAGTTTTGTTATTGATAATTTACAAAGTTGAAAAAAGTTTGAAGAACATAAAATTCCTTCAATAGCAAATTAGTAAATACGTACTTTACAGACTTAATTCATTACATAATAGTTCGTATTTTACTTCCTAAAATGTTAACGTAAACATTCCAAATAAAACTATCCTCGAAAAGATCTCACAAACATCCTACAAAATCATCCTTCAAAATTGTATGAATACGAAAATCACCCTCCGCAAAGCATTTTACCCCCTGTGCCCCCATCTCCCGGCTCTGAAAGAGCCGCCGGCCATGTCCAAGAAAGAGAAAGTCTGGTCGGCTAATCTCCGAGTGGGACTTAATTTTAGTCCTTATCTACATCTCCGCCAAGAGTCGCGAGAGAGCGAAAAGCGCGGGCGCGGAATCTGTGCCGCACAGATGAACCATGCGCTGCTTTTGCTCTTTGCTCGGCAATAAAAAAAAAGGAACGGGCAGCAGCAGCAACAGCCGGCAAAAGTATATATTTGCCTAGCCCTTTAAAAAGATCGAGCTTTTGAAAAAATACTGACAAGGGGGCGACCTGAAAATTCAAAACCGCTCGCCTCGTCATATTCCCTTTCTCGCTATCTCTATCTCTGCTATCCGCTTACTGCGCTCATTGCGCGGAGCCGCGACGCTTTTTTTCTGCGCGGCCTTTGCGCTACACTCGGGCATATATTGAAAATTCCTTATGTGGTTCTCTTTTATATCTTTCTTTTCGTTTTTCGTGCTTTGTAGGTTCAATCGCCGCCGAGTGCCAATTTTTCTTCTTCTGGATCTTGTTTCTTTTTTTTTCTAGTTTTATCTCTTTCTTTTTATTGCGCGACGCGTCGCTCTATATGTGGCATTTTTCGAATTATTCCGGATTTGCCCAGGGAAGTTTGTACTACAGGTAGTGGGGGAGTTTTTTTCGTTGGCGTGAGCGAACGAGGAATTTGTTCAAAGAATTTGTGACGTAAAGCTTTTCGTTTTTGGAGGTTTCGAGGCGAGGAGTAGTAGTGCAGGGAATTTTGCGGAGCTGCAAAAGATCGTAAAAAGTATTTAACATTTTTTTAGGTTAATGGAGTGGATTGCCGGATAAAATTTCCAACAATTTTTCAATTAAATTTCTTTCTGAATTTCACGTACTGGAGTAAAAAACTTTCAAGAGAATGAGCGTAATATTGAAAATTTAATTTTTACTCACGTAATGTGGATAAGTGGTATGTACTAGAATTTTACGAAATGCATAAATCGATCTTGAATATTTGCTTGTAAATGTTAAAATTCTTTTAAACGACTAAAATTGTAACTGTGTTTATTAAAATAAGGCTGGAATGAAATCAGAATTTTTTTAAATATTTTATAATTTAATTTGTATAGTATACATCATAGACAGAATTTTCTAATAATAATTGAAAACTACTAAAAGAAAGCAATTTATAAACACCTGAAACTTGTTAATAGATTTTTCATATCGCATATGCAACGCACCTAATAGTTCAATAAATAGATTCTCAAATAATTTAATAATTATGGTAATAACGTGAATTATAAATTTTATACCTCTGTTAATTCCATGCGTTCTTAAAAAGATGCCAAATGTAAAATTTTAACATTCTAAAAGCATGTGAAAAGAAATATACTAAACCAAACAAACAAATATTAAATTTGCAACGCAAGTTCACCAAGTTCATCTACAACATCGAACTGTCTAAACAGCGCCTATTGTACTTTAGACCATTAATTTAATAAAATATTATTAGTTGTACAATCTGGAGTACCTATAGTGTATTATATTATTTTGATTTAATTAATCTAAATACGTATCATCTTTTCATATATCAACCGACGATAGAACGAGGTTTACTCAGTTTCATTATAAACACTCAGTACTCTTACTCACAATAGTTTCACAAACAATATCTATTGAAATACCAAACGCACTCATTCTTTTGTCATCGAATCACCGCCTACTCAACACAATTTCCCAGAATCCCCCTTCCCTGAAAGACTGAAAATCTCAACTAAAACACACCAGCTTCGCAAAGCCTCGCGCGCTTCTAATCAGAATTTCGCCCGTCGAGTGCACGCGCGCGCACGCGCTCCCATTTACCACGTACAGTGTACTTACATATGAACCTCCCTTCGCTGCTGCTGCCGCGCGCAAAAAACGAGAAAGGAGTAGGGAGGGAGGGAGGCAGGGCGCAGTCTGCTTTTCGCGCTGGTGCACGCACAAAGAGCTGCAGCTTGCGCGCGAATCGTGCAGCAGCAGCAGCAGTAGTATATCGCGAGGAGAGTCTGTGTGTAACGGATTACACTTTCTTTGTCTCGGCGCGGTGCGCTGCTGCTGACGCGGTGAAACAGTTTGAGGTGAGGTGAAATTGGAGAGGGTGGGTTAGGAGTGAAGTGGGTAATTCAGAGGAAGATTTTTGCGGGGGAATTGAAGTAGCTAAGATTGTTTGATGATTTCGAAATAAAGATATTATGTTGCTTTGTGAAATAGAAAGGAATACGATTTTGTACGAGGATTTAGATATTTAGTGTTTCGGAAGCAAGTATGTATTTATGAGGAAATGTAGGCATTTTTTGGTTGCTAGATCTTCATTAAAATATTTAAATTTAGAAAAATTAATTATAATTGTATTTATAAAGCTTTTTATTTCATAATAACACCCATTATTATTGCATTGTATTATTACCGTTGAATTTTGAAGATACAATAGTCCCTGGGATAGAGGATATTTAGAGAATTAGAATGAGAACTAAATTTAGCATTTATAAAACTAGGAAATACTTAAATATTATATTCTTAACGTAATTTTGATTTATAAAAATTAACAAATACAGTCTTGCTGTTCTTAAAAATTGTTTTCCATAATAGAATCCAAAATCGAGTTATTCGAAACCTCGTGTAGTTAAAACTTAGAAAAGTGTTATTATCGGATTGTATTTCATTATATTGAAATATGTTTTCAATATACGTAAATCTGTAAAGTATATAATATTACAAAATATGTGGTTCTGTTATAAGCTTATATATTTAACCGTTATTTCAGCATAAATGTTTTCTATAATATACAATATATGGGTAAAAGACAAAAAGTCGATCAAGTCTTATCCCCCTTATTTTACACAAATTTAAAACGGTATATCGGTCTAACTTTAAATCAGATATATTAAATATAGCATGTAGAACATTACTGCAAACTTTCAATATTATTGATTGATTTGATTTCGAATTAAAAATTAAAAACACCATGAATCGTCATGTGTGCCCCGTGTCCCCAATCAACTTTGTCTGATACTATTTTTAGATTATATTACGAGATGATGTTTCAAGAGAAACGTAGGCAGCAGATAGCTTAAACTTATTATCAGCTACCAAATAGATTAAGTGTAATATCTTAATTTTCATGCTGTGATTATTTAAAAATTACTTAAAATCTGTCCCTCGATTTTGACGCCGGGTGTATCCCGCCCTTTAAAATTAATTTTAAATATATAAAGATGTTTAAATTGATTATCAACGCAGGTTATATTTGTTAGTTTAACCATTCCTTTTCATTCATTAGTGAGTTTAAAAGGTTTCATTGTATATTTTATAAGTAAAGTCGAATTATAACTGTATTTTATATTGCGTACCTTAATTGGTGGCATGTGTCTCCGATGCTATAACTAAATAGATATCAAGAAATTTTAAAAATTTACTTCAAAAATAAGTTTATTGTATGAAGCAATAGATGAATTGCTACTTTCGAAATTTAATTTAAGTTTAAATTACGAGTAAGTAAGAAATTATTGTGAGAATTTTATGATCCGCTTATCATGTGTGTCCCGATGTTTGATCAACTATACTATAGTGTACGCTCGCACTGCTACAGCAGTCTTGTCGACGCATTGTCGCTGCGCATAGAGAAGTAGTAAACAAACATAATGTTAACCTCTTAAAACAGTAGTGCTTTTGAGTTACAAATAGTGCATAAAGACCAAGCTAGATTATTCTCATTTCTATTAAAATGTGCACAAGAAAGATATTTGATAGAAGAAGAAATACAAAAAGAACTAGAAAATGATTTATTAATAATTATCAGTGAGTAATTTGAGCGCCATCAACGAGACTTATTCTAATACTTAAAATATCTTCTAATAGTTTAAAAATATTTATAGTAGATTTTTTACATCTATATGACCAACACTATTGTAGAAAAATGCATTTTCATTAATTTAGCATATTTTTTATTTCTTAAATTCCATATCTGAGAATGGTCGACTTTTTTACTTTTACCCATATATAAAATTCATATTTAAAGCATTAGTTTTATATAAACCCTGTCAATAATCTGTCAAATAAAGGTATCGTATTTAAGTTTAAGGAAAATAAATAAATAAACTTCAATAAATTCAGACTATGGTAATTATAATGCCGAAAACATTATATTTTTGTATGCCACTAGACGATCTAGTATTATATTTAGCTTTTAATGGTATATTATAATCAATATATTTATAATGACTTTCCATAAAAAAATAATCACAGTGATTTATACTTGGATTTATATCTAGACGGTCAGAAGTCAACTGCATGCATTTATGAGCAAACTTAGCACATCCAAATCCAATTACGAGGTCACCACAAACTTTTTGGCTTCTCTCGAAAACTTCTGGAGTTCAATGTGGTGTGACGTTATTTTGAGCAAAGTAAAAGTCTTTTAATAATCCGCTCTCTTTCCACATTAAATGAATCTCGTCAGCAAAATAATTTTAGAACTTTATCCGATATTGGTTTAAAAAAATAAATTATATAAAATTCTTCTGTGTTTTCACTGTCGGAAGTTTTACTAATGATTTGTTTTAGAGCTTAAAATTCATATTTTTCAAACTTTTTAGAATAATATACCTAAGTATAAGTAGTCTTTCAATCATATGTAATTATACGGTGTAATAAAAATAACGCCTTAAGTTAGGTATCGGTCATTATATACATCGCTTCCTAACAGTTTATTCATTCTCCTTTTTTGCTTACACTAATAAGCACTTTAAATTTTTTAACTAACCTTATATTTATTACTTGTTACTATCTCACTGAAACATGTGGATAACTTTTTTTTTAATCGAAAGAAGATATGTGATAACGATGCTAAGGGTATTAATATTGTTTACATGTAACGATTTTCTCCACTACATTACTACTTTATTTCAACAACTAAAATAAAATAAGAAAAACATGTTCAAAACACTGTTTTCACTATTAGTATTATATAACTGCAGTAAAGCAAATATATGAGACTTTACTACCATACTACATAAACTTAATTTTTTAACAAACGTTCTGAGAACTGTACACTTTGAAACTTATTATGTTTTTACCCGACTGACGTACACCCTCTTCTTCTTTTTTTCTCTCGTCAACATTGTTCGGCGCGCTATACACAGTTCCACGCCCGAGTTTCGATTACTCGAGCGAGGCGTGCAGTAGCAGTTTCCGCTTTTTCCAGCGATATGAGGCGCGAGGCGCGGCCGCACGCTGAGTTCGTTGAAAGAACTGTACCGTAAGGAGGTACAAAAAAGCATCGGAATGGTTCGGAAGCTCGTGCCGCGTCGGCAGAAAAGACGCGTGCGAGATGCTCATACTCAGAGCTGCTGCTGCTAATCGCTTTTAATGAGCTTGCCTTAGTAATCCGAACTTTCTAGGCGCGTGATCGAGTAGCCTTTCAGTCAGATTATTAAAAGAGGTAGAAGGTTAGTTTATTTGATAATATTTACTGGAATTATTGATATGGGTGATTCTTTGAAAAGGAGTAAAATTTATGTAAACTCCATGGCAGTTTTGGAATTTTGAGCAGTTAATTTTTCTTACAGAATAAATTTCTTTTTTCAGTAGGAAAATATAAATTACGTTAGGATGCATTAAACGATAAAATTAGGTTACAGGTTTTGAGATATATTTTTAATAGACAAATATTTACTGCTGTGGAATACATTAAAGTGAAGAGGAATATTTAATAAGAAAACTATTTTTTTAAATACTTTTTTGTTATTATAGTTATGTCTGCAATTGTTTGATAAGTTAAGTAAAATTAAATTATTTGACTACAGGTTATTCATACTTTGAAGGTAGTATAGAGAGTACTTTCATATATTCATTGCTGCGCAAAATCTAAAAGACTATTTACAATCGAGTAACGCTGTCTAGCCATTGGTAGTCTAGATTATACAAAAGGATATTGAGCAGATATGCCAATATGCATTTTTGTAGAGAATCACCTTTATTACCGCAAATGATTACAAATGATTACATAGTCTTCATATAAAATCAATAGAAGTGATCAATCAACTTGTTCCAGCAGTGGCTTTCACGTATATGTTTGCTGTTAAAGTAGAACATTTTATGTATGTTTAGACGCCGAATTTATATTCATACAGGACTTCATTGATAGATTATGGATACATTGCATATAATAATAGATATTTTATATTTAGGAGCTGTACATTAACGATACAAGATATATTTAAGAGATGGGAGATATATATTCAGTATTGAAACTATAATATTGAAAGCCAAAATTTTCAAACGTCTACTGAGAGAGCCACTTCTTTATCCTAAGCATCGAAAACCAATTTCATTCTACACTTATATATTACTTATTATTAATTTCAACTATAAATAGCTGCTATTATTACAATAAATTTGCCTAAATTTTCAATGCTCAAAAAATCACAAACGAAAATAGACACAAAAGTCCAACCCAAAACCCGCCCCTGAATAATCATTTGAACGTACAGTAACAAGAGCTGTTCGCACACACACAGACACCTGGTATCCAGCTAAATATACAGCGCGCGCGAGAGGTGGCGCGTCGGCTCGCGAGGAGCGACGATAATAATGCACTTGGCTCTGTCGGCGATGCCATAGCTCAGAGCCTGCGAGGCTCGGCTCATTGGAACGTCAAGCGCGGCGCGGCGTGTGCACGCGGGGCGCGCTACTGCATATCCTGCCAGTGGCTCCGGCGCGGAGGCGTTAATGGGCATCGCGTGATATCACTCTTCATCATTAGATACGACCCTAATGGAACCGATCGTCATTAGCGCAGGCGCGCGCACGCGGTAAAAAGCCGCCGGCGCTCCCCGCACGGATACGTCTTCATATTAATGTAGCGCGAGAATCTGGGTTAGAAGGTGCGCGAGTTCTCTGGTATTGTTAGGTGGTTTTTGTAGGAAGTGGAGATATCGTTTGTATGATGCGGTAGATGAATCTTTCGACGATGAGGGATGAATCGTTGCTTTGGATTGCCTTTGATGATGTGTATGTTGATGAACTTGTTTTCGTGATTGTAGCAGTATAGTTTTTCATATGCTTGACTAATTAGAAGCAATATATTTTCCCGTATAAATGATTATGGCAAAGTATATTTGAATATTAACTATTTAAACTAATCAATCAAAATTATTTTGCGTTATTAGAAACATGTTTTGGGACATTTGTAATCAAAATATATTTTTTAAAAACGTCCGTTTGAATGTGTGTGTGTGTGTGTGTATGTGTGTGTGTGTGTGTGTGTGTGTGTGTGTGTGTGTGTGTGTGTGTGTGTGCGTGCGTGTATGTGTGACCGTGCGTGCGTGCGTACGTGTGCCTGTGTGAGTGAGTGTGTGTGTGTGTGTCCACTGCGCGTATGTATTTTTTGGTACGTTAGAAATATCATTATCGATTAAGTGCAAGTGCAGTTAGAAGACCATAAAATTATCAATCATTTCCGTTCCCAAATATTGCATAACCTAATTCACATCTACTGTTATTATAACTGAGTATAACCACACGAATCCTACTGAATTCTCCAGAAAGGTAGCTTTTTAGTATTCTTTAGCTAATTTATTTGCCCAGATTGTAAGGACTTTTGTCAGGACTTTTTACAAGATGAGGATGAGCAGGGATGAGACCGGCGCTTGCGCGAAGCGTGTGCTTGTTAAATCAACCCCTTTTTTGTCTAGTTCCAACCTACACCTTTCTTCCTACCCAAATAGATTGCCCACTTTTCCAAAATAAATAATCAAGATAAGAAAAAGAAACGTTATTGTGAGAATTAAGGAGGTTCAGGAATATCATGGGTGCGGGGAAGAGAGAGGGACTTTCCCCTTTCCCTGCGCGCCGCTCCGTTCCCCGTGCACCATCTCGCGCAGCCAACAAGCTTGAGTTTTTGTTTACGTTATCGTTTATGTCTTCGAATTAAATGCGATAACACGCGTTGAAATTTCACATGCAGCTTTATAAATATTCACTTAATAAGTATGTAGTTTTTCATTATTGCCTCTGCATTTTTACTGACTTGAAAGCTGCTAGTGATTGTAAAAGGTGAATTGCAGGTGAAAGAAAGTTTCAATGTCATATATCTTAAATCTGTACAAATCTAACCTCTCTGTTGGTGCATCTCCCTGAAATTTAGCTTTTATTGATCACCCCTGATTAAACGCTTAGACTTGTTTCATTTGAAGTGAATCAAGTCGGACCCATTTCAAGAGTCTGTTTTACCTGGCTTGCAATGTGATCCGGTTGGAATGCAATACATGTGGTGGCAGCAAGCCGGTGCCCTACCAATCAATACTGTGCCTGTGCAACAAATATTGAACCAAAATTTTCCTGGTCGATGGATTGACTCTCGTGGCCCGTACCAGTGTCCTACACAGTGTCCTGGTCAAACTCCTTTGTACTTCTACATTTAGAGAAAAATTAAGGGTATCTGCTAACCAGATACTTCTACAACAAGAAAGACCGTGATAGAGAGGATTCACACAGTTTTTGCGACAAAAATGCTTAGAGAATTATAAAACGTCAGAAGGAATCTTTTAAAGTGATTGGGATAAGCAGTTGAACAGCCGGAAGGTTACATAGTACATCTTTTAAATAAATAAATGTAAATTAAGAAGCATCTGATACTTATGTAGAATATAATCACGGATTTATGTAAAAACATATATATCGCTTAGTCTTAGCATATAATGGATAAGTTCTGATTTTGCATCATTAATCTTTATAAAAATAGACTTTGCATTAATATAACGTATGCCATGCAGTAAAACAATGCTAGAGTAGGTACACCTGACGATTAGAATAACTTTGATTTAATATATAACCTGTCAAAATCCCAGTTAACACGAATCAAACGCTCCGCTATATTCAAACTTATCTTAACCGTTGAGTGTACAATGAAAAGAGAGTCACCCGTTAGCTTGCAAAACCCTTTTTCCTCAACCCAAAAATTTTCCAATCACCGATCTGACAACCCACGGTCAACCCGTACACTCCAGATCCCTCTACTTCGCATCTCTGCTGCGTACAGCTACCAACTCGACTCTCCGCGTAGAGTCGACTTGCATGTGCGTCCTCCTACATCGCAACCTTAGAAGGCGAGAAAGGATAGCCATAGCCGCAGCCGGCGTCGCTTGGCCCCCTTTCATACCTTATACATACGCGGCGCTCGCGAGGGCCACTTATTCGGGAGGCCGGGCCGGGCGCGCATCTCGAGAAATTGAGCCCTCGCCGCAGCCCGACGGCGGGCTATAGTAGCGACTTTATCGGCGGGATCACGCGAGAAGTCGTGTTCGCGACTGGTACGCTCTTACTCTTGCTCTTGCTCGCTTACTGTGTAATTTAGCCGTGGCGCAGTTGATTTTATCGGTTGCAAGTGAGGGGGATGCTTTTTCCGTGATTGACTTGAGGAGGATTGTGATGCGGCGAAGGGATGAACCACGATGATATGGAATGGGTAGATAATAGAGGGATTTTTTTTTGAGAAGTGCGGTGCTGGAACGTGAGGTTTGGTTTTGTGTTCTTGATAGACATATATCTCAGGCGGATTGGTCATCATTAATTTAAATATTACTTTTATGATATATAGATTAAAGCCTTTCTCATGAAAGTATGCTTCACGTGAAACTACAGAAGAAGCACATGCAATTTACATAAGCTCAAAATTTTAGAAGATAAATTGTTACTCAATTTCGCTTTACAATTGAGTAATAAAATTTTATAAGCTGATCATGAGTGGATTCAAGAGTTTTGCACAAGTCCATAATTTGTGGATATTATACTTGAAAGTATCGTAAATTGCCTAACAATTAAAAGAAACAACATTTTATTCTTCAAACGTTACGTGGACGATTGTTTTTTAATAACAAAAAAAGAAAATATTAACAAAGTACACAACAATTTAAAAACACGCACGCACGCACGTACGCATACATACACCGACACACATACACATACACACACACATACACACACACACACAGACACACACACACACACATTCATACAGACATTTTCTAAAAATAGTGTATTATATTGATTTCTTAAGTCTCAAAACATGTTTCTAACTTTTTTTTTCTATCACAAAGCATCCTCTTTGAGGAAGCAAAAGCTGTAATATCTTCTTACATTTTATACTTGTAAAAATAATTGGTAATAAAACAGCTTTACATGATTTAGCGGTTCCATAAGAGGAAAATAACGTACCTCTGCTGAATCAGCCAACAACTGTTTCATATGTTTCTTCAATAAATATATTAACGAAGGATTTATGTACATTATCCATCAAAACAAATCCAACAATAACAACCAAGACAAAGTAAATAATAAAAAAGTTACTGAAAGCAAAATGGATATCCAGTTTATTAGGGATCTTATTCCTAGAATTAATCAAGATGCACTTGAATATAATATTGCCTTTATTACAAGACTGTGAATGCATTTAACTGCATGATAAGACCATGTACCTAATGATAGTGTGGATTAGTTAGATTACAATAATATTATATACATGATAGATGATAGAAGTTTGAAAATCTTTTATCAGTTCTCGAGTTATACAAGAGTCGTAAATTAATAAGGTTATGAAAAATATTTAAATTTATTAAATTTCTATTAAGGAAAGGCAATAGATCAAAACGTAATTTGCTATCAATCGAATGTTTGTGCAATAAGTTTCTCTTTGAAAAATCATAAAATTCTTCAAAGACACTTATAAATCATGCAAATAAATGCACAAAGAAAGCAGAACTATATATACAGAGACATACATTTTATTTCAAACAACCTAGAATCCAACGTTGAAATGAAGAATATAAAGAAAATGAGTATACAAATAATAGAAGAGAAGCACGAAGAGGAAAAAGGAAATTTGACAGAGGGAAAAATGCAACGATCCGCTTCGAAATCGTCCCACTCAATACCTCGGCAGCTAACAGTAGCAACAACAGTACCTCTTGTTTTATCGATAAATCGCTGCTTTCTTCTTCTTCATCCTCTTTACGTTCCTTTTGCTGTTAGCCGCTCTCTAGCTTTTTGTTCCTTTGTCCGCGTCCGATTGTCTCTCGAGTTACTTGGCTATTCTGCTGAATTAGGATAACGAAAGTGACCGATAAACGGCGTCTACTTGCTGCATGTACTTCGATCAATTTATCGTTCGCGAGTTCAAGAAAGAGAATGGATGCTTGCTAGAGTATCTTAATGAAGTATTTAGATTTTATCTTCGATTTTTATTCAGTTGTTAATTTATTCATTTGATTAGTTTTCTTTTCTTTTGTATTACATAAATGCATGTTATTGTCTGGGAATAAATTCGAGATTCAATTTAAATCTAATCATGCTTCTACTAATATTTTTCTATTATTTCTACGAATTCTGGATTTTTATTAAGTTGTGTTAAATTTTGTTTGATCTTCAATAAATCATTAAAACACCAACGCAAAAAGAGCACAAATAAAAGCGTAATCGTAAAACTTATGTACGGAAACCTCAGCTTGTTTTATCAATCAATAGTCTCCATCCTGTACTCTGCTATCCCGATCCTTCCATCATCGACTTCCCTTCTTATCGAATCATGCCTTTGCTTCTCGCCTTAAGCCCCTTCTCATCGTTTGTCGTCGCACATCTATTGTTGTCTCCGATCACCTTGATTCTTTCTTTCCGCATTCACCGAGCGCAATACTAGAAAATACGGCCGCTAAATCAAGAATAAAAATAAACGGCTAAGGATTCCTCTACAGGAAATCTACGTATATTTTCATAATTATTTTCTATATTAATTTACTTTGTCTTTATCTTAGGATATTTTTGATATTTTTTCATGAAAGCGTCATTAACCTTTATTTATAGTATAAATAATGTTGTTGTTGTTAAAGGTGCAAAAATAACTGAATACAATATAATAGTATTAAGGCATTATCAATTTCGGCTTCAGCAATAGCATACGTTAATGTTTGTTTTGAAGGAATAAAGACGTATTAAATTTGTTAGTGCTTATTTCTCATTTCATGTATCCACGAGCTCTGAGCGTGGCAAATAGCTGTTCATAGGCCAGTTAACCGTATTCCTGATGCTGTAAATAAAAGACAATCCAACGATGGTCATTGCATAGTCGGTATTTGAAAAACTTATACAGAAATAAATACAGAAACGCTTATGCTGTAAAAAGAGTTGTTGTCTATTTCATGACTTCGGATTACTTATATCGCCCAAATCATTTACACAATGAGATTTTAACATTCAATATATGATAAAAATATACACGTTGGGAAAGTACTGATCCATGATATTCTGAATATTGGGCTTAATATTGTCGAAGCAATTAATTTTGGTATACTATATACGTCTAGTTTACATTGGGGAAGTATTGGTGCATGTTGTTTTGAACATTGAGGTTAATATAATCGACAATTAAGTATGGGATTGCAGCGTCTGTTTTGAGCCTGCTGTAGCATTTTGTAAATGCCCAATAATAAGTCGAAAACAAGAGAAGAATCCGCAGCGAAGATTAGACCACAGGATGGCGCAGAAAAACTGAAATCGAAAAAGAGTGAAAAACTGTATATCTTTTATGTAAGTAACTGTCAAAAGGAATTTTTATATAAAAATACATACGAATGTTTTTAATACAAATAGCCACACATAAATGCCTTATATATTCGTATCGAGTGATTAAAGAAGAAATTTTTTTTGCTCTGTGAATAACTAGTGAAATGATGTTAGTAAAATTTATTATGTCACGTACCAAAGCAACGTAAAGGTGAACCAAATTTTGGTAAATGAGATAAATGTTATAGAAAAATGATTAGATGAAATTTAGCAGCGCACATAAAACTTTAAAGTAGTCCAATAAGTAAATATATGCACTATGATGCATGGATTCTATACAGGATGTAACCATTACGTAACCACCTAGCGACTGTAATTAGAACCCGAGGGTGCCTTATAGATACGACATTTCCTGAAACATTGTGAGTATGCATATTTGGCAGAGACGCGAAAGAGAGGCAAACTATCCTTACCTTAGGAAATATGGACTTTTAATCGAGACGGTATTATGAACAGCCTAAGATTTCTAGTAACAGATAGATATAAAAAAGAGGCTCTTACGCTTGCTCTCTTCAGGTTCGTCGGAGGGCGTACCGTTTTCCGCTTCTCTTTTTTTTGTAGCGCCGTTGGTGAACATTATTCATATAGCTGCATGAACCGGGAGTCTTGTCTTCCTTTTCTCTAAACGTATCTTGCCGGAGCAGATGCAGAGGAAAGAAGCGCTTTTTCTCGTTTATTATGCAGTATGATTAAGGAACGTTTTTTGTGAAATTTCTTTTATTCAAAATTCAGTGCATATCTGTAGGAGAATCGAAATTTAGAGCGATGTTATGGTCAAGTAATTTTTTACACTAATTTTAATTAAGTATCAATAGTACATTACGATACGTGTGACCTAAGTGGCACTTTATTACACGGCGCGTAATTAGCGCCCGAGCGAAGCGAGTGCGATACCGTCGTGTAGTGTAATAAATTGCCAACTTAGGTCACAAGTATCGTATACTATTTTATAGCATCTACTTGCCCTAAGTCCGCCATGTCACGCCTATCCGTGATATAAGCAGTCCTTTACTGCACCGTGAGGTTAGCGATAAAGCACGGTGTAATAAAGGACTACTTAGCTCACGGATAGGCGTGACATAAATGCGGACTTAGGTCACGCAGTGCTATAAAAATATTTATGCACGGATACTTAATTATAAATTTATAAATCACAAATCCATAAATAAGAGATGGCGTAATCAAATTCTTATAATGATAAATTAACATTTGCTTGGTCCACAATTGAAAACCTTATAAATTTCACAGCTTTCATAGTCATATTTTTAATACAATCAATGTGCCTGCCATTGTAAAATGCAATTTTTAAGTAAAAATTAACAATCGATTGGTGGATCATTTACTTTTAATGACACGTTAGCCTGAATTGTTCCTCTTGAATTCTGAATTCATATGGGTATTTCTCAATATGACGTCCAACTTCGTTCTTCATCAATTAAATCATAAACTTTACAGTCAAAAAATTAAGAAAATCTTGCATTATAGTTTTAAAGTTCCTTTAAGGTGGCTCTCTGGTATTTTTTTCACGATTTCGATAAATTTTTCGATTCACTTTCTTTTCATTAATACTATTCACTTTTTCATCTGTTTAACATTGGAATCAATTTAGTTTATTGATACTATTATTACATGTATAGAAAAAATATTTAGTAAATTAAAAGTTTCTTTGGGTGTCTTGGCACCTTTCTTATCAAAGTCCTGAATTTGGACATAAATTGATCCTCGCGGATACAAAAATTAAAAAATTTATTGAAACTTTGAGAATATATTCTTTAAGATATTTTCAACAAACATTCGCTAGTTCATTTATTAATTGATACTTTAAAGTTTATTTATAGCACTGTGTGACCTAAACCCGCACTTATGTAACGCTTATCCGTGACCTAAGAAGCTCTTATTTACACTGTGTAATAACTAATATACTTAGATCACAGACGCATAGTATGCTACAATAAAAATTAAAAACACTCAAAATGTGTGTTTTTATTGATGAGAATAAAAGAAAGATATAAATAAACTCTGGATATATCCTCAAAGAGCACCCAAAATTGAAAAAACTCCTTCTAATCACTTCGATATTTATATGTTAGTATCAACCATGCATGCGACATTTTTTTAGAAGGGAAATTCAAACATTATTAGTAGTAACCTCCAAATAAACCATTAAGTAAATTTAGTAAATTGAAATTTTAGGAAGGATAAGTGAATAAATAAATTTAAATTAAATATGAAAAACGTAATAATTTATTGATACGCTATTCTATATCTAATATAATATAAGAAATAAACTTTCATAACTAGAAAAACCATTAATATTTAGTGGTACGCAAGAACAACATTTACATTTGAATTAATCGTCCGTTTGTACAAGTTTGTCAGCTGTATGAACACTTTTCATATCATGAGATCCAGGTGTATAGTTAATTGTAACGTTTTAATTATGAAAAATAAATCTTTTGTTTTGAATTTCCATGTTCGATTCTGATGTGTAAAGTCCTAAATCAGGGTGATAATACACAGGAAATGTATGATGTTGCTGAATCTCTTTGGTAGAATTAGACATATTCTATCCTCAACCGGTTGTGATGAAATTTGTTTTTGATATATTGTAGTCGTTAAAGAAAATCTTGATTCATCTGGCTGAAGTTGGTTTGATGCAGTATTCGTATTAAGAGGTTCTAGTACTTTATTAGTAGTCGTGGAGGTTGATGGTATACAATGAGACACCGTTTCTGGACGAATTACTATTGCTGGTACTCGTACGTTAGATGGTGAAGGTAATCTTGATTCGACTTGCTCAGATGGATGCGCCGAAGAAGTTGCTTCAGGTAGTTTATGAATAGTCCTGGAGATTGATAACCACTACTGGCACATAACCACTACTTTCAACTCCACTACTCGAACTGCCTGAGATTTCCATATTAACATTAAAAAACACAACAACAAAAACGAACGCACGACGTGATTCGATTGTAAGTATTTAAAATCTAAAAAACACACAAGTTTGGTAAGCTAGCTACATCGGACGAAAAGACGGAAAATATAGTGTAGAAGTATATTACAAGATGGCGCTATAATACTTGCTATATATCAGAAAGTGGCGTGATTTTCACATTCGTATTTTTCATGATTTACAATTTAACTTTTTTCAGTGAGGGGGGGCTCCGCCCCCCTCCACCCCCCCCCCCCCGAACCACCCGTCCACCCCCGCTCTTCATTTTTCCAATCTCGATGGCGCGTTTATGTCACACGTGCTACAAAATAGTATACGATACTCGTGACCTAAGTTGACACTTTATTGCACGGTGCGACGATATCGCCTTCGCTCCGCTCGGGCGCTAACTACGTGCCGTGTAATAAAGTACCACTTAGGTCACATGTATTGTAATATACTATTATAATACAATTTTTAATAAAATAACGGTATTTATATAGCAATTTTGAAACAAAATCACACATATATTTTTCAGATCTATATAATAAATAATCAAGTAAAATTAAAAGCGAATATTAGTTATTTCTAGCTATAAAAATATGATACAATTTTCGTAAAAGTGCATAGCAATGTGGTGTTTGCGAGAGCTATTTTGAATGTAGCTCATTTTTACTAAAAAATAACACATTATGCTGAATAACTTTGAATATAAAGGCTAAGAAATCTGAAAATTGCTATGCGAATTCATATAATCATAACAAATATTTCATGTAAACCACAGATGTTTAAAAATTTAATACAAAGATGCTGGAAATTTCACCTGAGAGACACCTTAAGGGGGTAAAAGGATGTCGAAATACGTCTAAAAAAAATGAAGAATCATAAAAAAAAAAATCATTCAGCCTAATCCATTGTTACCTATAGCCTTTATCGGTGACTCCCAAAATTGACAATCGCAGTTACCGTAGGATGCTTTTTCAAATTTGCAATCTTTTGACCTAAGGAAAATTTGTTTACTTTCTTTATAGGTATATGTATTCATTGTAGTGACCTAAGAAATCTAAAGTTTTTTGAGTGTGATCCAAGAAAAAAATTATTTTTCATTGTTTTTGTAAAAAAATTAATAGAAATAATGATTTTATAATTAAAATATTTTTTTTAGTTCAAACTCAATAACCTTTAGGATTATTTGTCACTGCAATAAATACATACATACAGAATGTAGAAAAAAATTTGCAGGTCAATAGACTGCAAATTTGATAAAATATCCTACGGTAACTGTGATAGTGTAAATTTTGCGAGTCACCGATGAAGAGAATGGGTAGCAATAGGTTAGGTTACATAATTTTTTTCTTTTAATGATTTTTAAACTTCCTTGTTATGTATATAATATAATTTAGCATAAAATTGAACATTTAAACCGCTTTTTAAAAAAATATAGACCTATGAACATTTTTTCAAATTTTCATATTTAGACACCCTTTTACCCCCTTAACAATTTAACTTCAACAATGTTTAGGTAACGTCAATTTCTACGAAAATAATGCATTAGAATGGCCAAATTATCCACTCCGTCGATTTCTTCAAATAAAATTTGTAAAGTATAACTATATATTATCTTTTCTATAATCCATAGTCAATTGTTGTTGCAATTGTAAGATATTTTTTTCATTATAAAAAAATATTTTATATGGTTAGAAAATTCAATTGTAAGTCTCCTATTATTTATTCGTTGTTTAATTTTGGTCTACCATGATGTAAATTTATTGACGGAGTTTAATTAGAAATCATAAAAATGAACCTTGAATAGCCTATTTAAAAAACTTTCACACGAGTTAAATTAAAAATACAACTTTATTTGTATAAAATTTTGTTTTTATTCATAATTTTGTGTTATACAGTTTACATTTGAAACTATAAATAGTAACTTGGTATAAATTACATCGTTTCTATAAATTTTATGTAAATTATATTCAAAATTTGTCTATTCTATCTGAAAATAAGGTTGAGAAATTATTTATTCAAAATTCTGCCCTCTTCTTCAATATGGCTATTTGCTTATTATTCAAATGAAAAAAATATAAAAGGTGATTAAGCTTGGCCAATATGATATATTTATCTAAGGTGTTATAAACAACATCATAAAAAAGGAAAGAAAAATTAATTCCGTCATTTCAAAAACATAAATTTTTTACCTATAGGAGGGTGCCCATAGCGCCCCCTCGAGGGAACGTATGAGACCAACACCATCGTTTAAAGCTCATTTAGAAATTAATTTTATAAAAAAAATTAATATCGTTAAATGGGGGGAAAGCTAAACAAAATAATATTTATGGATTTATTCCATTGAAAACAATGTAAGATGTCTAACCAAACTCGGGTATTTCTACTTATCTTTACGAATTTTCACCGCGTTTTCCTCAACTTTCCCCACAATTAAGGGGATCAATTCTTTTTTTTTAAATTCATATGTTGTCGAGATTTAAACAATAGCTTTTACTCTTAGTTTTATACGTTCCCCTTCAACGGCTCAAATATTATAAATTTGTGGGTATCGTCCTTGGACGTTATTTTGAGAAATACCCATATATATGATCACAGCTTTTTATTGTAACCTAATACTAATGGAGATTATCATTTTTTGTTTCAGGTATGGACAATTATGATATTATTGACACGTAAATCTTTATAGAGGATTCCAAGTAAGTTTGTTATAAAATATTTCATTGTTTAAGTACTTGTGTTAGCAAAATTATTGCATTGTAAATTTCTATACTGCATTGCATATGATCGAATTTCTATTTGTTCCAACTTTATGTGCGAGAGCGTCCATTGTGCACGTTATGTTTGGAGCAGAACTTTAGAAGCAACACGGTGCATAGTTTATTTCGTATAGTTGCACGTACAATGCCTGCAATAGCTAATATCGCGTTCAATGGGAAGTTTGTATAACCTTTCTGTAAAATCTAAACTTTACGGTATATAAAAATTATAGTTCTTTTAAGAAGCAAATTAATTTTTATTATAAGAAAAATTCATTTTGATGGTATCTAAACGTAAAATTATTACAAACTTGTTAAAAGTTGAATGTATATATTTTTCAATTTAACAGATATTATTTAAACATTTTAACAGCTGCTTATGCCATTTTTATATCGGTAAAGACGTTCAAACTTTCTTATATCCACATTATCTTATGCTTTATAAATGCGTATATTCAAGTCACAAAGGTTCGACTCTTAAAATAAGGGGCCGTCCATAAATTATGTAAGACATTTGGGAGGGGTGGGGGGTTCAAATTTTCTTACGTACAGGGAGAAGGGATGAAATTGAATTGAATTTATACGATTATTGTCAACTTCATCGAAATAAGCTGTTAATAGATGTAGAAAGAAAATAGATGTAAACATTTTTATTTGATTTGAATATCGTTGAAGTCTCTGTACTTTTACATGTCATGTAATTAATTATAATGAAAAGAATGATTTTAATTAGCAATATAAACGTACGATTAATTATAATGTAAAAATATTTTTATTTATAGATATAAACATGTAATTAATTATAAACTTAAAAATGTAATTAACAAATTGTGGGCGGCTAATGTATAAGCCGATTTTTTCAATTATCTACTAAATTAATTAAAATGTAAAACATTCGATAAGAACTAGATAAGATGTTTCTAGCTCTTTGTAAGATTTTAAAGAATACAATAACCGGTTACATACAAAGTTTCATTAATATTTACGATTACGCTAAGACAAAATGAAAAGAAATTTGCGTGAATCTGTATTAAGAGGTCACATACACGATACACCTTAATCCGAAATAATGATTGGTATTTTTAGTGCTTGATGAATAAATTTTTAATAAAAATTTATACTCGTGTAAAACATTTACCGTCTTCTTTCGCATATATGTAATGTACCATTTCACCAGAGAAAAAGACCCACATATTCATTACAGGCACTGAAGTCAGGTGTTTAACTTTTTATGATAAATTCACTGATATGGTCCAGTTGCCTTTAAAGTAGCATCTTTCTGTAAATGGATGTCAATTTTTCAAGTTTTTGATGAAAAATATATTACGTAAGATTAGAGGGGGGAGGTGGGGTACAAGAAGTCTTACGATCTCTTACATAGGGGGAGGGAAGGGTCTAAAATCTGGAAAAGAAACTTTACGTAATTTATGGACAGCCTCTAAGTGGTATTAATTTCTGTGTGCATCAGCCTCTGTACATGCTACTATATATTTCGAGATATATTTTATTTTACATGTAGCATTAATTACAACCATAGTTCTTCATAGCATGAATGTAGTACAATGTTTGAAAATATGGAGAACAATTCAATTACAATCTTTAAAAGTTGCATTTCTTTCATACTCGAGTTATCATCATTTCCATTTACATTATTGCTACGTTTTCTTACCTCCTGATTTCATTATTTGAAATAACGAAGTTCGTGAAAGTTATTAAGACTTCTACTCTCATCTCGCTAATTTAATAAACTTGACTTTGAAAATATACTTCTGATCTACATTCCGCACTCAATCCCAAATTCCGCTACTCAGCCTAACTCATTCTATACTTCCTCATACAATACACACAACTCGCAAAACTCACTCTTCAGCGGGAAGGTCAGCCGCTTCATCGAGAGCTCCGGCCCACATCTTAGGCTACAACAGCGCCACATTAATTTTCCATCCACCAACTGCTCCTCCGACCCGAGACACCAACACCTCGGTTTGTTTTGAACTCGCAAACACCGCGCTTGCAGTTTAGATGGGTTGCTGCTGCTGCTTCTGCGAACTTCCCCACGCGCGACTTCCACTAAATTAACCCCGTAAAAGTTGCCAAGTAATTAGATTCTAGACGTCGGACTTTGATGCTGCGCACGAACTAAGTCTCTGTGCCTCTGTCTCGCTTGCACTCCTGCTCTCTAGCTCTCGGATTAATGGGGGAATCGCCGGAGACAAGGTGTAGGAAAGATTGAAAGAATCATGAGTCGCGAGAGAACAAGGCAAGGGGCGAGGGAGCGAGGAGGGCAGGGACAATTTCGCGGAAGAGCGGAGGAGAAATAAAGTGTAGCGAAGATAAAGTCGAAGGGGAAGGGGGGTGGAATGGGTTTGAAAAGAAGAGGGAGATAAGGGAGTGTGATTTAGATTAAGATTCTATTTGAGAGCGGATTATCGGTGGGAGAATGTTAAGAAGTTCGTTGTGAGTATGTGGAACAAGACAATGTGAAGTAAAAGTTTCATTAATGATTCCATTGGAAATTTACATTCTTTATACGTTAACTGAATGCCTATGAATCTAAAGGAGCAGATAACATTAATGACAGTTAACTTTTAGATTTAAATTCAGTTCAAGAATGCTTAAACTTTCACCCTATTGGATTCAATGCTATTTCTCAGTCATGGACCGAATGCTTATACTTGAAAATATATTGATCCTCTAATATTTTAAATGTAATTCTTTTTATTAACAGTAATATCTTATGAGTTTCAAAAAAATTTGCTATTGATTTTAGCTGAAGTATACTCTCTTTTGACAATGTTCTACAATATTATTCAACGCATTTGTATACATAATTAAAAATAGTTTAGGTTTATGAACTTAATCTGTTTCAAAAATATATGATCCAAATTATGACGATGACTATGCTGACGACAAATGCATCAATCGCTTTGTTACTTGGCAATCCTAACCAAAAATCAAGCTCAAAGCCATACTACCATTGCATTGGGTGAAGGTGTAACGAAAATGCAACGCGAAACAGTGTCGAGGTACGCCGAAAGATCCTGCGAACCCAGACCCAAAAGCAAGAGAGAAAGACCGAGAGCGAAAGAGAGAGAGCGAGAGAGAGAGAGAGAGAGAGAGAGACAGCAAGATAGAAGGATACACAGAGCAAGCGAGCGAGTCGCTAACCCCTGTTCTAATTAAGCCCAGACTAACCCGGAAGTTAGGATTATTACTTGGAAGCTGCCGTTGCCGCCGCCGAGAAAGAACTCCCTCCCTCTCTCCTCCCCCGGTCGCTTTGGCACCGGGCCAAGCCGACGACGACGACGCTGCTGCTCCTCGCTCCCTTTTCGCACGTGACGCCAGCAGCAGCGGCAGCAGCCACGGCGACGACAACGACGACGATGACGGGATTCCGGAGCGTATCCGATTTTGCGCTCTTACCGCCGTTCCCTTTTTGCACCCCTGTCGCAGCCGAGAGAGAGGGAGAGAGAGAAAGAGAAGAGAGAGAGAGAGGGATAGAGAGAGAGAGAGAGAGAGAGAGAGATAGAAGAGAGGAAGAGGGTACTAGTAATCAGTCCTGGTGAAAGGTTTCAAGGTGCGTTTTTTTATGTCTTACTGTGGCGGAGCGAGAGTTTTTTTCGGAGGAAGAGTTTGAATGGGGCTTTTTGGGGTGTAGAGAGGAAATGTAGCGCGCGCGTGCGGGAATTCGGGTGGGTAATGGAACGAAGCGATTTCGCTGGATGCGCGTTCGCGGGAGTTGATGAGGAATTTTTAGCTGTGCGTTGTTTATTTTTATGGTTTGATTGCTCGAGAGAAAACGAAAATTTGGTTTTTGAAAAATAAGTGAAGCAGAGGTAAATTGAATCGTATATTTTTGAAACCTATTTAGAATAAAGTTATACAAAAGATAATTTATGCAGATTGTACATTATATATATATATATATATCAAAATAATCTAATTAAAATAAGATACTAAATTATCTAGATAAAGCGTAGATAAAGATAAATAATTGTCCCGATACTTGTAGCGATACTTTGGCAGTTAATGGTTTAAATGGTAAACGCCTACCTCTTAAGACAACGGCCACTCACGAGGTTCGAGTTTGAATCCCCGGCAGTCCAAATATTTCGGGGACATTATAAGAAAATGTTTTTCCGGATTTTTCGGTGGCAGATATCGGACCTGTAACCCGCTGCTTCGTTAAGGGCAGTAATACCAGTAGATGTAATTAAACCAAAAAAGAACAAAAACAGATACTTATTTCTAAGTACTAATTCTTGTTGAATTGAATTCAAATTTAAAGTTAGAGTAAATGAATCTTTTAATTTTATAGCAGTCTATGTACATATTGTGTTAATTTTTAGTCACTGGCCGATTTCCAATCTTTGTATGTAGATACACAATATTCTAGAGTATAAAAAACATTATGACTATTTGAAAGTGTTAATATTACTCTACGATAAAAATATTAGTTTCTTATGTGCTTAATTAATAACAATTTCTATTATTTGTCTCAAATTTAATGTTTTAACATAACCAGTTTTAAATATATATAATTAATTATTAGGGAGAGAACTGCAGTAAGATTCTGGGTACTGTGAAACGACAGAACTAAACGAAACTTTCACTGTAAACAATTTAACCTAATTGCGCGAACCAATCAGGTAAAAGCACTAGGTGTGTACTTACGCTGGTCGCTGAACTTAACTGTTAAATATGCACGGTCATGATAAGTATACATGTAGTGCAAAATCGGGTCTATAAGTGATCTGCGCATACGGAAGAGAGGCATTTGAGTATTTCAAAAGAAAATAAGTGGTAATAACGCATTCTTTTAAGAAGTAATAATTTTTCTATACGTAGAAAATTTGTATTTAGTCACTCGATGCTAATTGAGCAGAAACAGTTTTTATTTCGCTGATCATTACTGTATACAGATATACAATCGTTTATTTAACATACTGAAAATGTATTTAAAAAATTTCATATTTATACGATCAATTAAATTTAACGAAGTGCCAATAGATTGGCAGCGGTTTATGTACATGCTTCAGGATCAAACAAATGTTAAGATGTAACAAAAGTGAGTCATCCAGTTTACAGTGTAATACACGATAAAGTTTACAACGAATAATGTTAATTACAATAAAGTCCGAATATTCCACCTTGATTATGCTTTTCAGTTTAATTTTCATCAGAAAATTCTCTGGGCATATCAATAACTTTCTGAAAATGCCACCCAACTGTTCCGAATTCGTAGAATTAATTTCCCCGATAGCGACTAACGCAGCCCGGCTGCGTATCTCCCACCATAAATTAAAAAGATAAGAAACCACCACCGCCATTACCCTCCACGTCTCTCACGACATCTCTCCCAGCATCGCACCCAAAAAGGACGCGAACCTCCTCTCTCCTTTGCACCAAAAAAAAAGACGCAGAAAAAGCGCACTCCTAAAAAAAAGATCTCCACCAACCCCCTCTCGCTCTAAGTAGACGACGACGACGAGCAGTCGCGCGCGCTAGAAAATACATCGTGGATTCCGGGCGTCGAATCGAAGAAAAGCGGAATTCGATTGAGAGCCTCTCCGTCTGCTGCCGCCGTCACACGCATTGTCGTCTCATCGCGTCCACATTTTCCTCACCTCTGTCGTCGGAGGGGCGGGGCATTATCATAATGCTATCGCACTCTACGTGACGGGAAAGATGTATTATCGCCTCTTCGTCGTTGCTTTTCCGATCTGCACCCGGCCGCTCGCCCGCGAGCTTATCGCCGCCGCTTTTAAAACGGATGCGAATTAGCACCATTTTCTATACCCTCTATTGCGAGGAGTTTTCGCTCTCGAGGAGCTTTATCCTTGCGGACCTTTTCGCGCGAGGTGTGAGGAGGAGGCAGGGGATTCTCTGGGTTTTACGTCTTTTTCCTTTTCTTTTTTTTTTCTATTTGAGGGAGGCTGGCAGGGCACGCCTCGTGCATTTTAAGCGGAGGAACCGATGCGTTTAGGAAGGAGTACTCGTAGGACGTCTATTTACCTCGAGATGGGTTTTCTTTTTGTGGAGGGATAGTGTAGTTACAGATGTCGATGTTTCCGTGACTGACAGTTTGAGCGTGTTTCGGTTATTTTGTTATGGGGTAGTATTCTTATTCGGATTTAAAGTGTCATGGCCGAAGCAAAGTAGTTTTGACGATTACTTATTTCCTAAATAAACATACACAACGGATGAATTTTAATACTAATTACAACTATGAATTTTACTAAAAAATGTGGTTGCAAAGGTTTTATATGTAATAGTGAATACATAAAAAGGCGACAAAGTTATTAACATTATTTGAACTGACTCTAGTATTTCTAAATCTAACATATTTTCTAATAATTTATTAAACTATTTAAAAGTTGTCATTAAATTATTTTCTTTGCAGATTCTGAAACTGTAAAACATGCAGAATATATTTACATAATTAGTTTTTAAATTCATCCGTTTTATATACTTATTAACGGAGAAGAAAGTGTCGTTACTGCTTTGCTTCGGCCATGACACTTTAAATCTCAATAGTATTATATGTCGAATACGTGTTACACGTTTAGTATTCACCAACACGTACACGCATAATGCGTACGTCCATGCATGAACATAATTAAACATTGTTTTAAATACAGAGTACACTCAAAAATGTTTCTAAAATGTCTTTAGCAAAACGTTTTTTTACTTACACAAAGCTTCCTCTTTAACAGAGCAAAACAAGAACGTGAATTATACTTTTTATAAGAAAACTGCAATAAAAATAGAAACAAGTTAGTTAGTTTACGAGAAACTATAATAAAAGAAACTCATTCAGAAATATCATATTTTTTTGAAAATAAGAAATAGAAGAAAGTCCTTATTTCAAGAAAGAACATATTATAGAACATATTTACGAATATATTAACGAACATATTTCGCGGAACAGCCTGATCTTTATAGGTTACGTATTGATACAAAAATAAGAAAACTAATAATTTATAATATATAACTAAGTTTTTAGCAGTCCTTAAAATCAAAATAGAAATATGTTTTAAATATATTATTGAATCTTAATTTAACAAAAATCGAATTTAATAGTTAATCCTTTTTCTGCTTAGATAAAATTTTATAGTGAACAATGGTGATTTTTGTCTTTAGATAATTATTACCATGAAATCGGATTGTCCAACATTTAATATAATTTTCGCGGTATTATATTTTATTTGAATTTATGATGTAATAAAAATATATCGTACACATATTCAAATACGTATCCTTTACAAACTTTAAATTTTCATAATTTTGAGTTTACGTAATATTTACGTGAAAAATATGTATGAACTATAAAAAATTTGACTAATTAGTTAACATAAAATGCAGGTAACATGTTAGTAGTAATGTACGATTATGGTCCGACTACGTAATAATGAGTAAGCGTTTTAAGTTAAAATATAATTACACAATAATGTGAACTTGTTTTGAAAGTTCGTAGCCCTCACTTTTGTGTGAAATTAATGTTTTTATGCATATTAAAGCACGAATTTTTACGATTTTCAGCACCGGATATATTCAAAATACAACAATAAACTTAATTAAAATAAATAAAGTAATGCTTTCAAATTTGTAAATCCTATTTAATGAAGATAATAATTTTAAAGACAAACGAGTAATGCGTACATTTACTAATTCATATTAATCCAAATACGACAAATTCATAAAAAATATATCATCCTCGCCGCTAGCTAATTATTCAAAAACAACGTACATTTAATAATCACGCAGAATAAACCCATTACGTAATCCGTCAATAACTCGCTCACTCTTCAGTCGACACAGTCATCGTATTCGCGTTGGCGAGGCAGTACATCTCTCTCTCTCTCTCTCTCCCTCGCCGAGATTGATAACAATTTTTGCTTATCCATGCGTAATGTCAAATTTGCCACGGCTGCGCGCAGCGCCCACGCCTCTCTCTCTCTCTCTCTCTCTCGCTCAATGCGCCAAACGAACCACATAATCGATACCAAAACAAGGTGGATGGCATCCGCGCGCCGTTCCCCGCACGCAGATAACCCGATGCGCGCCCGCCCGCACTCGCCCGCGCGCAAACTTCGCAGAATTATCATTATTATGGCCGTGATATGCGAGTAGCGGCGCGGCGCTGGTGTATGCAGCGGGGAGAGAGAAAGATACGCTGCGCGTACGTCACCCCGGATATGTATTAGAATAGGTGGCGGTGGTGGGTTCCGAGAGGTAGTGCGTTTCTCCTCGTTATCGGGGGAGGAAAAGGTGGAAAAGTTGGTTGTTATTAATCGGTTGGTTTAGGTGGCTTTGAAATTTATAGTGGATTTTTAGAGGCATTCATTTTTAGACGGAATATCGGGGATAATTTTAGATTAATAATGCACAAGGAGAAATTGTGTAACTATTATTTTCTGGAAACTGTTTAGGTACTCGATATTCTATAAAAATTACAATATTTATAGTTAAAGTTGTTATATTCGAATTAAAAGTTGCCTTGTTTTATATTTTAACTATGATTGATTTTATACGCTACGTGTGCTTTTCTGTTTATTCCTAGCTCATATTAACGAATAAAATGTCATCATATTAAAAAAACATATAATAAGCGTATTAAAATGCACTTATAGTAGTTATTCATAAATGTTTTTGAACAAATAAAAGAATAATGTTTTTGAATCTATTTTTCAATATAAGTTAATACTCAAATTTCTAAAATTCAAATATAGCTGCGGTTTTGTGTCCTTATAAATCAGCAAATACTATCAAGTTTCAAAATGTTTTACTTCTTTCGTTCATTATTTAAAGAAAAATATATGATTCTTATTCCCATAAATAATTATGGTTATAAATATACAAATATAAATAGAAATTGTGGCTAAGCAGTTAGTAATTTTTGACTTATATATTTTCTGAGCGTATGAAAAATTGACTTTTTTTATAAATTATATACGTTTAATTATTTTTTTTAGATATCAAGAAATTTTATTTTGATTAATCAATGTAAAGGAAATAGAATTATCAAATTGACATAGCGATGGGAGAGGCGCATTCGTATTTTGGGTATTAAATGAACTGTCACTCTAACTACGTAAAGTAATGAAAATGTAATAGTAACATTATACATACATTAAGTGTGTTGGTTCCAAATACATATGATAACTACAGAATCGAATCCGAATGAATTTCACGTAGCATTTATTTCGTTACTCAAAATTAGGGTAACGAGATCTGAAATTAATTTTAAATGAACAAAATTCGTTCAGTGTATCGATAGTTCTCAAACACTGATTTTTGCGACAATATAAATTTTTAACAAGTAAAACTAGTTAAAAGTTTTGTTAAAGTAGGTTTAAATTTTGAATTTGAATAAATCCTTTGAGAGTTATACCTACGTACATTGTTTGATATCCCCATAATTTCTTTATAGAGCGTAGAGAGAAGTGATTTTTAATTTTTTATTACAACTTCATGAAAATTACACAGATTATTTTGTAGTCAACGTAAGATTACATTATTTTTATTGTGACTATACATTTTCTATATTTTGTAAAGCAATAAGTAGTCAAAAAATCAATATTTAGCCTCGCCTAAACCTCATCTAACTTTAAACTGAAGCTTTCTAAAAAAAAATTGACTGACTCGCCAAATAATTAATCCAGAAACAATTAAAAACAAAATTAAACAACGGACACAACACCGCAGCATATATAACATTCAACTATAAACCTAAAGCATCAACTAGAAGGAGAAGGGAGAGAGAGAACGAGAGAGAGAGAGAGAGAGAGAGAGATCGCTGTAGCCGCTGATTAGCGGGGAACGCACGGACACGTGAGGGCTTGATTGGTCTTGTTAGTATCGCGCGCGTTACTAATGACGGGACTATGTATACGCGCGCGCTCGTACTCTCTCGTAACACTATACACGCCCTAGCGCGACAAAGATAGGCGCCAGCGGCAGCAGCCAGCCATAGCTCGTGGATCACACACAGGACGCGCTCGCGCATTTTGCGATATGCCGCGCGGCGCGCGTTCCCAAAGTTTCGAACTGCGCGCGCGGGCGTCACACTGCTTTGTCTAATGCGTCTATCGGGTACCTGCTGTGCGTGATTTAATGAGAAGCGACCGCGTGCGCTCGAATTTTCCACCGTTGCGTGTGCGTGTGTTATAGGTACGTGTAGCCAGGAATACCTAGGGCGCCGCGCCGTGTCGCAACTCGCAGTTTGGAGGACTTGGCGTGGCGGTAGTGGTGGAGCGGATTTTGATACAAATTACCGCGAGCGCGCAATCGGAGTTACAGGGGAATTTGTGGATATGCTGACTTTTTTGCGGATGTTAGAGGTGGATAGGCTGGTGGTTGGCGTTTTAAATTGCAGATGTTGTGTGAGATTGAGGAGCTAATGGTTGTACGAGTTAAGTAGATGAGAGCAAATGATTATTTTTGAGTTGAAGCTTGATGCATTATTAGATGGCAAGACTGATTATTAGTAGAAAACTTACGATAGTGGAACTAAAATCAAGCAGAACACCTAAATAGACGTTAGTGTTATAATCATTTTATAGTCACACTATAAGATTTGTAAGACCATTGTATAACCATTAAATATAACCTTTATATTCCATTTATATAATCGTTATATAACCATGGTATCATATTCGCATAACCATGATATAATCATGGTATAACCGTTATATAATTATAATATAATATTTACAGAACCATTATATAAACATGGTATAACTTTCGCATTGGTGATCCTTAGCAAAGTAGGTATCACCTTTGGAAACTATGTCGTGGGCAGTAAGGTAACGATCATAGGAAAACACTTGGTTTTCCCTACCTCAATTATTCACTTTTTTCTTTGTCTTTTCCCCTTGTATTATTTAATTGTAATTAGACTAAATATTAACACGTATACAGTTCTCTCATAATTTCTGTTTTGTAAATGTTCAAACATGGGAATTTTTTACATCTCTAAAGTTAGATATGTGTCACATATGAAAGCTTACGGTCGCAATTAACGATTGTGTAACCTTGGTTTATGCCTCGTCTTCACTGGCACTTTAATAGAGTCTCGCTTTAACTTTTAATATTAAATAACATTATAGTGATAATTGCTAGTAAATTTTAAAGAGTTCTATTGTGCAGAGAATTGTTTCTTGTATTTTATAATTCTAAAAAAGTTTTGCTTTTTTAAACAACATAAATGTTATTTAATATTGAAAGTTAAAGCAAGACTCTATTAAACTGTCAGTAAAGACGAGGCAATAACCTTTGCATATATATTATATTCTGCGGTTAATTTATAAATTCACAAGAAAATATCAGTGATCAACAGTTATAATTATACGAAATATTGTTCACATGATTAAATTAAGTTATCACAACCTATGTCCTGAAACTTTTTATTTACTAATTTTTTTTTATAAACGGGCATACCTCTTAACAATTTTAATTGCTAACATCTCCAAGCAAAATACGCCAATTTCGACTTTGCTTTAATGAAATCTTTACAACCTGAAGAAACTAATTGTTAGTTAGAATAGAGAAAGATCATTTGTCAAGGAAATATAAAGCAACATTTTTTAAAAGAAAATTAAATGTTTTATGCGTGGGCTATGTTATGTGACAAGTGAGGGCTAAATACAAGCTAAATGAGTAAACATTCGTTGGTATTTGCATAATATATTTTCTATACGAAAATGACACAATTTACACTGTGACGCAAATAAATTATTTCATGCTATTCTCAGAATGAACGAACCAACTCGCATAGAAAACCGCTTCACCGTTAAGCCGCAACTGTTGCATTGTTCCCCACCATCTGTACATTATGAAACTCGCTTCCCGAAATCCCGTGTATTTCACCAAACAAACGCAACAAACTCCATCCGCAACAATCCTCAAAACCATTAAAACGACGCAGTGAAATCCACCGCCCGCCACCAATTATAAAATTAACCCCTCGCATAAATAATAAACAAACCCACCACGCGACCCGCACCGTTCAATCCAATTACGGATAATTACCCTCGCCTGATTTACAGCATTACTTGCAAGCCACCCTCGCACGAAAGACTCCCGCAATACCTACTGAACACCTCTTCCCTAGAAAATCATTAAACTCTCGTGTGCGCGCATATAAATTTCTCTTCGTTGGCGGGCTTGCGTACGGACCGTAAATCTACCTTGGCCCGTGCGCGCGCCTAATCGAACGTAAAACCTCAGGAAAACTGTGAATTGAAACTAACCGCGCACCTGATGCACTTCATAAGCGTGCGCGCGCGCGCGCGAGCCTCTTGCCGCCCCTAACGATCTACGCAGGGATGCATCGATTCTGTACGACAGGGGCTTTAGGAGCTGCTGGTTACACGTGGAGCTTATCGGATTTCCCGAGAGACACTTGCTGTTATACACCGCAACGCCTACTACTTCGCTTCTAGCCCGGGCCAACGGGTGGGTGAGATAGTGTGTGTGTGTGTGTGTGTGTGTGAGAGAGAGCGAGAGAGAGAGAGAGACTACGTAGAGCCCAGCACACATTATTATGCAAGAAAGTTAATTACGTTCCGCTGTCGACCCCCGCGCTGCAACAGCACAGCGCCTGGAGGCATGGTTGGGGATCCTCGTTACGTGCGGAAGGCCTGATTGGTAATGAGCTCTTCTGTCTTGGGCAAACGTCGAACCCTCCGCCTCGCTGGGAGGGGGGGGGGGTAAGGTAAGTTTGATGGAGGGTAGGTAGGTAGTAGTCTGATGATGGTGCGCGATCACGCACACCTTGATGAGGGCTTGAGCTAAGTAGTGCAGGAGACACTGCAGCGGTTGAGGTGTCTGATCTCTATTAGCGTCTGATGGACAACCTTTTTTCATTGAGAGTCTTCGTAAACGGGTGTAATGTAGTGTTGGATCTTGGTGTGAATGATTTTTGAGAGTATTGTTGGAGTTGAGTTGAGTGTTGAAATAATTGTGATGGAGGAGAATTAGGCAAAAGGTTTTGGTGAAGATGATGCATGATAATGAATTGGAACAGTTGGAATGTATTTGCGATTATATTTCTTTAGCACTGATATTATTCTTTAACTTTTTATTAAACTGTAGAGTGTTGAAGTACTATCTGGTATATTGCTGATGAGACTAAATTATTCTGCAGAAGTAATTATTGGAGATTATCAATGTAGATTTCGATGTAATAGATCAAACAATCGATCAAATATGCACAATTAGATAATACGTCAACTGTTTATAGATGAAAGAAATCGAATGTTAGCCTATAAAAGTAGCTCAATTATACCAAGTTTTAATGCTTCTAGAAAAACCAAATAATGTAGTTAAATAAATGTAAATTTGCTTAAATGGGAATCAAGGGAGCTGATTAGGGGAGACTGATGGGTCTATTGTAGCTGTCGGCAAACTTGTCTAAATATATAGTTTAAAATACACAATAGTTTGAAACGAGGCGACGTTCCATCATCTATCTTTTAAATTTGGTCTTAGAATACAAACCAAAATAACTCAAGCTTTTCCATTCGCATATAATCTACATTTAGGAGTCAAAGCTTTTGTTTCAAAAATTAAAGTCATCATGAAACGTGTGAAACTTAATTTAAAAGCAGTGAAAGTGAGATGGATTATATGTAAGTCAACAAAATACAAAATGTATGATTATCAATCGATTATAGATAGAATAAGAGGTTGGTGATCTAAAACTCTCTATCTAAATAACCTTCCGGAGGATGGGCTAATTCAAATATCTCGGTACATTAATAAAGAGTAGAACTAAAGTAGGGAAATAAATTAGAAAAAGATAACATACATTTGGAGTGATTGAAAACAAAGTAATTATTACGATATTTCGAACAAATCAGGACAAAGATTAGAAAAAACTACCAATCTACATTAAGACAAAAATGGGAGGACTATATTAAGTTAGACGTAAATGAAATAGGCTGTACATATACATTGTAGAGAGAATCACCCAAAAAATAAAAAAATAAATTTCCTTGTTTATAAGGTAATGAACTTTCAAGTTGCAAATACCAAATAGAAAGGGGGAGGTGTAACGTGCATACGTAGATATATCTTTAAAAATATCACAAGTAAGAAACTGTTACTCTTTTACTTTATCTTTTAATCTAACGATGATAACATTCTCCATTCTCCCAAAACCTTCATCTTCTTTATCGCAGCCTAAACATTAAAAACTCCAAAACTAAACACAACCAAAACTCCTCACACCCCGAATTTTCCTCTGCATTCTCCCCAACCGTAATGAACAATCCTTTCGCGCCTGTACCAGCACCTCTCTATCTCTCTATGCCCAAAAACTTGCGCGAAAACACTTGTTTACATTCCTTTGGCCAGCGGAGCATCGCATCGTTCTCGCAGCTTGCTGGCGCATCCGTTAATTGCACGTCGCGAGAAGTCCTCTGTCTCTTTCTCTCTCTCTCTCTCTCTCTCTCTCTCTCTCTCTCTCTCTGTCCCAAAAAGCTCGGGCAAGGACGCGCCTGGCGAGAAAACCGATGAATATTTACGGTCCGCTCTGGGCTCGTGAGTGTTGCTTGGTTTCTCTTGAGTGCGAGAGAAGGAGAAAGTTTCGCCGCGCTACCGGCCGGTCGGCCAACGTGCCGGGAAACTCAAGCGGTCACTATTACTCCCCTGGCAAACTTTGAAGGACCTCCTGGATTCTCTCTCTCGCTCTCTCTTATGTCTCGTTCGCTTTCTTCTTTTCGTGTTCCTTTTTTGGTTTATTTTTTGTTCTGGTGGATCGGCAGCAGCAGCTTCGTCGCGTAGTTTTCGTTTTGTAGCGAGATTTAAAGCGGAGTAATTCCTGTACGAGTTCGACGCTACTGGCGACATGAATTTGAAAATAGTCGCGTGGCTGGAGTGTAGTGGCTATTGTTCAACGAATGCGAGGTATGGGGAGGTTTCCGTTTGTGGGTCTGACGATTTGTAGCGGTTGTGTTGTTTGAACTATGTTTGGTCGTGGATATCTTAAGTAATAGGATTATTAAAATCTATATATTTTGTACTTTTACTTTAGATTTTAGGTATTTGGGGTGCATTTTGTAGATCGTATAATAGCTTTTTTTTAATGGAAGAAAGAACTAAATTGTTATTTCAATATGCTTTACAAGATTTTCAGAAAATTTGGCAACGCTGCAGTGGTTCATTCCAATCACAAATGTATGTGTGCAACACATGTTTTTTACATTTTCATTCTTCATTTGCAGCATTGTCCTATTTTGCATAATTTAATTTTTATCTAATTTTTCATACTTTTAAAATTAAATATTTTCTATAGCATACTTAAAAACAAAGTAAATTTTTTTTATTGTGTTTCGAATATGTATACATTAAATAATGTAAGTATATTTTTAACAAAATCTTGGATTTCGAAGTTCTTAAATTATTATCGTATTTTGATCAATAAGGAAGTTTACTATTAGATAATATACTAAAAAATGATTCTTCCAAATTTTTTTCCTCTTTGATTTCATTGAGAACAGGCTCCAAAACTTTGCAAACAAGCCTGACAAAGTGGTTAAAGGTACAAAATATATATTTAAACTTAAGCATATTCTTGTTCTGATTATATGATCTGTGCGATGTCCTATTATATCATTATACCACAAAACAATATCATAAATAATAGCAAGATTAATAGCTTTGTTGAATTTGAACATTTCGCGCCACATCCCCTCCACGCTGTACCAGATGGCGGTCCAGGCGCCCTCTCTCTTAACTCCAGCTACAGGCCGCATCGTTCCGGGCCCACAGATGCCAGTCCAGTTCTAGCCACCGTTACGACTAGCTCAATATGTATATCTGTGTTTGTTAAATAAACTGCTGGGTTTTCGGCACTCGAGAATCGACTTCTCTCTCTCTCTCTCTCTCCGCACGTTGAGAAAATCCTCCCGCTAACTCCAACATTGGTCCAATCAATTTAATTTAATTGAAATCTCTTAATATAATTCGAAAAGTATGAAAATTAAACTAAAATTCAGTATAAAATTCGCATTTCATACATTATTATCAATTTATCATTGTCAATGAAATGCAAAATATGCATTGCGTTTATAATTATAATAATTCTAAAGGTAATTAATGAGTAACTACTGTACTATATTTAAACGATTTTGTATTTATTAATTATATAGTGTCTCTAACAACTCTTCATATACCAAGATTAATTACTTCCTTACAGAAGCAAACAAAATTAGGATTCTTATAAAAAGAAGCTACTAGTCAGTTAACCCTCTTTCCCTTTCTCTCTTTCTCACAGATTGCATATGTATATAACTCGTACCACACTTGCCCGTAGTTCAATAATCGTGAAAGTCGAAGAATCAGTCGAAGAACTCCCGCAACTTCCTGAATTCTCCTTCTAAAGAGAAAGACAGCGAGTAAGAGAAAGTCAGGGTCGAAGTGCATTCGATTCCACGAGAGCCAAAGCGGATAGGAATTGTTTCCTTCGAGAGTCTGCAGTGCGGGCGCCACGCCGCCGTGCGAACGTTTAAACGAGACGCTTTGCTTTCGCGGAAGAATCTCCATTCAGAGATGAAAGAGCGAGGAAAATATAACGGAGTACGCGACCGGAAGTTCAAGGTGATTTCGAAGCTTCAGTATGGAATTCTGGCATGCGAGAGAGGAAAAGGTTATAGTTATTTTTTGCTTTTGCTATTCGATGCAATGCAGCATTTTATATTTTCAGATTTCGTTTAGGGTAGCGTGAAGAAACTTTTCGTACAGCGACGTTTAGAGATAATCAAATTTGCCGTTTTAGATGACTGGTGGGCAGAATTTTGATTTATAAATTATAAATAAGTAGATTTTTTAATTCAAATATTTCAACTAGTTAGTAATAATAATTTTAAATTGATTTAGTTACGTAACTAGATTTTACTGTTAGAAGAATTTTTTAATTTTTTAAAGATCCTTTTAACGCAAATTTTTCTTCAATAAAGTAGATATCTTTACCTATTCAAAAGTTGTGGCAACGGAACGCTTTCAGGTCAAAATTACAGGTTGCAAATGTTCGCCTTCTGTAATTTTCTACCATATAACTTCTTAAAGGCGCCTCGCTATTCATTAAACTTTGCGTTGAAAGGCGCTGCTGCATTTTCATTATGAAAAGAGATGTACGGTCAGGTCGCGAACTATATCTTGCTCCAATTGCTGCGAAATTTTCAATGCAGCATCGATTCACTTACACCCGAAGGTTTTCAAAAGACGTAGATTGTAGCACTACTCTCGAATTTAAAAGTTTTTCGGGGGTTGCGTGTAAAATCTCACAATTTAAATTTTCTGAAATTTTGATTTCTATAGAACTATTAAATGTAGCATATTCTTGTATATTCTCAATAACCCAATATTTAAGAAATTAAGTTGGGTTGTTGCGTAGTTAGATTGTTATTTTGGGTTATTGGGTTATTGAGTTGTTGGGTTGTTGGGTTTTTGAGTTGTCGAGTTAATGGGGTTACTATTTCGTGAGGGATGAAAGACCATAAATAAATTACGTAAGATCGTTTTCGTTAATTTTAGACCCCTCTCCTTGACATGTAAGGAACTTTTACTGTTTTTTCTAGGTGTTTAGTATACACCGTAAGACTTATAAGGATCCATCTTCCCCCGTCAAAGACTTACGTAATTTTTTAATGATCCCTAACACTGCATAAGTTTTAATTATGAGCATCTTGTATAAGTTCTGATATTGTTCATATTATAAGTTGGTTTCGATACGTGTACCAAGTTTACTATAAAAAATACATCTCTAAATATGATTTATAAAGGTATAACGTTCAGACGATTACAAGTCATTATTAATTAGGTTTTAGAATTTGGTAGTTAGTTTGAGTATTCTCATACAAATATGTAATGATGCATCATGTACTAATTATATGTCATGGTGCTCCAAACATTAGTCAATAAATTTAGTAGGTGATGTAAGTTTTGATCTGATATTTAATGTAAATAATATATCACAATGGGTATTATAAGATTAAATACAAGAATTTCTTTCTTAATTCACGTGATAGTAGCTTGTATAAAAACTTTTCGATAAAGTCAATGGAACCGTTCTAGAGATATCAAACAAATTTCGTATTTCTTCAATCAAATAAATATCTTATTGAGTACCAGAGCTTCAACTATTATTCACTAGATTTTTCACCATTGATTTATCTATTAGAAAGCATTTTTTATCGGCACGCTCTTTTGAACCCTCATAATTATTTCTGTAAAAATGCCACCATTTGTACGAACGACTTAAACTTATAGTTTTTTTTCTCATCCAATCCCAATTCATAATTCACCCAAAAAACCCTCTATCCCTCAAAAATTCATAGCTTCCTCCCCCACCCCCCCGCCCTCCCCAATAATTTAATCTCCAGAGTCTTTCATCCCTTGGCGTTTCCTCTACTTCCGCTCGATCCATACCGCATATCCGCACTCTACACCTCGGACTTACCGCGCCCAGGAGCGCACGGACCATCCTCCCACGGGAACCTCGCAGCAGCGGTCTGCCGAAGAATGCCGTGCTAGCGCGCGGGCTCTAGGCTCTCTCCGACGTCCGCAGTAAAAAAAGCCCGCAGCACCGGGGAACTGTACTACGGGAGCACACGAGCCGCGCGGGACGTCGTTCGGGCGAGTAGCGAGGGTAAAAAAAAGTCGAGTTGGCTGACTACGGCGGAAAACGGAGAACGCTGGCGGTAGAGGGTTCGAATCGATGAGGAGCAATGGGTGTAAGGGATGGTTGGTGGAGGAAGATTCGAGAGAGCGTAAGAAAATTAATCCATTGTTTGATGGTTGACGTTTTTTTAGGGAGCTTTGAATGGGAAGATTTGAACTGTTGTAATTTAAACTGTTTAAAAGTGCTACAAAATGGGTTGAAAAGAAGTTTTAATGCGAAGATTAATATTTAAAATTTTAATTTTGGTCAATACAAGGATACCCTACTTATTTTAACTGGAGCTGTTTTATTTCTCTTCTATTTTAATTTCTTCGTTTGCTCTTCCCTACAATAGAAACTGATGAACTAAGGCAGTTTTATATAGCTCTACGTATTTTTTATGCATTAAGAGTTTTGACTTTGATTACGGAAGAAATAGAATTTAATTGTATATTTTATTTAAACAATAAATTACTAAAAAGTAATAAATAAGCATATTAGTAAGTTCACTATTTTAAAAATATAACCATTCGTCCTGTATTATATACTTTTTAATGTACATTTTTAATAAATAATTATGTTTAATTATTTAACTTATTTATGAAGTATTAATTATATAACCATATGCACGATTTTCGCAATAACAGTTTTTAGGCATTTAATTGAGTAATAATTATTTTTTGTGAATAACAATAATTGATAATTTAATACGTTTGTAACTGTAAATAAGCATTGTTATTCATTATTCGAGCTGGAAGTTTATGTGAACTATGCATAGGTAATATCTGTTGCCTGTATGCATAAGATCTGATTCCCTATAAAGTTATGATGCATCTATTCCTCCCTGCAACATTTGGAGAGTGTAGAAAATGAAGTATACATCACAACTGGCCTTACAGTTTAAAGTAGAGTTCAGTATATTATTTCAGTGTATTAACAGTAATAATAATATTTTGATTATTCCACATTATAATGAAATAAAAAATACAAAAATAATAACCTTCCATTGAAAGAAAAATAAGAAACCATCCCATTTTTATTATCAGTAAAGACGGATGTGTAAAAACTGCGTATTTTTGCTCCCAGAGAACGTAAAATCTTCATCATTTATTAGTATTTTTATTTAATCATTCATTTTAATTTTACAATTTTATTTCTGTATATCTAGGGAAAATTAAAAAACACTTATGTAGCGAAAATTTTTACAATTTTAACAATTTTTAGTGCTTTAATTGCAATTTAATACAGATTTTCATTGTGTAAAAAAGTAATTAAAAAGGTTCTTCAACTAATCCTCATATTTTCCCATAATCTGCATAACATGTAGTTTACGAAATGTAATATTACTAGATAAATATAATGAGAAATTGGGACAAAATCTGGAGCCATTTATACATCCCTCTGTATACATCTATTGGCCTGAACAAAATTTATGAACAAGGTACTAATTAAATATCAACAAGTAAGTACGGCCTAGTCAGACTTAAACGTGTAAAGTGTCAGATACATTATTAATTGTACTTAGTGAACAGTCTAAGCAATTATTTCTATTAATCCGTATGCTACGTAATTTTCTGCTGTTATGCTATTTTACAATCTTAAGAAGTCCTTAATAGCAACATTACAAGCATGGGTTGACACGCATTCTAATTAAGCTAACGCTGTCGCAAACGCGTTTCTAACATTCATGCGCGTGTTATTGTTGTACTACGCCGGTAGCTAGTAACGTGTTTGTTTGTTTGTCGGCATGTCTACAATGGTTGCTGGGCCATCCAGTCCAGTCGCTCATCCACGGCAACAACACAGTGCTAGCTCCATTGAGTCCCGCGATAGGATATCCCCTCGTAACATACATATTATATGGAGCAACAAAACACATTAGAATTGTTAGTTTTATGGAAATAAATATATTCGCTATAGGTAGGGGAATACTGTTGATAGAATAAACAGGTCATCAAAATAAATTAAAAACAATTGTTTATGTTATGGAATGTCAGTTCATTTGGTCTCGTTTGAGAATCGTAGATTTATTTTATAATTGTACAGACAAAAAAATAATTAAAATGTAAATAATTGAAAATGAATGAGGTTTAGTTTATCGTATTTTATTTTATTGTGAAGAAAAATTTTGCAGAAGATAAAAAATTACGCAAGCTTCTTTTAAATTTTTCATTCTTTTGCTAAGAATCCATTTTTTATATTCTTTGAATATGTGATCATTGATTGTCAAAAAAGTATACTGTGCATAAGACAACAACATTTTTTTATTTTCTTTATCATCGAAATGAGTAAAAATAATGATTTCTTATCTTAATATATATGTTTGGTTAATAAACGTTTAATAAGTTTATCAATAATATGTTTTTACGGCACCAACTACAACAGCGTAATATACAAAGTATATACACAAATTGTTTTTGATCGAATGAATTGACGTATAGTATTTAAATTCGAATTAAATATAAAAATTTTAAGCTTCTTTGCCAAAAAATAATTATGTATATAAACAATTCCTTAATAAGTTTCATAACTAAAGTTGCTGGATCTTTAATTACGAGTACTAACGTATCACTTCTACCTAGGAACAATATACTTATACTATCAGTTGACCATATTCATTCAATTTTAAAACAACAATAAAACATATTCAGGCTTACGAGAATTTACTCTACACACAATGAATGAAGAAATATTGGAAAAAACCGATGATCAAAAATTGAAAATAATTAAAGTAAAAACACTACTCGAGAGCACAAGAGAGAGAGAAAGGGAGAGAGAGAGAGAGAGAGAGAGAGAGAGACTCGCGCAGCGCAGGTAAGACTCCAAGCAGCAGCAGCTACCCTCAATATCCTTAAAGCTTAAGGACATCGTTGACCTCCTTCGAGCACTGCCGCGCACTCCGCACTGCAGACTCGCCGATCTTCTTTTCGGCCGTCGCCTTTCTCTCTCCTTCTCCGGGCAGATTGAATTCTGCGAGGCGCATTCCTGTGCGACGCTGCGTCACGTAACGTGAGAATCCGAGGCTGCAACGCGAAGAGAGAGGTAGAGAGAGAGAGGTAGAGAGAGAGAGGTAGAGAAAGAGAGAGAGAGAGAGAGAGAGAGAGAGAGAGAGAGAGAGAGAGAGAGAGAGAGAGAGACAGAGAGTATAAATTGCCGAACGGAACTCAGAGAGGAAAGAGCGAGGATCCTCCGTTATTGAATTTTGTCCTTAGGAGCTGAGTTGGTTATAAGGATATCGAGATGTCGAATGAAATGCGTTTATTTGAGGTAATTGACGCGGGAGTTCGTTTGTAAATTATGGTGGGTTTGCTAGGGGATGGTTATTCGATTGGAGTATTGTGTAGTTAGTGAAAATGGTTAAATGCGTAGTGGGTCTATTATTCTTACATGAAAAATATCATACGTTTTGAGACATTCATGGGGTAGTCGTGATTTTCTTTACTTTATGGATTGAAATAATTATTTTTAAATAAGGCATTAATTTGATGTTGCATCTAAGGTGAGATTTTGGTGGTCTCAATATCTAAATATTAAAAAATTGTGGCGAATTTTACGTATTTTTATAAAAATTATTTCTATGGATATTTCTCCTTTTTTCAGGGCTAAAATATATAAACTGTTATAAATTGATGTAAGATATTATACGAAAGATAGTACCTTAAATATAGTATCTGAAAGATATGCAATTATATAGTATAAATAAAATATTAAATAACTTGTTTTGATTTAAAATGCTATGCTTGTGGTCTACTTCAGAGAATATTCGGATAAATATTCGAAATACATATAGTAAGGCTAAAATTTCTATAAAGTAGTTAACACAAATTGTTTCTTAAATCAAAACAAGTTTTTTAAATTGGCGACAATCTCGTATACTGACGTTAGTACTTTTATAACAACATAGAGTGTACTATATAATCAACGTATTAACTCATACAATATCAAAAAAAAATTTTAAACTTCTAAGAACTACAAGTTATTTGTGTACAAAATACTGCAACGCAACTACAAACTACTGAATTAAATCTCAATTAACCATCTACCTTTGTGTACTTTACCACCCAAACCACGAGCACGAAAACGATAATGACCTTCAACAAAGCCTCTCCTCTCGCCATCAATCCACCAAACTACCCAAAAACCCACTGTAACCTTCCAAAACCCCCCACCTCAAGAATTTTTCCTTGATGTCTGTTCAAAAACGCTCTCGCATATAGAAACACACCACGACACACACAACAAAAATCCGACATTTTTTTTCGTCGATGACGCACGTCGCGGCGGCGCGTCCTTCGATGCATAAATCCTCTCTCCTGCAGATTGCGAGATTAGATAAATCGAGTCGTTCGGCGGCCATAAAGCTTCATAACGGCTCCATCGGCGCGCGCGAATCGCTGACGCGATGTTCCCCCTCCATCCACCGCACTTTGCCGGGTCGTTTCGAGTGCGGTGATACTGTGTGCGTGTGCGCGCATGTGTGTGTGTGTATGTGTGTGTATAGCGCGGTGGCAGCACTGAATAAAAACAAGGCGATTGCAGGGTATAAAGCCGAAAATGATAAACAACCGAACGTCGAGGTGAGACTGTGTGTGTGTTGGGGCGATGTATAGCGAGGCTATGTTTCGGGAGATTTGTTTCACAGGTGTACGGGTTTCTTTTTGTGTGGGTTACTGCTGTGTTAATGAAAAGTACGGGGTAGTTTATCAAGATATCTGATTGTGAGAAGTTTGTCCGGTTAAAAACTCATGGATTCGATATTAATGAAAAACGGTTAAGATTTCAAAGTGCGTTATTCTGTATAAACGTCTCACATCAGCATTTATGATAATATATGAGCATATATAAAACCGTTTTTGATGGAATTACGTAATATCACTATCTATAATCCTAAAATATTGTTGAAATCCGTTCACCGATTCTACGGCTTTATTTGCTAACAAATACAATAACTATTTACATCTGAAAATTCTGTACAACCCCCGTATTCCAACGTTACACCGCTTACCTCTAAAACTGTACATCCACTCGTCATTACACATCCGACATCCATGCAAATATCACCAATGGTCTCTTACCCTCTCATCCCATCCATCCACCCGTCCAAATGCCATACCGATGCAATACCTCGAAAGTTCCGCTATACATGAAACACAGCAAATATAATTCAACAACGTTCGTAAATGCCAAATCTCGCTTTGCCCCGGTAGCGTTTGATCGCGCAATCTCTCTCTCTCTCTCTTCTCTCCTCATTTCCTCCCCTCTTTCCGGCCTATACCAGCGCGGTCCCTTAATAACGCGGTGTGTGGTGGTGGCCTCCAAATTGCAGTAGCACCCCGCAAATGATTCTCCCCCCGCACGCGCTCTGATTTATAGATTTCAGAGGCCAATGGAAAAGCCCTTTGATGCTTCGTGCGTGGCCTTTCTGGCCTACAATGGACTTAATACCCCTGAAACAGTTGCGAGATGAGATTCGAGCCTGCTTGCTGGCCGTGCGCGCGCAAATCCATTGTCCGGCCTAACGAGCGTAATTTCCGAAAACAATAGCCGAGCGTAACAAACACAGTGGCGGCGGCGTGCCTCTCTCTTGCTCTCTTGCTCTCTGTGTTTTCCCAGCGCGGGGACGCCCCGGGAGGCCAATGGAGCAGGGGGACACGCGCGCCTGAATGCACGTGTATGTGTATATACAGGAGTGTTGCAGTATTGCCTCTTGCAAATTGGTCTTTTTGTCGCGAGTATGTGTAGGTGTGTGTGTGTGTGTGTGTGTGTGTGTCACGTGTACTGCTGCGTGTTGCATTGTTGCTGTTCGATTTCCTACGCGAGAGCTGTTTCATATAGATTCGGATGGATCGAGTTGCTGCTGTTGTCGTTGTTGTTGTTGTTGCTGTCGATACAGAAGGATGAATGTACACGTGAGTGGAGTTTTTTTTACTTTTCAGGGAGTGTTTGTTTTGTTTCTGATTCAACGTAGATGGTTTATGTCTGTTGTGATTGATAAATAAATGGTAGTGTAGAATGCGCTCTAAATACGATGCTCACGTCTTAAGTGGGTGGTCTAAAAATACATACGTATAGAGGTATACGTTTTAGCAAAGGAATTGTTTTCTGAGTATGCAATAGTGTCATGCACTAAACTTTTCATGATAATGGTTTGAAGTTAAGTAACGTTAAGTATTATTCAGATGAAAATAATGAACCTTGACGAAAGCAACCTTAATTTGAGAGATATCGCATGTATAGATATAGATATAGTGATTACATTGGGTGCACACTTGCGATTGCTACATTTTTCAAACGGGAACGCTAGTTACATTTTTTCTTTTTGTATATAATAAATATGGTTATTCTAAGTAACATATCAATTTTTCAAAGAAATTCTAAGAAAATACTAAACGTTATATATGAAAATGTATCATTGAGGTATGCTCCGCACAGGCCTTACGTGTTAAATATCAAAACTTTGAGGTTAAATATGTCGCTTACCGAGACGCTCGACTTTCTACAATTTTGACCAATGATAGATAATAAGCACGTTAACATATGAGTAAAGTTTCAAAAATATTGTGAGTAAATTAATTTGCCCACGAGTTCATTTGTGTTATTTTATGCATCACAGTACAGAAAACGGAGGTTTCAATACTGTTGCAATTGTCACGCAGAGCGTAGGAGTAAGTATTTCATCAATACAACTAGGCTAAAGTAACATCCAACACCCTAACGAAGCCTAAAAACAATCTGCACCATGTCTCCTGCTCTACTTCTCCCTATCCCCCTCTTACACATATGGTGCACGCACATTCCGTCATCTACACTCCGCCACTGCTATAGCGGGTGCTTACTCTAACCCTCCATTTGCCAGTCTCGCCATAAATATCCCCGCTAATTGCCGGACTCGGAATAAATCCTCGCGCGGAAATGCTTAGCCGCCACTGCCGCTTGGTATGCGTACCGTCGCTCGCGTGCGCATGTGTGCCGCCGCCGCTGCTCTGTTAGTCCTTTTTGTGCCTAGTGAACGTGCCGGAAGGAGAGCGAGAGAGAGAGAGAGAGAGAGAGAGAGAGAGAGAGAAGCGCGACACAGCGGTTTCGTTTAATATTTCGCTGCTGGGGCTGTACCACCTACTAATTCTACAAAAGGTAGATTCCTCTTTTTCTGTGCGGATTTTTCCTTGTGACTCGTCTTTTTTGGTGGAGGTGGGTAATCCACGGTTTGTGTTGTTTTTTTTTCTCAGCGTATGTGATGCACGTTGTTAGGGGTTGGGAGATTTTATATGCCGAAGGTGGTGAGGTTCCTTTTTTTCTTTGGAAAGGAGAAGGTATGGTGGTTTTAAAGCGATGAATATTATGACGTTTTGGACGCGTAATTAGTGGAAGAGTTTTGGAGGTTGATGACGGGGTTGAAGTTTTAGATATAATGTTGAGTAGAGATCAATTACATATTAGTTCTTAATTTATTTTATTAAATATATTTTATTGATCCTCGGTCGGTACGAGAACAGTATAGTACAGTACAGCATTATCTTATAATTCCGATCATCATTTTTCATTTCTCTGGTAAAGAGATAATTAAATTAATCTATTGTAAATCCACAGTATAACTATTGCAAGTTAGGTTTATGAACTGCCCTTCTTGATTTTTATTTGCTTGATTGAACAGACCACGCTTCTTTGACTTGGTTGTCGTCATTTAAAGAGTTAGATGGACAGTTAGCTCGTTGATTAGGAAAATTAGATCAATAGAATTACAAAATTTTACATAGGAATGGAAACTCTCATGGACTTTCAAGACGAATTAATCAGATTATTTCTAGATATGGAGTACCTTGAGAAGTAAATACTGATCAAGGAAAAAACTTTGATTCTTGATTAGTTAAGGAATTATCAGAATTATTAGGGATCAAAAAGACAAGAACAACACCTTTACACCCTCAATCAAATGGTCAAGTAGAAAGACAACATCAAACACTACTTAACTACATGACCAAATACATCAATGATAATCAAAAAGACTGGGATCGCTGGGTTTCATTATTTTTGTTAGCTTACAGGTCTTCTAAACACGCGACGACTGGAGCTACTCCAGCTGAGATGTACACCGGATTCGATCTGCGACTTCATTTGGATTTGGTTCGAGGGTGTACACCAGAGGAGGTCAAGATCGAAGAAAATGGGAATTATATACAACAGCTACGGAGGAAACTCAATCAGAATCACGAATTAGCGCGAGACAGAATGAATTTACAATCAGAAAAAGCGAAGTCTTGGTACGATAAAAGAGCACGTTGAATACTCTCAAGGTTAAAAGGTTTGGTTTCTCAATCCTCGAAGAACCAAAAGAAAATCACCGAAACTCCAATTGAATTGGATGGGACCTTGGGAAGTTGTGAAGAAAATCAATGATATTGTTTATTGTATTCGTCGATCACCAAGACACAAACCCAAGATTGTCAACATCAGTCGACTTGGAAGTTACATCGAAAGAGCGACCTATATATGAAGACTGCTCTGCTCACGGTTCTTTTGAGTCATGGTTTTTCCTGTGAGCGTGAAGATAAATATCGAAGCAGTGACTTGAAGTGAGATTCCATGGCACGACAACTCCCCACTCTTGTCCGCAAACTGAATTTGAAGAGAATTCAACCGCTTGAAGTTTAGATTGAACTAATAATAGAAATTGATTTGTTAAGAAAAGGGTCCGTCTTTTTATTCCTGAAGGTGATGATTGGAGTCTGTTCCTGGAAGCGCCACTCGGTAACTTGACGCCTGTTATAGGTTAATGTAGAGGACGTTGGTAGGATCCTGGAAGTCATCTTTGGAAGTAAGAAGAAAATCAGCTTGTTTGAAGAATTCGAGTTCAACCCTAACGAATTCGAGAGAAGAATTGAAGTAGACGAGACCTAAGATGGCCGGGGCGACAATCTGAAAGAAGAGGGAGTAATGTTGTGATCGAGCCAAACATGCGATTCGAACAACATGAATCGCCGTGCTTGACAACGACTCGTAACCCCGTAAAACAACAATTTGATGTTGACAGTTAATGAGAATAGTCGTGTTTACACTTTTATTTGGTTATACGAATAAAGTCTGAGTTTTGCGTTCCTTTTTATAAATAGTGAGTTTTTATTTAACTACCCCAAACCAGGTCGTAATAATATATATAACCACCAACTAACCTATCATATTGTGTTGAGAACGGTCTACCTGCATCTTCGTAACAAGTCTACGATGCAGCATGTTCCCTATGAGCCAAGAGAGTTTTCAGGAAATAGATCAAATCACTTGATTTAATTGATAAGGTTTATCGTATATTCTTTCACTTCTTAAGCTTCTCAACAATCAATATGAGGATGTAAAATCCAAAAGAACGGAGGATAACACTATAATCACCATGAGAGTACAAAAATCATGATTCCATTTAAATTAATTTATTTATTTCGTTAAATTTAAGAAGAAAACATCATAAATAATAGTTGAGTACATTTATAATTCTAAAATTCGAATGAGAAATTATTGGCTTGTTAATGAATAATTAAAACAATTACTTTAATATTCAATATCTAATCCACTATATTATTAGTACATTTCATGCATTACTTACAATGTTAAGTGAATTATAGAATTATAGAATGGCTGACCTGTTTCTAATGACTTTTCAAAATCTAGAATTCTTCAATATGTCAAACTAAATTATTTCTCGTAATCATGTAATAGTAATTTTAGAGTATTTTTACAACTGGTAATGATGTTTAGCCCTCATTTCACCTAGCACGGCAATCCTTAATTGAAAACCATATACCCACTACATCTGGCAAACAAATTTTCAGACTTAAAAAGAGCCTCATTCCCAGAGACAATCTCTAATCTTCCGCCTTATTCTCTGTCAGCCAACAACAACAACAGCAACGGCAGCCACGGCAAAAAAGTGACCATCCGCACCTTTTCAAGGACGACCAGCGATTCAAAAGCAGATTACCGGCCCAGAAGCTGCTGTCGACAATTTGTAAAGGGTTTGTTCGTCGTCGTCCGCTATCTATCTGATCTGACTCCTTCCAGGCAGTCTCGTCTGCTCTTCGCCTCCCCCTCCTTTCCCTTCCATTTTCCCACCCCCGCGCAAAGAAATCTCCACTGGAGAGGCGCGAGGAAGCCTCATTGTCCGTGACAACAATGTGTAGCTGCGAGCTTCTCTCTCTCTTTTACCCCCTTGTCTCTCTTTCTCTCTCTCCCTCCCTCTCTCTCTCTCCCTCCCTCCTGTATACTTTTCTGACTCTCTCTATGAGCGTTCTTCTTCTTTTTTGTCTTTCCTTCGTTGTGGTGCAGATAGTTCTCGAGTCTCTTTAGTCTCGCGGGCATAGAGCTCCGGTGAAATGGCAGGCGTTTTTCCTTCGCTCTATAAGAGTCTGCTACCGTGTCACATTATTGTGAAATCTGGATGGTATGAGGATTTTCCCGGCATTAACGCCACTTCTTTTTTTATTATGAATTATTGCAATGGATTGTTGAAGATGGGTGGTTCAATACCAAAAATTTTAGGTAAAATTGTAATCTAATGATAGGCGGAAGTATGCCGATTGATTGGAGATTGTAAAGGTGGAGGAAAAATGTTTTTCAACCGGTTTGAATGGACGGAAATTGACAATTGAAATGGATTATTTTGCTATTTCTTTGTGTATTTGGTAAAGGGGTAATAATGTTAGTTTAGAGAAGTTGAAAAGGGGAGTCGAACAAGAATTCTAGTGGATTGTTAGCCTTTTTATTCTAGTAGCCTTTCATCACGAAATTTGAAAAACTATTATAAGGGATTTACTTCGAAATCGTTCATCTTATTCGTAGCTCTAGTCAGCGAAGAAATGGAATGCTTTAAAATTAGTCAGAATTCGACGGTTTTACAATATAATATTTACATAAAGGGATCCTGTAGTTGAAGGTAGATTCTAATGAGTTTTTCACAATGAATTTTCAATTTTTTAAAAATCATTTGATCAGAAGCACAATTTTTGTGATTCATAGAACGAGCCTCTAGTCGAAAAATTCAATGAAATTAATAATTCACTTAGAGAAATGAAATAGAGGCTCATTGTCGGTAATAGGTATAAGGTATAGGACTCCGCTCTCTACTTAAGGTGATTATTTCTTGAGAATCGACTAAAAAAAGGTGTGCTAAAGTCATTACAGTGCATGTGTGTGCGTGTGTGTGTGCGTGTGTGTGTATGCGCGCATGCGTGCGTACGTACGTGCATACTTGCGTGCATGCGTGCGTGCTTCCGTGCGTCGTGCGTGCATGTATGTGTGTGTGAGTGTACGCATGAGTGTGCGTGACTATGTGTGTGCATGTGTGCGTGTGCATATATATGCATGGGTGTGGATCAGCATTACTCTGAATATACACTGTGAAAATAAATGTTTCAGGACTCATATTTTTTTCTATTTTAAGGGAAGGCGGTTCAAATAGTACATTATGTAACAAGGGAATAAAGTCGAAGATTATTCTCGAGGGTCGGTTTACTGCATAAGCGAAGCAAGGGCAGCAATCACCTGAAGGAATACTCGACTTTATTCCCGTGTTGCATATATAACTTTATTGATTTAAAAAGACGGATTTTCGGTAAGAACTAGAATTTATTGAAATGTATATTAAATATAGAAAAAATAATTTAAAAAAATGCATTTGCGGGAAGAAGAATTTGCTGGTAAAAGTAGATTTTATCCGCATTTGGGGAAAAAATAGATTTGTGGGAATCGTACGCTAATTTTGTCCCGCTTTCAGGTCAATGAAGTGGCCATTATGGTTGAGTGAGGAATAATAGTACATTATGTAACAAGGGCAAAAAGTCGAATATTTTTCCCGCGGGCGAGTTTACTGCCCGAGCGAGCGAAGCGAGGGTAGTATCACCCGAGGGAAAAATCGACTTTTTTCTCGAGTTACATGTAGTACTTTATGCCCATCTCAACTGTGGCCACTTTTTGACTTGGAAAGCGAGAATAATGGACTGTTAAAAGACAATATTGTTAAATGGCAATCGAAAATCAGGGTTATTGGTAGAACTTGATGAAATAAAAGAATTTGGACTAGTTTCTAGTGAAGTCACTTTTTTCCCGCTAATCATTTTTGCGGGCAAAAAGTTTAATTTTGGTCTTACTTTTCAGGGGTATAACTGCCAATTTTCGTTCAGATGGGCATAAAGTATTTTATTTAGTTATTCCGTGCACTTTTGTTTTTTACCGGTTTATCAATTTTCGAGATTTGGTTTTGTAAGTGGTTTTCATAGGTTAGAAATAATATCATCGATTGAGTGATAATGCATTTGAAAGAGCATAAAATTACATCTTTTTTTCGACCCGAAATTTTGAATAATCTATTTTCCTTGTTTTGCTGTACATGAAAACGTCATTTTTTGTTTAAACGGTAATATCTGGGAAATATATCATGAAATTTTTTTTAAAAAACCTGATATAATCTTTGTTCATGAAAAAAATCTTTTTGTTAAATAAATCGATTTTCTGTTACCTGCGAGTTTGCTGAAGTAAAGTGTCAGCATTTGATCTGAAAGTTTGCCAAAAGGTAGCTTTTGAATATATTTCGGATGAGTTATTTGACCAAATCAGAACGTCCTTTATATTCCGACATATTTGAGGTTATGTATTTTTAGAATTTTTTTTAGACACTTAAGATATAATATCTTAAGAATGGTGCAGTCATTTGTTACCAAACTGTGCTCATTTTTTAAGTGTTTTAATGTAGATTTTAAATTGTAAAGAAATTTCAAGATTCTTTAACTCATTTTTGTTTTATAACGACTTTTCTATTTTATGATATACATAATAGAAATAATGTGATCACTTTAGTGTAAATGCATTTGATAGAGCATAATTTTCCCTATCTTTTCCGACTCGATAAGCTTAATATCCCTTCTTTAGTTAAACACGAAAACATCATTTTTTTTAAACGGTGACATCGTTGAAACATATGTTGGAAAATCTTCTAAAATAAAATCGGATAAATAATGTATATTCGGATCATTCGTGAAATTGTTCTCTAATTTTGCAATATTGTAATTTTAATGAAATCATTTTTGTCTTCATACAACTTGCAAATCTTATAACCTAAGGTAAATGTACAAATAATTGTCCGTTTAAGGGCATAATATACATTTGAACGAAGTATATAGAAAAATTAGCCTAATAATGATTATAAATCTTTAATATTGCTAATAATATAACTACATTTGATTATATGAATTAGGAAAAGAGACATCTAATAAATATAAATATAGATTTAGTCATAAATTGTAGTCAGCGTAATGTACTCGTACCAATACTTCGACCAGCAAAACGAGGGTCTCCTAGTGTCCCAAAATTCTGGTACCAGTAATTGGCCACTGTTTTACTAGTAGACTTTGGTAGGGGAAATAAATAAATATTGCATATAGTAATGTTATATACTAAAGTACATATAATATTCATAATGTTGTTATAATTATAATTTTTAGTATTGAATTGACAAATTATTTATTATCGAACAATATTTTTTATTTTTAATAAATATTATAAAACATTACAATATTGTTAACCAAAATTTGCGCAGTCATTATAGTTAATTGACTAGGAACTAGAATTGTTTATTTTACAAATCACGTAAATACTGTTAGCATTAATATTTATTTAATTTACATATAGTTCTTTTTTAATTTTAATAATATTTTTCTTCTTCTCCATCAACTTTTTTATTTGTTTATCTATTCTTTTCTTCTCTTCTAATTTGGCCTGTTTCGCTTTCTTTTTCTTCTTGTTTTTGTTTCCTTCTTTCCTCTGTAAGTCTTTTTGTTTCTTGAACTTGTCTTTCTTTATTATCATTTTCTTCCTTTCTTTTGATGGGATGCACCTGCCATTCTGCCGGTGTTAGAACAGGAGAACCTTTATTCTTTTTCTTTTAATCTTTTACAAGATTTTCCAGATAAGGTAAAATTTCTTCTAAAACCTTTTTAATGACTTTGTTAACAGCATTATCATCTAATTTATTTATTTATTCAAAACAAGTTTACCTTACATAAATTTACAATAAAATAATAGTAAAAATAGTAAGTAAAAAATACAGGAATGTATAAATTACGTTCTGTATATCCTAGAGATGCACTGGGCATCTATACGCGATTTGGCATATACAAAATTAAAATATAAAATAAAACTTAAATACTAAAATACTGAAATGAACTAACTGAATACTAAAATTATTATCGTAATAATTTTTTTTTTACTTTTTAACAGTGCTTATATCAATATGCAACTGACTTACTCATATTATAACAATTGATATTATATATGTGTTTTTATCCAATTTTTTAGCGTATTCTTATGTGAATATTTATTCATATCTAATGTTTTTTGATCACTCGGTAGCTTGTTGTATGTTGTTAAGGCTTTCATACAACTATTGATAGTGCTAATTCTTTTCGTATTTTTATGTATTATTAAATGTTTTTTTGTAATACTGCTACATTTAATGAATTGATTTGAGGTTTATGTAATGATATCTTAGTGCTTCATAAGCAAATAATTGTTCTAGGTTCATGGGATAATCCTGACAAAATTATCCGTATAAAATTATTTTTATGTACAATTATTAAAATTCTTTTTTGTAAGTTTCGCAGTATATTTAAATTGTTATTGTACAATTCACCCCACGCTATTATACCATAGCTTATGATACTGTGGAAATAAGCATAACATATCATCCTAAATGTTTCGGTTGACATTGTCTTGGAAATTTTATAAAAGATATATATCAAATATCTAGATTTCTTCATGATATATTATATATACTTATCCCATCTGAGGTTGTAATCAAATATTATTCCTAGGTATTTACAGCTCTCAACTCTGATTATTTTTCTATCTTTGATCTTAATATCTATTTGATTTGGAACACTATAACTGTAGTTGCTAAAAGTTATATATATAGTCTTTTCAACATTTAAAGATAATTTGTTCTTAGCTAGGTACTTATCGATTATATATAAATATCTATTCATACTGTCCTGAACTTTTTCCCAGGTATCATCACTATGCGTTCATACCAAAAAAGCAGAAAGGGCGGTAGCATAACATCTTTAGCACTGACTGTAAATAAAACTGTAATACGTTCTTTATCGTTGCCAACAACCACTTTGTATCCAGCTGTACTGCCTTTACGAGCTAGTACTTTGTTACCTTTTGGACAAAGAAAGAAAGCATTCTCATCTAAATTATAAATTCTAGATGAATCAATATCTTTTAAATTATATTTTTCCAAATGAGTTTGCACGTCACTGAACCAAATCATCAAATCTTCCTTTGTGGCTGAAACTCGACATGTCGTTAAATTTTGAGCATCTCTTGCTGTAATTTCAGGATGCCGTCGACAGAAGCTTGCCCACCAGTGTCTACTAGGTTTATTGTCCTTAAAAGGAGTTTTTCTCTCCAACTTCTCTACAATCTTCTGTACACGTTTCAATAGAAAGGACTTTGTAACAGGGAAACCAGGGTGACTTCAGTAAAAGATTCACTTCATTATAAACTTTTCTTCTTCATAAGTAAGATATGTTGCTGGACCTTTCAGAGCTTTAATAGGCACCATCTCATTTAGCTTGGTATAGAGAGTGCTGCTTTGGACGTTGAATTCATGAATAGTTTTGCGAATAGACGTAGATTTCTTAACGGTATCGATAGCTTTATAAATATCTTCCTGGTCATATCTTTTTTCAAATGGACTCTTGTTCTTGCCCTTCTGCTTCTCTTTACCCATTCTAGCTGTAAACAAACAATTATAAAAAAATAATTAGCATATACCATGTATGTGTTTAGGTTAGGTTCTAGGTTAGACAGTTAACTGCATGTATATGCATAACAAATAATAGTTAAATAAAAAATACTTTGTAAAATATTAGAATAATATTCTAAAAAGAACACGTTTACTTACCTTTTTGTTACTAAAACCTCTCTTAGTGAAATCAATAATCGTATAGCACATTTGAGAGAACGTACGTAGGAAGGAGTTTTGCATGAGTGCAAGAATTAGGACTAGAGTTTTTACCATCGTTTGTGCGATTGCCCAGTAGGTACACCAAATTAAGTCTGATACTTGAGTACCAATATATGACCACGTGAAATTTTAGTGTAAATTTTATTTAAATCTTTAGTTATTTATTTTTTACGTATTCTTAACATAATATAAATAATGTAGAAATATCAGAATACATAAAAAACTTTTTAATAAATTTTGATAGTCCTACTCGTAACTGCACTTTTCTTAGTCTCGGCTTAAGAAAAGCATGCACGCTCACATAGTCTGAAAATTACAAAATTAAAAATTCATTTCTTTGCCTTAAATATTATTATTGAACATCGCTTCTTTTTTGTATGAACAAATTTATACATAAAATATAATATTTAATAGTAATTGACATTTTATTGCATGTCAAAAGCTTAAAAATTAAGATTTTTTCCTGTCAGTGGCCAAGTACTGGGCAGTGGCCAACCATTGGTACTTCTACCTTAATTTCGAAATATTCTGATTTGTGGTGTTAGCATTCTTCTATGCTCCTGTTATATTTCTGTACTTCATAATTATAAACTTATATCAATTGTCGAAGAACTATAACAATTTTTCAAAAAACAGTTCTACCACCATTCTCATCAAAACCCCATTTTTTGTACCCACCGACATCTTTCAATTCGGCTCTAAAGAAGCATGTGCACAATAACGAAGCTGTCGTGCCGAAATAGTGTCATCGTGTTATCGATTGAGGTAGAAAGAGAGAGAGAGAGAGTAAGAGAGAGAGAGAGAGAGAGAGAGAGAGAGAGAGAGAGAGAGAGAGAGAGAGAGAGATCGATTGATTGATTGATAACAAATTTATTTATGCCAAGGTTATCATAACCGTATGGCAAACAAACAATATAATACATTTTAATTATTGTAACATGAATAATAATAATATATATATATATATATATATATATATATATATATATATATATATATAGAAAATAGCAATTATTACAAATTAATACTAATAACAATAATTACATTGTAGCGCATTTCCTAGAAATAGCCTCTCAGTTAAAATATTCGTAATGTATATCACATGAGTACAAAACTAATAATAGCAATTTTAATTAATTAAATTAAATTCTATTCATACCTAGGGGTGTTCTAATCCTATAAGTTATTCGTATAATGCCATTTTAAACGATTCAACAATCTGTTTAAGTCTAATCACGACAGGCAAAATATCCCAAAGTTTCATAGCTTGGATAGGAAATGTGCATCGATAAGTTCTCGTTGTAGCTAGGAGGATTACAGAATTTGACAATTTCAGTCTTTCAGAACGACGTGTGTCATCTTTGATTTCCGGGATAAACTTATGAAGATATTTCGGTCTCGATACCGTTAATATTTTATAAATAGTAACTCCTAAAAAGTATTTTCGACTCTCAGCAAGGGGTAGCCAATTTAGATGTTTATAATACGGTTTCAACGCTGCATCACGTTTAGACTAAATACGAAGCGTATGACAGTATTACATAGTCGCTGGAGTTTAACAGCAAGATATTGCGAAAGATCACTGAATACTAGACAAGCGTAGTCAAAGTATGGAAATATTAGTGCATTGACTAGTTGAGTTTTAATCCCACTTGATAGACATATATCTCTAAATCTTAAACGATAAAGGATATTGTGGACCCTAGAGCAAATTTGGGATACATGGGCATTCCACGATAAGTCTTCGCTGAGAATAACACCCAAATTTTTTACTGTGCTTACAAGTGGTATGATTGAACCATCGACTACTATGGGTGAAAGATTGTTTTTATCAATACGCATGTGATATTGCACGGATGCAATATTCAAGGCTTGCGTTTTATCAACATTAAGAATTAGCCCGTTTGACTTAACCCAATTTACTACAGCAGCAGCATCTTCATTTAATTATAGATAGCAGGCAACTCAGCTGGTTCACATTGTATGTAGAATTGGAAATCGTCCGCAAAAAGTAAGCAATTATCTTTACAATGAACCAAGTCTAGTGCTAGCATGTTGATAAATATTAGAAAAATAATTGGGCCCGGAGTTGAGCCCTGTGGTACTCCTGAAGAGTTTTCCATAAAATCAGACAAACTACCATCAAGATTAATCACAGCTTGGGACCAACCTGTTAAATACGAGTGAAACCAACTAATAACTTGATGGGAGAAATTAAATTCTTTAAGCTTTTTCAAAAGTAATTCGTGATTAATGGAATAAAAAGTCCTTTTGAGATCGAAAAGTAACAGGACTGTAACCAATCTCTTCTCCATTCCGCGACGGATATCTTCGGTAAGTTTCAATAGCACCTTTTGCGCACTAAAATTACTTCTAAACCCTGATTGGAACGGAGAAAGAAGTGAATTTACTTCAAGATACTCAGTTAGCTGTTGCGCCATGAGAGAGTCAAATACTTTAGCAAAATGAGATAAGTTAGCAACTGGTCTTCTATTTGCAGGAGAGCCAGGCGTAGGAACTTTACTGAGGGGAACTATGAGTGATTTTTTCCACTCTGTAGGATATGTACAGGATGATATGGACATAGTAAAAAGATCAGTAAAAAAAGGGACTAATAATAGTAGCATTTCTTGGAAGTAAGAAAGAGAAAGTCCATCACAACTACGTCCTTTAGCTTTAAGAAGGCACAACAACATTATTTGCTGGACTTGTATTCTGTTCACTGGTCTGAAGGAAAAGCTAAGCTCGTTGTCACGTAACGGTATCGCGAGTATTTTCTGAAGTTTTGTAATTGAGCAACGTGGGTGACAACATGTGACTGAAGAATAGTAGCCAATACGTTCATCGGCAGTAAAAATATTCAGAGAGAAAGAAGAGAGAGAGAGAGAGAGAGAGAGAGAGAGAGAGAGAGAGAGAGAGAGAGAGAGAGAGATGCACACAGAGTTTGACCCAAATGTACAGTGGCTCGTGAGCACATCTGTGGAGAAGTAGCTGCTGTAGCTGTAGCTACGAAGCCACCACTAGAGCAAAATGGATAGACGTAGACAGAGAGATTAGCGGAAGCGAACGCGAGAGAGAGAGTGATATACGTCAAGAGCGAAGGTGAAAATAGCGCATCCTGCATTATATCTCCCTTCGGTTGATGGCTGTCTCCCCGCCGCTAGAGTCTCTCCCTCTCCCTCCTTCTACCTTAACAAAAAGCCCATTGTGCGTGGACTTTAAGTTTTCATGGCTCGTGAATCGAGCTTCTCTTCTCTCCTTTCATCATCGTTTCTCCACCACCCGGTCCCTCTTTTTCCTCCTTGTTTTTGACCCACATCTCCGCGATTCTCTGTCTCCACGATGTGAAAGACGCCCGTGTACTATCCCTTTATTGCGGGCGAACTCCCTACGATTGATCAATCCGCGAGCGTTTTGGTTAAAGTTGTACGGAAATTGGGCCGGTGCGGCGGCGGCGGCTTCGCGTGCTCTCGAAAGAAGGGTGAATAGAATGAGGGGGTATCGTGAAATATAAAGTGGCTCCTTTGTTAGCTGGCGACGCGGTGCTGCGTTTGTTTGGCGACGCGACGGCGACGTCGGCCGCACGCCGATTCCTCTTCTTCTGTATGCTCTTTCGTAGTAGTCGTGCATGCTGTAGTGAGAAGGGGAGCTTTGTCTTGTGGAGGGCAGAGTTGAAATTCTGCGAATTTTGAATGGACGATGGCTGTGCGTGGGATTTTATTTTAAATTCTTACACATGGAAAATTATTTTTTTTTCGAAGAGGATTTACTCTCAAAATAGATATGTAGGGGGATGTTACAACTACTTACACAGTTCCGCCTATTTTTACTTTGATATATATTGTTAAGAACTCCATCCAAAATAGATTCATATACTTTAAATTTATATATACTTTGATATCAAATGAACTAACCTTAGTATCAATAATATATCCACACTCCCTTTAAAGTTGTACCCAAAACTGCATGCAAAAAATTGTTAGTAAATAATATCGGTAAATATAACCAGTGAAGTAGGTTTTGTTTTAAAAGTTGAGCTGAAATACTAAGTTACATATGAGAAAGTACATAATATTGATTTATTGTCAACAAAATACAAAGGTGTTTCTGCAAATGATTAGCTGAAAATAGATAAGAAAAAATATCCAATTGTGCTATTTAGAGAAATCGGAAATTTTTCTGTGAAAAAAGGAGTTATGGAAAATCGACATAAAAAAAATAATTATTTCTGCAAAAATGTTCGTTTTGGTATATAAAATGGACGTAAATTTTTTCAGATTTTTTTAAGTCCACATATTTATAGTTGTTTTAAGCTAAATATGACTTTATTGCCAAAATGTGCATTTTAATAATTTTTTAAACAACCATGGTAGAAAATCGACTAGTCCGGCTGGACAAGTTCGCTGCCACTATCCAGAGAAATATTTATAATAATTTGATTACTTTATTTGATGTTATACATGTTTTGTAATGAAAATCAATTATTGTACAAAAATGAAGGTGTTTATACAATAAACTTTATTTTTATTATTTTATGCGTTTCAACTATAGACTTTATTTTTTTGGATTATACATTTGAAGATACTTGTATTTGATATAAATATTTGATTTGCCGTAAGAAATAATATATTCAAACAACTTTTTAACCATGTTTAACGAACTCGCTAAAAACTGCGGCGATTTTAAGGTTTTATTCGCGAAAAACTCGTCAACGTTTCTACCAGGGAAAATTTCATATTATTTTGATTTTTGCTTCCCCAAAGAGGAAAAGAAATAGTTTTGCTAAAGATATGTTAGAAATATGTTTTGAGACATTAAGAATCAAAATACACTATTTTTAGAAAATGTCGTCTGCGTGCATGCGTGTGCGTGTGTGTGCGTGTGCGTGTACGTATGTGTGTATGTGTGTATGTATGGATATGGATGTGTAGTGGAATTACTTTGATTATACTTGGTGAAAATTAAAGACGGCGGCTCAATAGAAATTTATTTCTTTCGATGCGCATTATGTTATTATTTGTTTTTATTAGCGGTTTTTCAATTTTTGGGTTTTAGTTTTCGGTATTTTTGGTACATTAGAAATAATATCATCGATCCAGTGAAACGGCATTTGAAAGAATATAAAATTACTTAACTTTTCCGACCTGAAAATTTGGATAAGATCATTTCTTTTGTTGTAGACGAAAACGTCATTTTTTGACAAAATTTACAACATTTTTTTGAAACTTTACAAAAAGATCATGAGATTTTTTATTTTATATTTATTACCAACCAAGGCTCAATTTTTTCGGTTTCGAAAGAAGATTCAGAATTCAAAACAAATTTCTACAAGCTACAAAATTTATTAGTGGATGATCAATCAAGTATAATTATAAATTTTCCAAACTCTAATTGCTTAAATTATAAAATTATTTTATGTAAATGAGTATGATTGTAGGAATAGTTCCATAATATTATATCAGATCTTCATGCTGAAATGATCAGTTAGTTTGAGAGTAGCTTTAGCGCACTTAACGCAGAAAATGAGCATACTTTAGAACTTTATATTTTCTAGACTTCACCTATCATTATTATCTACCGTCACTTACTCAACACAGTTTTATTGATTAATAAAACAAAATTTTATATTATATACTACACAGGGAGAAATAAATTTTTATATCAGGCGGAAATCTTTTTAAATATGCGTCAAGATGAAAATCAGCTTGAAGCAAAATGATTACAGTTTGCTCAAAAAGATTCGATTTGATTAGTAACGATTCCTCTCAAAACCAAAACTGTCACATTTTTCGACTCAAGAGGATTCATTTGGAATCAAATGAATTGTTGTTAATCGTAGAGGAATCTGTTACAATAAAATAGATTTTCATTTTGGTACCTATTTAAGAAGAATTTCGCTGGAACTAATAACTTATTCTTCTGACATATTTTGAATTTACTATTTTTATTTATTTAAATATATATTATTAATATAGCTAATGTAAATTTTTTTGTGTTTCAGGTGAGTTTTCCATTTATCAACAAATATTATGCTGCAACATAAGCAAATAAAGTAAGTTATAATTATACTTTTGAAATAATTTTATTATTGACAACCAAGTATTGAATAATCAATTTTATTCTGAATACATAAATGTTATTTTGTGTTTATTTAGTTATTGTATTGCTGTTTCATTATTGAAAATGAATACAAATTATATGTTTATTATCAATTTTCTAGTCTATTTTTACAGTTTTTCATTCCCATTGTAGTAAATAGTTTTATTTCCATTATTGTATCTTCTATAAACTTGTCTTTTTATTATACTACCCAGTAATAGTTTTGTCATTGGTTGAAGAGGCTTTAAATGTCGTAAATAACTTATCATCGTACATGTTTTTCAATAAGCGCATTTTACCGACGACTTATCGGCACTAACCGCTAGCTACTATAAGTAGTAATAGCTCGTAATAGTACTTTAAGTAGTAAAAGACGGCAGTATATAAGTAGTAACGCCCAGTTTGAGGTTCGACAAGACTGTGGCGCGCTGAAACTACTCACTGTAATGCCCTATGTACACCTTATGCTTTTACACGCCAACAACTTTTCACGCAGAATAAATCCTCTTATAATGTACTTTGAGTTGAATATCCTCTTTGTGCTTTTAATAGTTAATAGTCATTATCGTAGCATCGTAGTATTACACATAAATTATTCAGAAATGTTTTTTCGAACGCTACAAGATATACAAGGATTTAAGAGCACTGAATTACCTATATTGTCATGGTAAAAATGTCCTCGTACTCACCGCAGAATATTGGAAGCCAATTTTAACGTATTGACTAGAAAGTTTCATTTTACTCAAAGAATATATTACTGTTATTGGCTGGTTTGGTCATGGGTTAATGTAAAAAGAATGTTTTTTTGTCATTTGTATCATTTATTTTGATAATTAAAATTTATATTCATTTCAACATGCTTTGTTGAAAAATGCAACCAAAACAATTAGATTCTCAAAAAATTAAAACTTTTTAGTGCTTTTGACATATTATTTTTATTCTACCTTATTAATTTTATTAAAAATTCTCGAATTCTCGCGAAATCTCATTCGAATAAGCATTGATAATCGGATCTCGAGAAATTCAGTAATCCAAATCCTCTTCAAGCTCTTCGCTTTATCTCTTTCTTCTTTTCTCTTCTCTTCGCCGATACAATCGTATTCGATGAAAGGCGCGCGCTTCTCCTCCTCTCTCCAAAGGCGAAAGAGCAGTAGCCGGCGATCGTATCTTCGCGTAACACACGATCGAAATTTTAATCGGCGTACATGTCCCCAAGGCTCGGGCGCGGACGACCGAAGGCACATAAAATCGGATCGTTGCCATAAAAATCGAGTCGTATTCTACGTGTGCGAGCGCCCGCGCGCGCCGAACAATCCATTTCTTCTGCAAGCCCTACTCGAATATAAGGAAACGAGGGAGAGAAATGGAGAGAGAGACAAAGAGAGAGTGAGAGAGAGAGGAAATAAAGAGAAGGGAAGTAGTGGGAGGAAGATAAGAAGGAGAGAAAGAGAGAGAGAGAGTCTGAGAGTAGGAGTGAAAAAGGGCGCGAGAATGTGTGTAAATGTGTAAATGGCCGGGGTGGTGTAGCCAGATAACCTAAATCGACCATATGCTCGCGCTCGCGCTCGTGTATCTGATTTCCATTCGTGTGCTTGTTCGTGTTGAAGAAATTCATTCGGCTCGGCGATTGCTATCAGATTTTTGGAAGGGATTTAGTCATTAAGAATTAGATTTAATCACTTCGTAAATACAGAATTAATGTGTGTGATTAATTCGAAACAGGTTTGACAAGTTTATTATGGTGTTGATACTTATTCTTGTCTTCATACTGAAAAAGCAGCTGTTATAGTCGTAGAACACGACTGAGTAAAAAATTGTTTAAAATCCTTTTCTCTTACAAACGTTTGACATCGAAAGATCGATAGAAAATTATATACCACAGTGCGCTTGAAATTCATTTGGAATTCCATGTTACCGAATAAATACGAAATCCCGCTGCGCTACTGCGTATGAAAATAAATGTTGTGTTTATTAAATTTCTATTACATACGAAGCCAATTCCGTGAAATGGAAACGAAAGATTGAATAATTTACTGAAATATTCGAAGCGACCATCACTGACATTTCATTATACGAAACATCGTGCATAATCGAATCCCGCTCTCATTAAAACAATTCCATTTTACTTTTAAGCAACTCAATTACGCGTCTTCATAACTTTGAACATTTCGACAACATGGTCAAACCAGATTCATCGATAACCATCCTCCCCCAAGACCACTCAATCCAATTCCACGCTTCTATACTCGTACATAAATTCCCACCGCAACCGCCGAAAGACCCAGAAAGATAAAGTAAGACAAAGTGGCGGAGATTTTCAGATTTGAATTTCAGTTATTTTAGATTAGATTACCTCACTCCCAGCGAGCCAAAGTAACTAAGACGTGCGTCCACGTAGAAAAGAAGAGAAAAAGGAGCTTTTCTCTGTGTGTGTACCACACCGCACGCGAGAGCGCAGAGTGTAAGGACCATGTGTGCGCGTTATTTATGGCCGAGATCCAGGAAATCCGTTTCGCATCCCCCGCGACGACGTGATGCCGCCGGCGAGGTAAGCTTTTCCGAGGCTTGCAAGCGCGCGCGCGCGCGTGCTCTTGTCCTGCCCGAGGAAATGGAAACTACGGAGTCGTCGCTGTGCGAGAGAAGTGACCGAAGAATGGGTGCAGCCGAGAGGCGACGCGGAATCATCTTCTGTGTGTGCAGTATTGGGTGTGTGTCTCGAGAGGAATCCGGGGAATTTATCGGGGTGCGTGTTTATTTGGATGGAATGCAAGACTAGGGATCGGTTTTTTGGATTTGATTTGATTTCATATTTGGTTTGGGTTGTTTTTAGCGGGAACGTATACTACTGTATGAATACTTTACAGAAAATGTTGGATTGAAGACTTTTTTTTAATTTTGAATTGTGCAACTTGGTTCTCTTCGCATTAAAAGCTTAAGGGGGAGACACATGTCAAATTCTGAAACAATAATGCGCTTTTCGAAGATTCTTTTGTGAAGAAATAGATTTTTAAAACCTGTTACTCAAGCGGACGAAGATGTCATGTAATCTGATCATTAATTTCAGAGTATAGAATTTTATTTACTAATGTACTCAATTCTATATTAAAAAAATGTAACGGAAAATATATTCATTGTACATCCCGTAATAAATATCAAAAATAAGCAAGAGCATGCAATTTAATAATTCTATTTTGTGTTCAATATTTAATGGAATGTGGAGTGCTAGATGCTTCAGTTACATTTCAATCAATATTCTAGAAATATGCGAATGGATACAAAATATAATATAAAATGAAACGATTTTTTTTCATAATGGATTGATTTCATGTTTTTCGTTTCATAAAAAAGTCGTTTCAAGATTAATAATTAAATTCAATTTAAAATACGAATACAAATAACACGTATTTTCAATACTCGTTAAAATTGCAGCAACCAGTACATAATAAATACGTTCAGAATCCAGAATATTTGCAAAGTAAAATTGTAAAATCACGTTCCGAAATACAATGCTATAACGCAGCGTAGAAAATACCCGGTTTTCCAGCGCGTCGTAATACGCAATCATTGGTCATCAAATCCACTTGAAAAGACGAGGGGCAATCGATGATCTCTCGAAGGGTATGAAAAAAATGTTGCTGTACTCGAGTGAATGAAAAAATACGCACACAGAGGGGGAGGAGAAAAAAGAGAGGTAGAGTCGAAAAAGGGACTAGCAGTAATGCGTATAAAAAGACGCTTTTGACTTTGACAACGATGATTAATGAATTCTTTTTCAATGCGTATAAAGGGGGTGCCTGGATATAGCCATAAATTTTACGAAATATACAGCAAAAAAGAATTTGATTAAATGTAACGAATAATGAATATTTTATCAGGTTTTTGTTAGTTCTGTGCGAGCTATTCGGTGACCTACATTTTTGTTTATCCTATGGTCCATATGAAGGTAATTTAATTAAAAATTGTTTGTGCATATTGGTATTTTATGACTCTGTTGAATTTGAATGTTCGCGCCTCCTCCCGTCCCCGCTGCGGCCGCGCCGTCCCAGATGGCGGCCCAAGCGCTCCCCTCTTGACCTCAGCTAGATGGCGACTCAAGACCCCTCACCTCTCGACTCCAGCTCTGGGCCGTATAGTCACTGGCCCTCTCGAAGCGAGTCCACCTACAGCTTCCGATCGGCTCAGTCCATTCAACACTATCTTGTATCCGCGCTGTCGCACGGATAAAATAAAGAGACGTAATAGAAGCAGAGCGTTCATTCACCCAATCTCCCTCTCCACAATTCCAACAGACTCCATTCCATCGTTTGAATAATCTATGATAAATTTAAGGTTTTTCGTATTCTATTTTTGTGATAAAAATTGTTAACACAAAATTAAATAATACAAATCAAAACAAAGAAAAATAATAATTAGGGGTTTCCAGTATCTTCATGAATCCAACTTTCAGTCAGTTAATAGTAAACTTATGTTTTTATTATTAACAAAATAGATAGCTAAATAGGCGTGTAAAATTCTTCTTCCTGAAAATAATTTACTATTTTTTCTAATTTTCGATATAAGATATATGAAATTTAGCAAAGCATTAAAATACAATGAATTTTCAATTTTCATCAATTTTCCTGTCACGATATTAGTTTATCAAATCAATTGCTAAAAATGTTTACACATGAGAATATTCATTTGGTACTTCAAAATTATATCTACATTTTGCGTTTTATTAGTAAAATTTACAATAGTCACTTAACAATCTAAAAAATTTATTCGTGTTATCGAAATTTCTAAAAAAAATTCTTACTGTCTTTATCACATACAGTTTCTCTTCAGGACTCCATAATTTTTTATTGAATACCCCTGAACCGCCTAAGACTCCTGCAAATAATTATGACTTTAGTCTTTTGCAACCCCAATCTCACCTCTCTCTCTCGCTCTCTCTCTCTCTCTTTTTCCCAAAAAACCATTCTCACCAACTATCCATCAAACGCTCGAACTCCATCCAACCACAAACTCTTACCTCTTACATTATCAAAAAAATCCTTTTCTCAGCTGCACTCCCACCATCAGCCAGCCACCTAGATTTTGAAAGAAAACAGCCAAGAATTAAAGCCCAGCCCGGTGACAAAGTGCACCCTCGCGAGAGGACCAAGACGTAGAAAAAGGTCAGCGAGGGAGGGGCATTCCCTGAGAGAGCATACTTCACCACTAGCGACATTTTCTCGCTCTAAGCCAGAGCGAGAGCGTGAGACAGAGAGGGGATGGCATCGGGTACAGAGGCACTCGCGCGGAAGTGCCCCACGCTGCGAGGAGGCATCGATTTGCCATTTGTCTCGCTCTTACTCTCGCCGAGCTAACATTATTCCCCGTCTCCCACTTAGAGTCTCTCTCTCTCTCTCTCTCTCGTTCTCTCTCTCTCTCTCTCTTCTTCGTAGGGGTACAGTTCTCTCGTCGCTTTTCGCCCGCGGTGCACTGCAGCCACGGCTGCGGCGATCCGTGTGTTTGGCTTGTGTGTGCGCGGGCACGGACCTGCTGAGGTCTGTTTCTCCCATTCCAGTGACGTGACGGTGTTGGTCGTGTTATGGCGAGGCTTCGACTGTTTATTCAGCGTTTAGACGGCGGAAAACGGTGGTCGGAGGAGGCGTCATTGTTTTTTTTTTAATTTGATGCTTCGATGTAGAGGGGGGTAGGGTAAGGTTATTGAATGTTGTAAACGTTGATGTAAATAATCATTAGTCATTTTATATAGAGTGGAAACGTATTTTGACGTATCAAAGTTAACGCATATTTTTACAATAACTAATTGATAATAAAAGACGGTAGAAGGGGATGTGGGCTAGAAAATACAAATGCTAATTGACAGATTTAAATATTTTCATATATACACTCAGTTATTTATTTTTATAATATTATAAAAAATTATAATTACGAAAAATAATCATGGATTCTTTTCGACATAAGAAAATATGTGTATCTATGTATAATAACTGAAAAATAATATCGTAAGGGGTGCGATATGTTAAATTATTTTCAAGTCGATTTGTACCTCCGGTTATTCGCAATCACTGCATAATTAATAAAATATGATTTCGAGATAAACGAGTATAAAGTTTCAAAAGGCTTTCGAGTACAATAACTACGTACCTCGTTTAAAAACTTTCAATAGTATATAATCTGACGTTTGTAAAAGTTCATCGTCAAATCCGTAAATTTGTGAATTTCAGCGTAAATGAAGTTGCTTGTTATTAAGAGAAGATTGTAGTTTTGAAAAATAAAACAAAATAATAAGAAATCTAACTGTTTAGTTGTTTTAAATTTCAAATTGTTATTATTTTAAAAAGTATTTACCGAAAGTTGTTACTTCATTAGCAACGACACAAGAACTGTGTCGTAAATAACGTGTATTTTTGATAATCGAATTTTTATATTTAGTAATTAGTAATTATTATGTGGTTTTTACAGGATTATTAAATATTAAGTAAAGTAGATAATTTTGTCGGGTTAAATTATAACATGTAATTTACAAGTACAACGTGTAATTTACAAGAGTTTAATTATAATAAGTATTATAAAATTAAATTCTTTTTTAGTAATTTAATCTGAAACATAATAAAGGATATACACGTAAGTGAATTATATCAAATAGAGTCTGTTTACTTCCAAAATGTTTCACTTGATATTTTCATTACATAATATGAATTGGTTATAAATTGAAACTTTCAATTAGCTTACTTGCGACCTGAATTTCAGTTTGTATACCGCAGAATTCCAAAAGTCATCATAGTTAAATTTAGAGTTAACAAAGCTTATTATGCTCATAACAGTAATCTACAGTATCATCATAGTAATTTTCACAAAAAATAACATGTAGCCTAAGACATGCGATAATAAAATAATACACTAATAAAATGAAAAAAGTACAATTTCCTATAAACACTCGCTAACAAAATTCATAACTCGACCTCGTTCGAACGACCGATTCCACTCAAAATGCGCGCTCTATTATGTCCACTTTTCGCAAAATCCGCAAAATTTCACTCATAACAACTCTTGTGAAAAAAAACTCCCGCTTTCATTCCGTATTTTCCGATGCATCGTTGATTTTCCGATGCATCGCAATAACTCTCTTTCATCGGCGCACTGGGTGCACAAAAGCAAAAGTTCGCTTCATCCTGAACAACACACATGCATATAGTACTCCATAGCTCTACTACGCAGGTGGTAAAGTAATTTTAACAATCGTCTCGGTGTCTCGTCCTCCTTCTCGCAGGGCCATCGCTGTCGTCGTTCAGCGGATACGTATATACACTAGCTTGCGCGCGCGCCGGGAGCATGACTAATGAGTGCGAGGCGATACAAATTGCAATTAGCGCCTCGGCGTGTATTGAGAGACAGAGAGAGACAGAGAGAGAGGTTGTGAAGTGTATAGGTATGTATAAGCGAATAGTAGTTGCTCGGTGACGAGAGTCCGAGAATATACGGTCTCTGCCGTGAGAGTATGCCGATGAATATGATGAATTATATCTCGTATCGAGGGCGTTGGGGTTGCGCTTGAATTCTGTGAAACGTGAGAAGTTCAGGATGTTTGTTGATAGTTTATTTAAGGTTTTGTGTATCTATAGTTTGTAATAAATTAGTACGATGAGGAAATTAATCGTGATGTTATTTTAAAATACTATAACGATATATGGACGGCTCCAATTGAAAAACACGTATCTTGTAATAAAAGTCGGAAGAGACGTACCTCGCAGAACTGGTTGAAAAACGCGGTATTATGCGGATGATACCACATGTTTAAGGGTTGGGAGGGGGGGGGGCAAACATTTTTAGAACCGGTTTTACATAAGCCTGGCGTAGTTTAAGTTTGTACTACTGATTTTTATCAGTCGGCGAGATACGTCTTTTCACAAATGTACTCTAAAGAAAGTGCTTTCCAACCATTTCTGCAAGATCTTTACCAACTTTTTACGCGAGATACGTCATTTCCAGCTTTTTCCGCGAGAAACGTCTTTTTCAATTAGAGCCGTCGATATTTCGAAATTTTTTATTATTTAGTATCTAATTTCTTTTTTTTATACAAAATTGTACACTCAAACAAACTTACCTTAAGCTGAAAATCTGACACTATTAGATTAGAGTTAGGATTTATTACTCTACACTGATATAATAAAAACTACTTGACATTTTCTGTATTTAAGTGAAAAAGACTCATGAACAGTTAACTACTTTATTATAAAGGACCCAATCTACAGTAAATTATTCGTTAATAATGTTTCTGTTTTTATTATTTTTCACATTACTTATCAATATATTTTATAATAATACAAAAAAAACATAATAAAATTATTAACATATTTCACATATACCTAATATATATATATATATATATATATATATATATATATATATATATATATATATATATATGTTGGTTCCATGTTAAGTGAGCATGTTCAAAAATAAAAATTAAAAATATATATATAATAAGACAACAAAAATAGAATATAATATTAAAGTTTGCGGGTCATATTGTTTACTGCTTTCGGAAGTACAAAATAATTCTTTTTTACTCCATAAGTGATACAAATATTTATATTTGAAGGTTCTCTTAATTTTTTTCGTCAGATACCTCATTTTAATTTTTTCAAATTTTACTACATTTCAAATACATATAGCTTTCTAAAAAATCGATAAGTAACTCTGGTAGAAAATTACCTATTTTAGTTTAGGCTTCCTGCTTACAAACAGTGCTACCAGCTTAATAAGCCGAAAAAGTAGATGAAACTAAATAATTTTCATGATATAGGGATAATAGAATTCAAATTTCAAACTGAGAATAGTGACAAGAAATATTTTAATAGAAATTTGTAGTGACTTTGTTCAGTATATAATTTTATCAAATCATATACTCAATATTCAGGAGATAAATTAAATAATCTTAAATTAAATAATCTTAATAAATAATCTTAATCGAGCAAAGTAAGTGAAATATTTTCATTTACCTTCTTAGTAGTGAGAGTGCCAGATTTTTAATAAAAGTTACTAAAGCTGGAGCCAGCATCTAGAACACATCACTTATGCTTCCTAATATCTCAAATTAAGCTTAACAAAGTCAGCACGTAATATAATTACATCTTCACGAGCACTGCGTATACACAAGCAATCCCAGAAACATGCTCTCATGAAAATGACATAATCCATCTATGCGATCTTCACCTCAATTTTCCCACCTTAAACATTGCATGTCACTATTCCCCACAAGTACTCTCCCAACCACCACCATATTATTTAAACAAACTCTCCCCACCCCCTCCACCTCTCTCGACGACCAAACTTTCGTCAGCTCTCGGACGCGCGTTGCAGGATACACCAGCTGCAATGCTCTCGCGTTACACACAAGTCCCCCGTAACGGGTAGTATAAGCGCGCAAGTGGCGCGAAACCACACTCACGCGCGATTATACACGCATAGCTACAAAGGCGTCCGCTGGTTGAAACTAAATATCGCTATCGCGTCCAGCAGATCGGAATACCGACGGGGGAGGTGGGTCCGATGCGAATCGAATCTCGGGAGTGGGGTAGGGGAATGGTATTTTTGCGCGATGCGCTTTTTCGGGCGCCTCTTCTTTGCAGGTTAAATGCAATTTTACGAAATGGGTTACTTTACAGAGGTGTAATAAATACGCGACGTGAATTCGCGAGAGAGGGAGTTTCTTTTTTTCTGGGAGGGGATTTTGGGGATATAGGCTTTGTACAGGTAGTCGAGGGTGTTTTGATGGAAAGAAAATGGGCTGGAGTTACACAGCAGTTTGTTGTTTGACATTAAGCTGCGTATCGAATTCTTTCTGAGTTTGATTTGATGTACACGAGCTTTGTGGATCAGATTATATTTTAAGTTTGAAAGTTATTAAAAAAGTTATACCGGATTGAACTTAATATAATATTTGAATTATAATGTACTATTTTACTAAATGTTTGATTACGTATAAATTTTTTTTAGTACTATATCTTAGGAATTCATACCAGATTTATAATATAATAACATTTATAATATAATTAATAATAATTTATAATATAATATAATATAATATAATAACATGCTTGAAAAAACTTGTTTTAAATTTTTATCGGTTTCTAATTGCTTTAGCAGAATGCTTTCTCAAAGAGAGATCTTAGTAAATCGAGTTTAAGAATTTAATAATGGAAATTCGCATTAAATAAAGTAAATAAGCTAAAGTTAACTCATTATACACACGCGTTTAAGTATGGCCAGTCTGAGATAATCTTAAAACGTTACAAGTACAATTATGTAACAAGGAAATGAAGTGGAGGATTATTCTTTACTTTACGTTATTCCCACGGGTGGGTTTATGTCCCGAGTGAAGCGAGGACAGTAATCACCCGAGAGAATTGTCGGCTTTATTCCTGTGTTTCATATAGAACTTTATTTCCGACTTAACTGTGGCCACTTTGTTGATTTTGAAGAGTGGGACCCACGGAAAGAAAAATAAATAGTTCATAATCGAAGAAAAAGAGAGAAAACCAGAGAAATTGAACTTTACTTTATTTCCCTCAAATTTACTTTATTTCGCACAAAACTACTTTATTTTCCGCAAATTAACTTTATTTCCCGAAAATTTTAATTATTTGATGTATTCCTTGTTCAGATGCATCCCTAACCCCTGTTTGTTTTAAGTGAAAAAGAGACAGATATATACTTTGAGTTCAATTAACCCCAACTATCGTGTATATATGTATGGGTGATTCCATGTCAATTGAGTATGTCCAAAAATCCAAATGTCCAAATCTCTGAGAAAATGTTAGTACGCATACTCAGAACGTAAAAAAAATTACAGCTTAAGGTGTCACATTTCAAGGGAAATTCAAAGTCAAAAATGAATTTATTTAGATTTTGGCAACATTCTTTTATTTTTAACTCAAAAACTATCCACTTATGAGAAAAAGTGTAACAACATTTTTAGTTGGAAATGAGGTCAGGAATCTAAAAACATTTTTGTAGACCCCATTCTCGCATTTTATGAAATCATACATTGTGATGTATTGTGATATTCGGATTCCAGCCAATTGCAATACATTTTTTCAAACAAAAAAATCTTAAAATTTAGCTTGATATATTACTTTTCGCTCTAGACTTGGTGCGAAGTTGTGTCAAGCTGAATATAATTTCTGCAGAATTTTTAAATAGTGCACTTGTTGGTATTTCTATTATGTGACTGTCATCACACGTTTAGTCCTATTATTTAAAATGTAAACATTTTGTATGCGCTATAGATGGAATAATTAATCTGGAATGTACATTTTAATGTGATGTAGCAGTAATTCAAAACTGTATTTAAACCAAAAATTATAATCTGCGATGCAAAAGTAGATTTTTCAGAAATTTGATTTATACTATATTTTGCATCAAATTCCTTATTATTTATTTGTGCATCAAAATCCTTGTTATTCATTTCTGCATCAAATTCAGCTTGAGACCAGTTTGCACTAAGTCTATAACGAAGGGTAATATAAAAAGCTGAATTTCAAGATTTCTTTTCCTTGAAAAAATTTATGGTAATTGCCAATTAGCTACAATCCGAAAGTCACAATATATCACAATGCATGATTTCATAAAATATCACAATGGGATCTACAAAAAATGCTTTTAGATTCCTTACCTTATTTTCAACAAAAAATATTGTTACACTTTTTTCTCAATAGTGGATAGTTTTTGAGTTAAAAATCAAACAAAAATGGAATAATCTAATAAATTAAAAAAAATGCATTTTTTGACCTTGAATTTCCCTTGAAATATGACAGCTTGAGCTGTGAATTCTTTTTTCACGTTCTGGGTATGAGTACCAATATTTTCTCAGAGTTTTAGACATTTTGATTTTTGGACATGTTCCCTTGACATGGAACCACCTATACGAATATATATATATATATATATATATATATATATATATATATATATATATATATATATATATGTGTGTGTGTGTGTGTATTCGTATGGTATCTAGGATCCCACTTTCATACATTTCATGTAATTTAAATTCTTCATAAATACATATAATATCATTTAATAAGTACTTTATCCATATATATCTACCAATAAATTATATAGAAACGATTCTTTTTAATCTTGTGAACAAGATTAATTTATACTAATAAATACATTTAATTTCTATTTCTAAAATCCTATCTAAATCAATATATTTAAGAAATTATTTGCATATTATTTGAGAAACTATTTAGGTATTATAATTCGAAAGCTAGATGCGGTGTATTGTGCGCTTTTTGCAGAAAATATGAAACTTGTATATTATTTGTTAGAACTTTCAAATTTATTTAACGTGGCCAAAGTACTAACTAAAGCTAGTATATGGTCATATCTCTGGAACTTGTATCTTTTGCGTATCGAAGATTAATCAAAATGAATTTAGGAGCACAGCTGTAATTTTTGGTACATGACTTCGCGGTACTCTAAATTGTAACTATTTAGTTATTAATAAGATTTAAATACGTGCCTATGCAAGTTACAGCCATAATAAAATATACGTATAAGATGTTACAATTTTTTTACTCTTATTTTATGAATGATTTTATTGTTTGATAAACTTCATACTCCATATATTCTTGTTTATTAAATAGGAAATATTGAATCAGATTTACAAAAATGATGATGTTTTAGTAATATTTCACTTAAACTTAAACTGTTTTGTTTGTATAAAAATGAAACTATTTTCATGCGTACTTCGAAGATTTATAATATTACAATTATTTAATATGTATATAAAATCTTTTCTATTATTTGAAGAAGTCATTGATTTAAAAAAATAATAAATATGAAATTATTTATTTATAATAGTAAAAGTAAACATTCAAAATTTAAATTATTTTATTAGCAGTACAGTATTGTTATAATTGGGACTTTGCATAAAAATAAATTAAAAACTATTAGATCCATTACGAAGAGAACTAAAAAATAATGGACACGTATTTATTTATTTTTTAATTAATTAAAAATTAAATTCGCCTATGTTTCTTTGATTCAAAATATATTTTTAAATATTTTTATCAAGTAATTTGCATACATAACTATCCCTTACGTATCCAAAGATGGGAAAATAACATGTGAAAAAAGTGTATGTTCTGTATGAAATTATAATTAATTTATAACAGAAACTTCGTACATAAATACATGAGATAATATTTTTGAACTTTAAGGAATATCATAAGCCTACTTAAAACTATTGAAAATAGTTTAATTATATAAAAAACTTGTGTGAAACATCAATAACAGTAAGGTTAAAGGTTCCAGAGATTTGCCCATATAATATAATGCATTAGCGGTTTACCGGTAAATTAGTATAGTAGCTAAAATATCTGTGGTGGGCCATATTAGGTACAGTCACCTTACTTAACAAAAATTTTTAAAGAACTGATTTATTTTTCCAAAAGTCACGATTCCATCAATGTTCTCTAGTCCGCAAACGCAGTCTTGGAAACAAAAGATCAATCTCAAAACACAGACTCCACTATCTCGCGCCACTTAAGACCAAAATAAACGCTCGCACCGCGCAATCTCGCGTCGCTCGTCGCCCGATCCTTTTTTAACGGCCAGCTCGCGCTCGTGCGCCACTGATTTGCTCGCATCGCGCGCCAATCGTAAAACGCTCCCGCACCGCCTGTATTAGAGACGTTGCGTCGTAAAAAAGGCGAGCGCGTGCGCGCGAATCGAGGGTGACTTGGATTTTGATTTTCAGCTGGAAAATTGCCGAGAGCCGTTAGTCGCCTCGAGTACGTGAGCACGAAAAAAAGATGGAGATGAAAGATTCGACGAGTTTTCGAGTGCTTTTTTCGTTCGATTTTTGGCTTATCGTCGTTTTCAAATGGTTTGTTTTGAAATTGGTGATTTCCGCGGGGCGCCCGTATACGACGCGCTGTATAGTCAGCCTTATCGCGAATAACGTGCCGTAAACTCTTATATGACTGATCCTATATGGCGCGCTCGCGAGGCTTTTATCAGGTTTTCCTTTATTTCGCGCGTTGGATTTTACGGACCGACGCTTGCATTTTAATTTGCAAAATATGCTTGCGCGCGTTCGCGTTTCCGAGTTTGTTGTTCGGGAGCAGGATGCGATGCAGGAAAGTAAATGCATCGATTATCAGATGTTCAATGGGTCATGGTTACTCAACTTTTGATTAATTTCCGATATATTCATTTTGAATACGTTTATTATTTTTAGATTTAAAAGATACGCTCTCAGGGTTTTTATTTTTTTTCCATATTTTATAGTGCAAATGTAGATGTTTCAACTGAATTCATTATTGCTTAAGGGGACAGATACACCTTAAAATCGTCAAAAAATCAATTTTTTTTATTCGACATTTACATAGTATTTGCATAATAGTTAAAGTTACAGCCATATACGCGATGGTGCTTTTATAATAACTTGTATTAAATCGGTATTTTTCAATTTTTTAATTTGCCCGTGATTTCTAATTCATTAAAATACGTTTACAGAAGAAATTATTTATTCTCTTTTTTCTAAATTCGAAACTAAAGAATAATTTTAAACCTTAGAATTGTAAAAAAAAATTCACATCAAACGAATAGTTTAGAAAATAGATTACAACAATGTTTTATTATAAACTTTTTGCCTGTATTTGAACTACTATATACGTTTTCATGTTTATGGGTGCGCATCATATATAGCACATTGAAAATACATGAGCTATAAATGGCGGACGTTTAGCAGGCTCTTTGGGAGCAGACCACTCTTTTCTTCTACCATGGTATCGAGTGTCAAGAAGGTTAGGTATTTAAATTAGTGCTTCGTGTTTACAAACATATAGCTAACTCAGAGATCTATACGATTGTTTGAATTTTTGAAAATCTTTCGGAGTTGATCCAAATTGTTAATAGTATTGTGACGAGCGTTATTGAGTGAATATATTGACTTGTATTATTCAGTAGTAGCAAATATGTATTCTCGTGAACGTCATAATGTAAAAGACCGTCGAGATTTTGTGGAAGACCACTGAAAAGAAACCGTATGTGTTATGTCAATTAAAAAACCGCTTCTAACTGGTTTAGCAGAATGCTTCCTCAAAGAGATTGAAGGCATAACTATTTCGTATTGGCTTTTAGTATTTATACGAGTTTGTATCTTTTTAATTGGTATTAAATCTTTTTGTATGTTATTATTTTTAAAAATAAGGAGAAATTACTAAAGGTTTTTTACATCACTGAACTCAGATCCATCGCAACTGTGCTGCATATCAGTTGCGATTTATCGAGAATTGAGGAAAATTGCAGCGAACCATCACCATGCGTGCTCTGAATCTGCAGCTTACTATGTTTCGACCGGATATTGCATCAAGGAAATTGCAATGGAATCGCGGCAAACTTGTGGCAGCTAAAGTGCAATCACGTGGTTCACGTGAGTGTATCAGAACCTTAGCCGTAATATATGAATTTATTTTCTATAATTAATAAGTAATCGTTATTTAAGTACAAAATCTGTTCATTTTTCAACATCCTAACTACAATTTTATATTTATTTTTATTATTAACTTAAATCTTCAAGCTGTATTTTTTTTAATTTAACCTAAAAAACTTCTTGTACCAAATTTCATAAGCAATCGGTCAATTATTTTAAAAAAGGGTCAAAATAACTATTAGACATGTTACATATTAATATCGTAGCTTTCTTATAAAATAAACTATTTTCATCGACTAGTTAATTTAATTTCTAACTGATCGAATAAACTGAGTCTCTGCTAACTTAATAAACCACCTAGTTCAGAAATTCACGGTTCGCTTTACTTCCACCGAGCAAACATCTCATAAATCGCACCCAAAAAAAACCTCACTTCTGCTACACGCTCCAGATATACGCACGGTTATACGTGACGTGGAATCGCTAACAAAGAGAAATGGATGGGCTCAAGTGGCCCTCTCTCTCTCTCTCTTTCTCTCTCTAACAGCCGTTATATCCTCACCGCGTATATGCATAACGACGATACGCGCGACCGAAAAATGGTAATCGAGTGGCGATGGAAGACTAACGTTCGGCCAAATTCGTCTTGACGCGCGCAGCAGAGCAGAAACTGCACTGCGATTTTCGACGCACGACGACTTATTGTCTCTGTCCGGGGATGTTGGATTTGCAAGAGAACTCTCGTTGGATGGTGTTCAGGAAAGTTCGGGTTATTCCGTGAGTTTCAGTGCTGACGGAAAATTAGTGGATGTTGTTTCGATTGTTCCGCGGTATTCGTTTGAGTTGTTGATCATTTTGTGTCGAGAGAAATTGTTTCTTGTTTGAGGTTTATCGACCTCTACCAAGAATAATTATTTAAAAGCTTTGAATGTGAAAGTTTAATAAACATGATTTATTAAATTAGTATCACGACTGTATACTTTCCAGAGTATATATAGATATATACTCACAATTAATGATCAATAACAAAGATTCTATAAATAATTGATATTATTAGAAATCCATTTAACACAAGAATAGCGCCATTAAGGTATTGGATTTTGCTGAATCTCTGGAATGAGTAGTCCGACATAAAACATGGAAAAGGCCAAAACAGTTCATCTTAACGCTGAATGCTTGCAAAGCTATATATGGATAAAAGTCAAAAAGTCGACCATTCTCAGGTATGGAATTTGAGAAATAAAAAGTATGCTAAATTAATAAAAATGCATTTTTCTACAATAGTATTGGTCATATAGATGTGAAAAATCTACTTGGTCAAGATCAAAGACTATTTTTAAACTATTAAAAGATTTTTTAAGTATTAGAAAAGTCACATTGATTGCGCTCAAATTATACTCACTGATAAATATTAATAAATCATTCCTCGTTCTTTTTGTATTTTTTGTTCTAGGAAATTTCTTTTCTGTGCACATTTTAATAGAAATGAATATAATCTACCTTGATCTTTACGCACTATTTGTAACTCAAAAGCACAACTGTTTAAGAGGTTAACATTAAGTCTTTTCTTACTTACTGCTCCTCCATGCGCAGCGACACTGCGTCGACAAGACTGCTGTGGCGGTGCGAGCGTACACTATAGTATAGTAGATCAAACATCGGGACACACATGATAAGCAGGCGGTAGTATTTTCACAATAATTTCTTACTTACTCGTAATTTAAACTTAAATGGAATTTCGGAAGAAGCAATTCTTGTATTGTTTCACACAATACATTTATTATCGAAGTTTCTTTTTAAAATTTCTTGATATCTCTTTAGTTATAGCACCGGACACACATGACATCAATTAAGGTACGCAAGTCAAAATGCAGTTATCATTTGACTTTATTTAAAAAATATACAATGAAACCTTTTAGAATCACTAATAAATAAAAAGGAATAGTTGAATTAACAATTGTAACCTGCATTGATAATCAATTTACACATCTTTAAATATTTAAAATTAATTTTAAAGGACGGGACACACTGACGCCAAAATCGAGGGACAGTTTTTAAGTAATTTTTAAATACTCACGGCATGAAAATTAAGATTATTACACTTAATCTATTTGATAGCTGAAAATAAGTTAAGCAATCTGCTGCCTACTTTTCTCTTGAAACATCATCTCGTAATAAAATTTAGTTGGTTGGGGACGCGGGACACACATGACCTTTTATGATGTTTTTGATTATTAATTCGAAATCAAATCAATCAATAATATTGAAACTTTGCGATAATGTTCTACATGTTACATCTAATATATCTGATTTTAAGTTAGGCCGATATATCATTTTACTTTTATGTAAAATAACGAGGACACGATTTGGTCGACTTATTGATTTTTACCCATATAAGGATATTTTTAGCATATCAACTGAAATTATTATCACTATACATTATGCTTTAGCTATTAACGTAGAAAGGAGAAGTATTAATTTGAGCGCTACACAAAGTTAAGAAGGCTTCATAATTAACTAAACCTGCGGCGGCTCAGTCGGTAGAGTGTCGGATTCCCACGCCGGTGACCCGGGTTCGAATCCTAGTCTCTGCCGATTGATACAAGCACCTCTGTAAAAATTACATGTGCTTTGTTTACAAACACACCGCAGACCCCCGTCGTCGATTAGCACCACATGGAAGCACAAAACATGGTGACGTTAAATAATAATAAAAAAAAAAAAAAAAAAATTAACTAAACAATACATCCAAAAGTTAGCCAAGATAACATAGATAAATACTAAAATTAATGTTTTTGGTACTAGAATGAATAGCTTAATTTTTTCATATTACTTTCTCAAAGCTTTATTGTATAAAAAAACATGTTTCACGATGTCTGCAAAATCTGTTACCTCATCATATAACACTCTCCTTGCGAGACATACAAGTCAAAACAATGAAATATAAGGCTAATATAATCGCATTTCACGAAAGAGGTGTCTATCGGTAAATCAAGCAGGAGCAACACAAGAAAGAACAGTTAACTACACACAGTATGCAGAAAGCACCGCGCGCGCAACAAACAAATAAGACAAATGGAAAAGGCATAATCTTAAAAAGGTAGATCAGAGCGACCGTAAAGTGGAGCTACACGGGCATCGAAAAGAAGGAAGAAAAAGGAAAAAGGAAAAGAAAAAAGGACAGTCGAGCAACTGAGGAAAACCAATAGATGAAAAGGAGAAGAGAGAGAGAGAGAGAGAGAGAGAGAGTCAAAGCAGATAACTCGCGAGTGGCCTGCGCGAAAGGATTCGCAATAAGAGTAAATAGCAGGGATGGAGGGGGGCACTAAGTTGACGACTGGAGTTTACGAATACAGCGTCCGTAAAGGAAATCCTGAACGAGGTGGCCCAATCTCCCCGCTACTTCTCTCTTCCTCTCTCTCTCTCTCTCTTAGCTTCCTTCCTCTCGATGTCTTTAGAACGCCAGCTGCAGCTTATTCGCCCGGGCCAAAGAGTAAAAACTTCTGTGCGCTTCTTGTCTTTTTCTTTTCGCGTGCGAGAAATAAGAGGACGAAAAATAAAAACTGAAAAAATGTGCATATACGCGCGAGTTGTTCGTTTTGGCGCACGATATTTTGCGCTGAAGTCTTTGAAGTGTTGCACTACTTCTCTGTCTATCCTTCTTGCTCTCAGTAGGTAGAAAAGTCGGAGAAAGGAAAACGCACAGCGGTACCCGGAATTCCTTTCCCTTTCCTTTTGCTGCCATGCTGCCGCTGCCTTTCCTCGAAAAAAGCCTTTTTCCGTCGTTGCCTCGGCGCAACCTGATTTTTCTATTTTCGATGTGTTTTACGTGAGAGAGAGAGAGAGAGAGAGAGAGAGAGGGAGTGCAGGAGATGACGATTTCCTTGGGTTTCTCCGTACGAAAATATCACGCGTGTTCTGTGTGATGTTTTTTTCCCTCTCTCTTTCCAACGGATGGCATAGCAAAAGTGTTTATTCGGAGAAAACGAGGATTAAAAGAGGCAGTCGCTTGGGCGTGCATTCGGTTTGACGCTGCAGCGAGCGAACTGAAAGTCACAGAGGGAACGGAATGTTAGGCAGCAGGGAGGAAATGAACGTTGGGAAGAAGATTTGAGAAAGTATTTTTTTTTAATGCAGGAACTTTCAGGCGTGTTTGTAGAATACATATGCTAAATTGCGAACATAGTTTATGCGAGCTTTAAAAAATTCGTTTTAATACTCTAAAAGGTGGTTATTTAGTAATCACTAATTAGATAGAATAAAACGAATTAAGATAATCATAATTCTTTATAAAAATTTTAGATAATAAAATAATGAGAAAATTATTGTAAAATTTACCGTGCACGAAAGTAAAGGTAAAACTGCACCTAAAAGTTACCTGCTTTAGAATAAAAATTACATATGAAGAAAAGTATTTTATAATGGAATTTTTGAGACATAACTAAAAAAGGAATCTGTTAACATTTCAATTTGAGATGCTACAGGTTATAAAAGTATTAACATACATCGTTTGTCAGAGAAGAAAAACATAAAATTTGTATGTTAATTCTATAAGCAAAATATTCGATAGTTTGCAAATAGATGTTTATTACTTTCTTACGTACAATTATAACAAATAATGTTTGTAGGTTCACACATTGCCAAGAAATTCAACTTAACAATATTTACACAATGCATTGTACACTTATTTAAGGATTTCTAATATAAAAATATATCAGGTATCGGTTGTCGGAAGTGGATGGATACAATAAAACGTTTCCAAATTCGTATAAAACCAACAAGTGGCATATTTTTAATATGATCCATTCGCATCCATGCACGTAATCGTATCACCTTGAACACTAACAAACAGCTATTCGAAAATAGAAGAAATAACACAGAAATCTTATTTGACATATGAGTTATGAGTTTGTTACTTTTACAAATAAACGTATGTTAAAACTAACAAAAAAATTTTAATAAAAAAAAAGAAAACATATTACGAATTTATCTTTAACCATGTATGTTAATTAACTCATTACTCTCGAAGCTACCATATCAATGTCGATTGAATTTTCGGCTAGAAAAGTGTAAAGTGGATAAAATTAACAATGAAGACTAATGTTTCTTAAACAGAAAGCGAGAGAGACATAGAGTTCTGCCCTTTTGATTCTAAAATCAAATTTTAGAAATTTTTCGACCGAACTTAATTTATGGCCATCTTAAATTTGCAAAATATATGTCTCAGAAATTTTAGCCTGCTTTGAATAGCCATACTTAATTTCGGTAGAAAAATTAGTAATATCTAACAGAATCAGAAACAGCAAGTCTTCCTCCTTCAAAACCTAAATGTTTCATTGTTCATTTGACCCATTTCCAAGTATTCTAGATGAAAAATCAATTGATATCTACGGAAGTACTTAATCGGTTAATGTCAACGTATAGTCTGAGCATGGATCGAGACTCTCGAACTTATTTTAGTTCTTGCGGAGTAGTTCTCTTCGCCTCTCTCGCGAAGATACCTTGGAAATGCGACTCGGAAGCCCTATGCAAAGGCAGCGACTGAGAAAATTAATAGGCAGTGCCGTATTATGGTCCACGCCAACCACGACCTGCCGTAGGGCGTTGGCCCTGGGGGGGGGGGAGGGGGGGGGGGGCGCAAGATGCCAGGACTAAAAAAAAGGTCGATTCGCCCGAGCGAAAAACGTCAGTTATGGAGATAATCTACTTTCGCACCCGTGTCACAATGTACTATTATTAATAAAATCGTAAACACTTTGTTTTTGTTGAAAAAAAGAGACGCAATCGGGAGGTTTAGAGAAATCTAACCTTAAAGTTAACTTTAAGGTTAACCCTAAACTCAATTAACCCAAGCTGAGTAATAAAACATTTATATAATAAAATTGTAACCTCTAAACCCAATTACGACGAACTGAGCATTTTGCGATTAAAAAATTTTAATATTTAAAACATAAACCCTAAACTCTAAATCCTAAATAAAACTTGCCCAAGCGGAGCATTTTGCAATTAAAATTTTTTAATAATTAAACCATAAATTCTAAATCTTACACCCTAAACCCAACTACCCCTAGATGAGCATTTTGTGAATAAATAATTTTAATAATAAAATCGTAAACCCTAAACTCTAAACGCAAATATCCGAAAACCCGTTTGACCCTAGTCGAAGAATTTGCAATTAGGAATTTTTATAATAAAATCGTAGACCCTAAACCCAACTACCCCGAGCTGAGCATATTGCAATAAAAACATTATAATAATACAATTGTAAGCCCTAAACTCTAAACGCAAACAATCCAAGCTAAGCAATTTGAATAAACAAATTTAAGTTATAGAATTTTGAACCCGGCCTGGGCCTTTAAACCCTAAACTCAAATAACCTAAGCTGACCAATTTACAATAATAAAAATTTAAATATATTTAAATATATAAATACATAGATAATAATAAATAATAATATGTAATGTACAGGTATATTTGACGCTTTTTCGTGAAGTGAAATTCACTGAATTTGGAGTTTATGATTAACAATTCTATTATTTAAATATGTTCACAACAAACTGCTCAGCTTGGATTATTTGGGTTTAGAGTGTAGGGCTTACTGTTTTATTATTATAACGTATTTATTACAAAATGCTCAGCTCGACGTAATTAGGTTTAAGGTGCATTTTCATGGAGCGTCAAATATTTGCGTCAACTTGACCACGTGATATTTTTACTCCCGCTTTCGCATTTTTCATGTTAAAATTGTTTAACTACAATAAACAATTGAACTGTCATGCATATCATTGAAAAGGTTATCTAAATACGAAGTTTTAAAAAGTGTTGAGAATGTATTTATATTTCAAGGAAACATATTTGAACGTTTTCATACCATCATTAATGTAAAATTTTACTTTTTAGGAAGATCATATGCGTATAACAGTGAAATAATATATTACAAACATAATAAAATTAGTGTAAACATTGGGATTCCCCCGTAAAATGCCATATGGTCGAGTTGACGCGGCAAATTTCACGCACCATGAAATTGCACCTTTAGGGTTTACGATTTTGTTTGTTGATTACTCAGCTTGGGTTAATTGGGTTTACGGTTTAGGTTTTAAGGTTAACAATTCTATTATTTAAATTTGTTTACTGCAAATTTCTCAGCTTGGGTTATTTGGGTTTAGAGTTTAGGGCTTACGATTTTATTATTTTAATGTTTTTATTGCAAAATTGTTTAATTGCAAATTTCTCGGCTTGGGTTAATTGGGTTTAGGGTTTGAGGTTAAACAATCTATTTTTTAAATTTATTTACTGCACATTGCTCAGTTTGGGTTTAGAGTTCAGGGCTTACGATTTTCTTATTAAAATTATTTATTTGCAAAATACTCAGCTCGAGTTTATGGTCTAATTATTAACAAACGTTTAATTGCAAAATTCTCAGCTTGGAGTAGTTGGGTTTAGGGTTTACGGTTTATGACTAACTTATTAAAATTTTAATTGCAAAATGCTCAGTTCGGGGTAGTTGGGTTTAGAGTTTACGATTTTATTATGAAAATTATTTATTTACAAAAGGCTCAGCTCGGGGTAGTTGGGTTTAAGGATTTGGGTTTAGAACGTATGGTTAATTATTAAAAATTTTTAATTGTATAATGCTCCGCTTTGGGTAGTTGGATTTAGGGTTTAGGTTTATAATTTTATTAGGAGAATTTTTTATTGCAAACTACTTAGTTCGGTTTAGGGTTTAAGGTTAACAATTTTATATTGTATACATTTTTTAATTGTAAAATGCTCAGCTTGAGGTCGTTGGGTTTAGAGTTTAGGGTTTAGAGTTTAAGATGTTATTATGAAAACTTTTTATTACAAAATGCTCTGCTTGGGGTAGTTGGGTTTAGGGTTTAGGGCTTAAGATTTTATTATTATACTTATAGTTATAGTGTGTACTTCGAGTAATTTAGAAAAATTAGCTTCCGAAATATGACCCAAATTAATAAGTTTTAATATTTGAAGCGTTGGGGAAAATATTCTCTGCCATTTTATGGAATTTACTATATTACATTATATTGCCCTTGCATTGGCGTACTATTCTTTTTAATTGAATTATCGAAATTAGAAATAAACCATTCGATATAAATTGAATATATCGTGGTGCAGATTGATATACGAGAAATATTTATATTAAATATTATAAATATTTATATGCATAAATAAAATAAACATTGTTTATATTAGCCACTTTGATTATTTTTCTTTATTGTTATAGTGATATTTTTCTACTTGTTGAGTAGTTTTCTGAATACTTGCAATTCCGGTACAAACGGAAAGGATCGGACGATGTCAACATAGCATAAATAATGAATGAATCACTATATATATGATAATATAACTTACACTTATGTTATTTAAATGATCAAGTGTAACAATACACAAATTACATTGTCGGCAAAGTCCGTAAAGGTGCGTAACATTCAGAAAGTTAAGTTGGCTTTGTAAATTGGTTAATTACGGGACGTCGGTCCCTGAGGACCTTGTTTTTTTTGTTTGTATATACTGATCGCCCGACCAGGGGCGCCAGGTTGCGGCTGCCCTGTTAATATGGTATTATAAAGTTCGCTTGCTTCATTCGTCCGTGAATGCACGGATGCTATGCCTGAATTATTGTTCCGTACGTCTAGTCCATCTTGATATAGAATTCATACGCGTAGGCCCTATTTCGCTGTCGTATTCACTGGCATGCAAGAAAGAAGAATTACTTTAACCACTTAACTTATACGGAATAACTTTCGAAACTTCGTCTCAAATTATAATACCTCATCAAAACTTTAATATGTTTTCAGGACAAACTTAGTGGAGCGCAAATATTGTGCATCATAATTTCCTAAGTGTTTCATCCGCGTGCTTTGAAAAATCCACAACGCTGTATCGAAGTTCGCTCTATAGTTCTCTCGAATCCCCGCGGCTCCGCAGCATCCCTACACAACACTCTTAAACTTTAATGGTCCTGCAGCGTCTTTGAGAAGAACTGCAGCCGGCGTTTTTGTGTGTACACCGCATAATCGCGGGAGGGCGTATACATGCGCCACTACTATTGCGCCAATTAACGCAGGGAAACTCGTTAACGCGCGAGCTTTTTCTCTCGTTTATTTTGCCATCGCAACGCCGCAAGAAAGAAAGGCAGCTTTGTGCTACTCTCTTTATATTTTTAGAAGCAAGTGAGTTATGTAGAGAAAGGAAGAGGAGACGACTAGAGAAAAAAATGAAAGTGGAATGTCGGTGAGAGATTGCGGAATAATGTGATTTTGTGCGAGGGGAGTCCTTTTATGTGCGAGCCTTTGAATGTCGGAGAATTGTTTCTTATGATAATTCTACGAGAAAAGTTTATTTTTGTTTGAGTAGGATAGGAATTTTTCTTTTCTTCATAATTGAGCTATGAAGTTCTTCAGTGGTGTCATTTTCAATTTCATTGTGGAATTATTGCGCAACGCAACAATATTTTGAAATAGAAAAAATAAGAAATACTTTGTTAAAATATTTATAGCACTGTGTGGCCTAAATCAGCACTTAAGTCATGGCTAGGCGTGACAGCAGATTTAGGCAAGCAGTGCTATAAAATAATTTATCGGATTTAGGCAAGCAGTGCTATACGATACTCGTATCAAAAGTCGTTCTTTATAGCACGGCGTTTAGCGCCCTCGCTATTACGCTCGCTATTAGGTCACAAGAATCGCAATGTACTATTATTCATACTACACAAAAGTATTTAAAATTCACAATTATTTCACTTTTATATAAAAACGTTTCTTATCGATTCACGTAGAAAATGTTCTAATAAAAATTATAAAGAAATTTAATTAAAATTACTACTATGTTTAGTTTAAGATGTTTATTTATTCGATTGTTATTGTAGTATTCTTATTCATATAAGTACCTTTTTATACGCTTGTACAATTAGCTATCATTCTTGATTAGCTATATGTTATCCAAGTAGTCTAAGAAAATCAAATAATTTTTACTTAAATTCGGTTAACGCACGATCCGTCGCATTTTTCCTCAAGACGCGAGCGCCAATGTTACGTTGCATAGGAGTGTTTCGCAAGACGGAAGCTGTTATTCTTGATCAGTTGTATGCTATCCTGGTGGTCTAAGAAATTGAAAGTAAATTTTACAGAAATTTAGAAACATGAATATTAAATTTTCTTAAGGGAGTACTATCAGTACTCCGTGAGACAAATGCGTGGTTGGTCGTTTTCGACTTCCATAGTAGGCCAAATCGTGTGCGAATGGTTCAGTGAGCGTAAGAAATTTTATTCGTTTACTTACATTAGTTCTCCAAATTGGCGAATCAACATTTGGATTGTTGTATTATATTTACGGGATATTAAATATACATTTCTCAAAGTTTCGACGAAATCAGAACAGCAGTTTTAATGAATTTCATGATTTGTTGTTGATGAACTGTCTGAAACGTGAGTTCTCATAAGGCTACGTGTTAGAAACGTAATAAACGTAAATATAAAATGCTTAATATCTTTTTCTGTATTGGTGTAGTTTTCTAAAAATTTATGAGTAAGTTTGAGATCAAAACGTACTAGCATACAAAATTTCAGATTTTACTGAACACTAATTCGAAAGCGATACTACTCTCTTAAATTAGGAAAAATTTATCATGCAGCACAGTCAAATTTAATAAAATATATGTAAATATCAGTAAAAAGTACCGAGAAGTCAGAAACTTATCACATTTACTATGATACATATGAATTTTACAGTGAATTTCTCCATAATTTTCATTACAAAAATCTCTCTTAAGAATTACTACGAAGCTAACTATGTTCATTAGAATACCTCATAACTTTTCAATTAATTTTAAAACATTCTAGAATGAAAATTTAATACAAGTTTGAAACATAAATTACAGGTACAGTAAGTACTAAATTACGTCCACTCGTAGGATGAAAATTTAATTAATTAATAAAGCCAACTATTCTCCACTCTACTTTTCCGAATTTTCCTCAAATTAATTTTGTCATAAAAGTGCGCAATGCATAAAACCGAAATAATCGCAAACATTCGACCGAATTACCTCGCCACGCGAAAATTCTCGAACAAACAGCCACGAAAATCACATTTTGTTTATGCAGATGCAGAAAAGTGCGATAGTAAGCGATCGCTCCGCCTTCCCTCGAAAAACGGCGAATTCCACATTTTTCCCCGTGCGCGAATCGTGTATAATATATGCATAGGTATATAGCCGGGCTGTAGAGTGGTGGGGGACACCACACAATTAATTTGACCGCGAGATAAAACGCGCGGGAGATCATTGCCGAATAAATTTCTGGCGGCGGTCTGGAAAAAGCATTAATTTTGCGCGTATCTCCGCGCGGCGCGCCTTGAAAGTGAATTAAACATCAGTTTAAAGCGAAATATTTCATGGAAGCGCTTGTCTCGCTGTCGGTTTTTCTCTCTGCTGTTGTTGCTTTTTTTTACGCGCGGCGCCCCTCGCCTATTTATTTTTTCAAAAGCGCATATATACGCTTGGAATAACTTAAATGGAAGATTTTATCGAATTATTTAGCGGTGCCTGTGTTTTACGCGTGTGTGTGTGCGTGTGTCTGCGTGCCTGCATGTGTGCGTACGTGCGTGCGTGCGTACCTGCGTGCGTACCTCTGTGCGTGCGTACGTGCGTGCGCATGTGTGCGTCAGTCAGTCCTTCTCTTTTATAATATTGCGACATTGTTTTATACCGATAGTATATTTTATATACAACGTTAAAGTAGTTGTTCTAAAAATATGCTAAGAAATATTCTTTATAGCACACTAACCTCAAAATGCCAACTTTATTGTCGATTTTGAGGTTGTTGTGCTATAAAATATCGTATGAGACTGTTGTGGGAGGTGTTTTTCTACCTTGCTCGATTTTCTCACTCGCTTCGCTCGTGCGAAAACCCTCGAGCAAGCTAGAAAACCATCTCCCACAACAGTATCATAATATACTATTAGCAACTTATAGCAAGTTCAATGAAGGTCGCAATACGCAGCGTGGATTAAATTTGAATCTGATTGACCGTGATATTTTTCGTAATTAATCATTTGAAATGCATATTATTTACAATATTTAACATTGTACTTATGCCAATTGATGTAGAGTCCATGAGTACACTTCTGAAGAATTGTTTCTAAATAATAACTCAAAACAGGTGTGCTTTTTATCATCGATTGTTTGACAAAAGATAATATTTTACTAAAATTACAGAACGATAAGTAATAATCCTTATCAGAGCAATTTTTTCTCTGTACGTTATTTATTAAAATTATTAGAAATATTTAAATTAACTGCAATCAGATGTTAGTACATACGAGGGTAGTTCAATAAGTCTTTAGAATGACCAACAGATGGCGCGCGAATCGCTCCAAATCATCTGTTTTCAGTTAGCACCACTCCCGACTAGATATATGGTGCAGTCACAGTCCACATCTTCTGAGTTTACGTGTTTTTATAACCAATTGAAAAAAAAAATTGCTTGTTAAGAAAAATGGAAAAAAACGAGTTCAGAGCGGTAATTAAACATTTTCATTTAAAGGGTTTAACTCCATATGAGATAAAAAATGAATTGGACTCAGTTCATGGCACATCTGCCCCTGCCTTAGCAACGGTTTATAACTGGGTAAATGAATTTAAGCGTGGTCGTACATCAATAAGTGACGAACCACGTTCAGGAAGGCCCGTAGAAGCAACTACTCCCGAAATCATCAATAAAATCCACGATATGGTGTTGAAGGATAGAAGATTAAAAGTGCGTGAGTTAGCTGAGGCCACAAGGATATCTATAGGTGCAGTTGTTTCAAGTCTACATGAAAAATTAGGCATGAAAAAGCTATCGGGAAGATGGGTGCCGCGTTTGCTCTCAGCTGAGAATAAACGCAATAGAGTGGTCGCCTCTGAGGCTCTTTTGGCGCGCATAAGTCGGAATCCTGAGGAATTTTTTCGTCGATTTGTAACTGTGGATGAAACATGGATACACCACTATACTCCTGAGACAAAGGAACAATCCAAACAGTGGATTTCCACAGGCGAACCAGCTCCAAAGAAGGCAAAGACCGTAAAGTCAGCTGGTAAGGTTATGGCTACAGTTTTTTGGGATGCACGTGGAATTATACTTATTGACTACTTGGAAAAGGGTAAAACCATTACTGGTGAGTATTATGCATCATTATTAGAGCAGCTGAAGAAAGAAATTAAAAAAAAACGACCACATTTGGCGAGAAAAAAAATTCTCTTTCATCACGACAACGCCCGAGTTCACACATGCTTCGTTTCAATGGCTAAAATTGAAGAACTAAAATTCGAATTGGTCGAACACCCACCGTATTCACCAGATTTAGCCCCCAGTGACCTTTTCTTATTTCCAAACTTGAAAAAATGGCTCGGTGGACAGAGATTTACGGACAACGAAGACGTCATTGCCTCTGTAAGTGCTTATTTTGAGGAACTTCCGAAAACGCACTTTTCTGAAGGATTAAAAAAACTTAAAAAGCGATTGACCAAGTGTATAGAGCTCCAAGGAGATTATGTTGAAAAATAAAAAAAAATTTACCCAAAAAAAATTGTTTTTATACTTTATTCTAAAGACTTATTGAACTACCCTCGTAGGTTCACTGAATTCCTAATTATCTAAAATTATGTGAACGATTTGTCATCATAGATTTCCGTGATATAACCGTTTAAACTAAATATGACTTTTTTGTGTATAACAGAAGAAGGGAAAGAGCCTATCTAAAATTTTCAGTTGTAGAAGGTAAGTAATTTTTTGCTTTGTCTAATGCGTTTATACTAAATTGATCATAATATTTCTAACATACCAAAAAACTCTAAAAACTAACTGTTATAATAAATAAACGAGATGTTGTATCTTTAAATTTCTTTTCAATTTCAAATCTTCATTAAAGCAAAAAAAATGAGCCCTGTTTGGTAAAAAATGACCGTGCCATTCTTGCGATATACTATATAAAAAAAAATGTTAAAGCACATAACCTCAAATATCTTTAAATATAAAGGTTGTTGTGATCTGGGCTTAGAACTCGTTCAAGAGATACTAATGAGATACAGTTTTGGAAAGTTACAGATCAAGTACTGCCGATTTACTCCAGAATTCGCTACTGAATAAAAATCCATTTTATTTTACAAAAAGATTTTTCTCTCTTCAAAAGAAAAACATAAAGCCTCAAAATCAGAATATTCTTCTCCATATTGTTAATCATCTCACTTTTTTTCAAAAATTTACCTTGTTATATTTCACAGATATAAGCGTTTGAAAAAAAATACGATTTCGTGAATAACAAAACAAGGGAAATAGCTTATTCAAAATTTTGGGTGGGAAAAGATAGATAATTTTATGCTTTTTCAAATGTTTTATCACTCAATGGATGATATTATTTCTACGATATTAAAAAGAAACAAAAATCTAAAAACCACTAAATAACAAAAACGCATAGAAAAACAAAAAAAAACGCACACACACACACACAGGCACGCACACACACACATACACACACAGGCACGCACGCACCCACAAACACACGAACTTATACACACACACATACGTACACACATTCATACAGACATTTTCTAAATATAGTGATTTTTATTCCCAGTATCTCAAAACATGTTTCTAACATGTTTTTAGCAAAATTTTTTTTTACCATCACAAAGCTTCTTCTATGAGAAACCATAACATGTATTAGAATAAAGTCATTTATATTTGAACAATTTATTTAGTTTGAGGAAGCTAAGTGCCTATGAATTGGGAGCGGTTTTCTAATTTGTTGCATTTTAATATTCCACCTGAAACAGTTAGTCTATACATATTATTGGTATATATATTCTTTATTAATCTTTTATTCTCAAAGACTAACATCGACGCTGTTGAAATACAACTACTTTAAGAACATATGAAAAATTTTCATCACTTTGCGTCAGATAGAAGCGCGTATAATCGCCATAGATTTTTCGAAATCTCGACAACTGGAAAAAACTGACTTCATTCTCTCTTTCTCTCGTTTCCTCTTTGTCATATGCTATATACGGCCTTGAGGCATCCCCTAAGCTGGTGCGTTTTTTCATATTTCCTTCCGTCGCGACATCCGATATTAAAATCCCAAAGTACATTCTAATCTCGGCACACCGCGAAAATCGACCCCGCATGAAATCGAGAAGAACTCTTTCGCGCTAGAAAAATATCGCTCCTACTCGTTCTCTCCATTTGGAGAGCAGAAAAAAAGACGAAAAATTCATGTTGGAAACGCGGATGAGTCACAAAGCTGACTCGAAAGGAGATTTTTCGTATTCTTTGAATGTGCCGGAGGTGAAATGAAAGTATTTTGTATGCGCCGAAGTAGTTGCCGATGCTTGTTTATTGATATTTACTTTTACTTAGGTATTATTAATGGCAGGAGTAAAATAATTTATTCGTTTGTTTTCTTACCACTGTTATGTTTTTGTACCGTTAAAGTAAAAATTATGAATGTTTGGTTTATCAGAAATTTAATAAAGAATTAAATATATGTTTGGTGGAGAGGCCGCATTCAAAAGTTTAGTCGTATTTAAAAGAGAATTAAAAAGGTGATTTCCTCAATAATGATGTCAATAAATGTATCATTGATTGAAACTCTTATCCACGAATGTAAAATCAAAATTGGAAATGTGTTTTATCATTATAAAGCAAGATTTTTCACAATATTTTAATAAGAATAAATATTTTTTTTTAATTTAAAAATGCTCTAAGCCGCTCCTTGCTGATAAGAAATTGACAAGTCTACTTGAAATTTTATTTACAAACTAATTATGTTACCGCAATAAAATTATTGCACATATGGATAATAATGAATGTAGAAAAAAATATGCAATATTTTTCACTACTGAAAATCTTCAACCATGGCCGAGGATGTCTCTCAACTCGCATAAAAATCCATAATACAGCTTCATCTCGCGTGAAAGAAGCTCTCACCACCCGAGCGCGAACCGTGAACGCGAGAAACAAAGCTACGAGCGAGAGCAGACGGTTAACACACGATGCGCCGCATTTTTCCGCAAGACGCGAGTGCCAATGTCGCGTCGCGTAGGAGCGTTGTGCAAGATGGAAGCCGAACAAAAAGATACATAAAATAGACGAGTAGGGAAAAACATTCGTGGTGGCGTTATAAAGGTACATTACTAAGGTGTTCAGTTTATTTTTTTTTCTCGAATTTCGTTTGTTTTATAATTGCTCAGATTGGAATTCGATAGTTTTGCTGGTACGATGCATGCTAGGATTTAAATCATTTTGTAGTAAAGTAATAAAAGCAAGCTACCAGTTTGACATTAATTTTAGCTTCGGGAATTGCTTATAACGAACTTAATTAATGTTCATTAGTGAAACTTTACTGTAAAGTAGTTAATTCTCACTCAATTTTTAAAAAAATTCTATTGTGGCATATTCAATAAGTAAAAAATCAGTTTGATACATATAATATTTATTCTTTTTTCAGTAAATATTTATTTGTATGAAATAAATTGTTATTATATTTAATCGATTATTTCAATAATTGATAATATATAATTATTGATTTCAACTGAATGATATTTTGTGACTTTTGAAATAAATAATCATTTGAATCTACTAAGGTACCTATTATTGAAATAATTTCATAATTTAATTTCATTATTTTCAATTATGCTATCTTTGAAAAATCTTAAGAGATTGCACTATCTTGTAAACAGCCTAAACGTAGTTTAATTGTTTAATTTAATCGAAGGAACAATTCAAAAGGATAAAAACGATATTACCAGCACAGCTAGTAGAAATGAAAAAGGACGTACGAAGCGCGTTATTTGAGCGAAAAATATAAATGTGTGTGAAAATTATTATGGACATTATTGAAAAACGTATTCTTTCTGATTCAGCATCTTCGAAAACACCGATACTCATCAAATTCTCACATACAAAAATTATCATCGTTATAAAGCTTTTTCTAAAATTCAAAAGACGGAGCCGGTAAATAACTATTTTATTATAATTTTCATTGATTTAATACGCATGTTTAATTATATAACTCATTGATTTAATTATATAACTTCAATAATATGAAACACATGAACCTCGAAAATTCTTAAATAATCACAATTCAACGTTAAGTTTTAGAATGCATAAACAGCGATAAATTAATGAAGCAAGCGAGCTAACAATTCAGCGATAGGCTCACTGTGTTATTTATTTATTCATTCTACGGCAAAATAAATTATATTCCCCGTGCATGCACCCCCGATTGAGCACGCAGCATTGCAGATTAGCGTTTTCCGGCTGCTGAGCATAATCGAACGCCATATACCGTACTTCCCTCCCCGAAACACATAATTAATTTCTATTCCACCGCTGCCGCGGCACAGCAGCCTTAATCATTAATGCAGACGAGTAAATTTTCAATTTCATTCGGCTGCGAAAATTCGGTCGTATTATATACTCCCTCGTGGTCGATTGTATGTACAACGCTTGCTCACACGCGCAGCGCTGTGTTCAAAGCACGGATAAATGAACTAAAGCAGCTTCCATTAAACGGCGAAAGAAACGCAAGTTTACGCTCGCGCGTGCACATCGACTGTTTATAATGAGTATAAAAATTGAAATTGAAAGACTGGGGTTTCTTTTTTTGCGCGATGAGATTGTAATTACGACTTCTCCGGAACGACCCGAGCGTTAAATCCTTTGCGATAGAGGGATTCGCGAGCAAGTGAAGCGTTAAATGCAGTGTCCGTTAACATTTATGTTTCGTGCTTAATTATCTCGGTAGGATTAGCAGAAGCACAACGTCGAAAGATCGTGAACTTTTCCGGTCAGTAATTTTTTTAAGGTGCATAAATACGTTTATAAACACCGTAAAAACATTAATTCAACCTAGTTTATGTCGCTTTGTAGCTATAAAAATTATAAATATTTTGTTAATGAAGTATTATTAAGTAAAATTAAAATTTACCGTAAAATATTTTATGCACCGCTAGCGAAGCGAAGTTATGCGCCCGTGTTGCTTACGCTATGTTTTGTGACTCCTGTGCGTAAAGTTCAAACGGGCTAAACGCTAATAGTATTAATCTCACGAGTGTGTAAAACATACGCACGAGTTACATACGATATGTTTTGCTATAAAGTATGTAAAATGTGTCATTAAAGTACTTCATAAAGAGCGTACCTCCTCGACCATCAGCCCCAGGTGGGGGCGCAAGGGGCGACCCCCTCCCCCCAGTAAAATAATATACTTATAAATCATTAATATTTAATATTTTCAAAATTTTCTTTAATTTTCTCCAAATTTTGTCAGTTTTTTTCGAAATTTTCTTCAAGTTTATCAAAATATTATTCAATTATATAAAAATTTTCTTCAATTTTTTCATAATTTTCCTCAATCTTTTAAAAATTTCCAATTTTATCTAAATAGGTTAGATTTATATAAATTCTTTTGAAAACAGCTGCGACCTTCAGTGGTACTGCGGAGACTCCATGATCATCTCAATTCTACCATATTTACATTATTTAATCGCCACCCAATAACCTAAAATAAAACTTGGTATATTGGGTTTTTAATAACTCAAAAATAACTGTCCTTCTTCGCTCCTACTATACCTATTGAGATCAGCTCCTCAACCCCTCGTTGTCCTTTACTGATCCTCTGCCGATACCCTCCTCTTAATTCCACCATTTCGTGGCCAACCAATTATCCAAGAATCAAACGTGATCTATTATTGTGTTTTTAATAGCTTAAAAATAAAATTAGGTTTATTACAGTTAGTATTAGGGCGAAACCTCCCTGTACTTAAAAAAAGTGTATTGATTGAGTTTTACACTTTCTATCAGTCTATATTGGTAAAAATTTGGCAAAAATACTCTATATAGACTACATTGATAAAACTTAATAATCCAGACTCAAAATAATGAGCTGATTCGATTTAATATTATTCTGCTCTTTTACTTACGCAGCTCACTCCTTTCACATGTAATAAATTCAATTAAAAATTAAACCTCCCTCGTATACTAATTAATTTAGCGATTTCATACGATCTCCTTTTTCTCTTTCTCTTTCTCTATTTGTCTATATGTGTGTATATATGCGCGTCCATTGCCTCGGTGAATATCGCAGAGCCACTCGAGTGTATAATTGCCGCGTAATAATCTCACGCATTATTGACCAACTGCGGCCGTTTGCATAGTTCGCTTCAGAATGGAAGGGGATTGGGAGGGGGTGCAGGGGTGCAAGTATAACGAAACAAGGCTTTAATAATGTTATGACGTGCAAATGGCTCGTCTGAATGGTGTTTATTGTTCAATGCATTCGTGCAGGCGATTTTAGGAGCTGCTGCTTTGTGCCAATTACGTGTGTATCCAATTTTCCTATTTTTGTGATTACTTTTTTTTTCATAATGTTGTACGCTTTTGTTACAAGGATTTATCTTAAGAAAAAGGCTGTAATGATTATTTCGTCAAACTGTAAATAATAGAAGTATTTACCTAACTACTTTTTCTAAATACTTAAATTTAAAGTATAATTCGTCTGGTGAGAGGAAGACCGTACGATCTCGGCGGAGAGTTGGAAAACGTATCATCTCGGCGGAAAGTTGAATTCTCATTTCGAAAGCAAATGTATTTGATAACTGAATAACGCTATTATCAAATGTAGTGAATTAGTTACTGCATATATTAATAATACATCATAAAACCTTTTTAAGCAAAATTATTATTATCTTATTACGTTATCCGTTATCTTATATTATTATAGTGCATTTTCCAACTCTCCAAGATGGTACGTTTTCGAATTCTCTGCCGAGATGGTACGTTTTCCAACTCTCCATCAAAATGGTACGCTTTTTCTCTCACCCGACGAATTGCAATGTTAAAAAGCTCTTCCACTATTTACTTAATAAAGATGATTTTTAACAATTTCGCTCATTATTGACAGTAACTATAGTTACTACAAAAAGTTAGTACAAAAAATAATTAGAATAGTATATATACTATTCTAATTATTTTTTGTTAAAATTGAATTTTAGTGACAATAATTCCAAAAAAATGTTGGCATAGTGTCCAATGCTAGACTCCCACCAGACTTATTCAGCCAAACTATTGCCAGACTTATTTTTTCATATGACGATAAATACATAAGTTTGTAATGCTCTATAAAATTGATTTTTGTTATTACTATCATATTTTAATGCGATTTAGAATAAATATTATCACTTATATTAATCATCAACTTATTATGCAAAATAGTAATACTCAATCAATACTTTTATGTTGATGGCTCTTACTAAGACTAGTACGTTTGTTGCGTTTCCCACGAAGAAAAACTCATTTGGATTTTCATCACGAAAACTAGCAAATTTGGCAATTTTCCCCCGAAGACTAGCATATTTGGCGATTTTCCCACCAAGACTAGCACATTTGGCCATTTTCGCACAAAGACTAGCACATTTGGCGATTTTCCGTTGTCTGACTTTGTCGAGCTACTTTTATTTATTTGGGCAGACTGATATTCTCGGGTAAACCGATAATTTTTTGAATACCAAAAGTCTAGTACCCGACGCGAACCCGATAAATAAGAATAAGATAAGTATAACTTTAATTTACATATTCTATACGAAAAGTGCTAGTCTTCGTGGGAAAATTGCTTAATGTGTTAGTCTTCATGGGAAGTGTGTTGTAATACGGTTCTGATCTGCGTAAGGCGCCTGATTATTTTGCGTTGGGAATTGCTATTTATTTTAATACAAATATCCGAACTTCCTGACTTATGGATTTTATTTAATAAATTAATAATAATAATAATACTAAATCGGCATTGATTCTTACGTTGGTAACTATTCTGTAGCCCGTTATATAGCTGAATATTTACTATTAGCCGCATTATATGCATAAACTTGAATGCTTTATTTAAAAAAATGATGTTAATTGATAATTTTGTTTAACCTACTATGGTTAAAATTTAAAAATGTATTAATTTTATGAACAAATTATGAAAATGGTTCATGATACTGCCGTCAACATCTTTTGAGAACTTAAATTTTTATAATAAATAAATGGCTGTAAATTAAAACAGGATAATCGTATAATAATTTTAAAAAGTGCATAATAAAGCACAGAATCTTAACCATGTATTCGTTGTTCGTAAATATTTTAATAGTTTTTACTTATTGGATCACATTAAAAAAATCTTTCAACTGCTAAGTAGTAATTGCCATGCCAAGTCAGGCACATTCTGCTTTTAACTAATCCCCTTCTATAAACAATCATTATTTCAACTCGCTTTCAACCAACCTTCGCGAAACCATCCAATTCTCACTTCAATCTCTCAAAACACTCTCTCGATACGCTCCTCTTTGCCGGAGTAGCTCGCAGGGGAGCCGCCCGCGTAAAATTAATGCCATTATAGGTTTGTTATATAGAACGAGTAGGGGCCCGCATTTAACCAGCATGCACTGCCTGCGTTTATTCGCCATCGCAGCGGACGTGTTGGGTACGCGGGGGCGCGCACTCGCGATTTCTGGAAACGCGCGAGCTGCGTTTCGGCAAAATTGCCGACTAATTGCCAATCGAGTCTCGGAATACTCGGTTGCTCGACCAGCTACGTAGAGTCAGAATTAGAGATAGAGATAGAGGGTACGAGTTTTCCGAATGAAGCGCGTACGTGGGTTTTAAGCGCTCTTTTTTGTCGTGCGATGGTGAGCGTCATGAGACTGCGAGTATATTGGCGATGTTTTAATATTTCAGCTATGAGCGGTAATTGAGTGAGCGCGCGGAGTTGCGAATTCCTGGGATGCAATATTGTTGATCGAATGTTCGAGCACGATTTTTCGAGCCCAATGATTGTTCATTCGCTTGGACACGGGATAGAGTTTGTGTGGAACCTTTTCTTTATTTAGCAGTTTTATGATCGTTTGTTTAATGGATTGAGAAAAAAATCCAGTATATCTAAGAAAATAGAATTGACGCATGATTTTGTTTATTTAAAGCATTCGTTAAAACTTTTTTTACATATTTTTTAAATGATTATATAAGAATGGATACGTCCTAAAGTTGTGATAAAATAAAAATAACTATTTGTTGACTACATAAAATAGTTTGTAATCACCGTAGATCCGTAGAATCATGATCGATTAAATGATTTTTTTATGAATATTCTTTTCGCTAAAAAGCATGCAGTGTAATGAACGTGTTGCCAATTATTAGGCTTAAACAAATTAGTAACTTTACGTTGCTTTTCGTATAAATTTGGCAATATCTTAAATAGATCAAAAGACGAAAAATAAAAATAAACTAAAAATTAATTGTTAGTAATACATCCAAAAGTAGAAATATTCTATCATACTTTTTCTTAGTAGATATTGAAAAAATATTGTTACATGAATTTTTCTCTAAAAAATCCTATACCTTTTAAATAACCTCTAGTTTTCTCTATGCTCTAGCTCAAAACTACACATTGTTGTAAGCGCACAAAAACACAAAAAAGTCTTAAAAAAAAGACCAAGAAACGCTCGCAAAAACGCAGACACAGAAAATGAAAACCTGTGCGCGCGTCCAAAGAAAAGGGAAATAATCGAATCACATGCTCCTCCTCTCTTTCGATCTCGAGCTCCAACTCCGCTTGGAGAAAGACAGATGCGCGATCAATGGCCGCGAGAGCCGGACGTCCCGGTTGCCGCACTTTTAAAACGCGCCGTCATTTTCGTCCCCATCCCTCGTCGCGACCTTTCTCTCGCGAGAGAGTAGAGCGAGCGAGCAGGCGAAAACAAAGATTTAAAAGCATAATGCGCGCAAGTTTGCCCGAACGACGACGACAACGAGGACGACGACTGGGGGAAGCGGAAGGTATAATGGCATTACACGGGAATTACAAGATAAACAGAGATTATCTCCTTGCCGGGCCAGTTCTCACCTTTCTCGTCTCGCGCCCCTTTCTCTGCTCTGCGCATACACACGTTTCTGCTTTCTCTCTCTGTCTGACTTTCTTGTTTTCTCATCGTGCATTCTCTCTCTCTCTCTCTCTCTTTCTCTTTCGTTTTCGTGCACTATCTTTTACGGGTGCACGCGAATAGTTGAATAGTTCCTACGAGGGGGAAAACGGGAGAAAGCTTTTTTCTTTTTATTTCGAAAATTAGCAGAGAGTTTGTAGGCAGTAAAATTTTGTAAGCTAATGTAGTTACAAGGAAGTTTTTATATAGCTTGGATAAAAATGTACTTTTCTAGTCAGTGTTAAGTTTGACCTACATTTGGTGTGTGCGCCCTGGTGTGGCATATCTGAGAAATTTGCGAATAATTAAAGAAACAATCTTTTCTCAAATTAGTATGAATATTCTGCTGTATTTGGCATTATCAGAATTATACTACTTCAATTTTATCAATTATAAGTTTCTAACTTGTAGGATTACTTCTGTAGGAGGTCTTTATCAGTAGACGGGCACGATATCAATGATAGTGTAAATTTGATGAATTTACTTTATGAAAATCACTGCTGCCCACTTATTCCTGATGTTTAAACGACTTTTAGTACACGGAGTACTTAATTTGCGATAAGAAAACTCATTCTACACTGGTATGATTCATTAGGGTCCACGAAACCCCACAGTGCAAGTTGGTCTTGAAATAACCTCTAACAATATCACTTAGAACAAGGTTGATCAACAGTCGATGGTCTTTCGCTTAAGAAAAAGTTATTAGTCCTTGGTATTCAAGGAACCCTAAGGATCCATAGCACAGTCGTAAGAGTTGTTTTCATTATAAAAAAACTTTTATGTACACTGTAAATCATTGCAATATCAAATTACGCAAAGAATTACCTTTTAACTCCAGTCATGTAGGCCCTCCTTTCAATATTCAAAATACGGCATTATCATGAAAACTTATCCCTCATTATATAAAAAGTTGCCGAATTTACGACCTCGTTCTCGTAGGAACTGTTTATCCTTATAAATTATACATAATTACGTAGTCAGTTAATTGAACAGGTATCATATTCACGTAAGGAAAATGAGTGGTCTTTCTTAAACTAACTGCTATTTATAAGCCTATTTTTAATATTCTAAAATACTTAATTGTCAATCTTACGACTATTCATTATTTTTCACTATTCCGTTATACAAATTGAGTCACCCACCACAATTTCTTCGAATACCGTCAGCTTCAATTTTCGCCTGCTGACCCGTGCTTCCCCGTCCTCTCGTTTCCTTCTACCTCTCCTTTTCCTCGAAACCAGCTGTAGAAATCAGCCAACCTACAAACGACGGCTCGCGACGAACCTTCGTCCGTTCGCCGAACGACGGACCGACGACGACGACGACGACGACGACTCCGCGTCTACTTCGTCGACAACGCGTCTGCCTCACCCTTCCCTGCCTCCTTCTCTCACTCTCTCTCTTCTCCAGCGAGGTACTCTAGAGAATGAGAGACAGTTAGCAAGCAAGAGAGAGAAAGAGAGAAAAGGAGAGAAAAATAGATATATATATCTATATATATAGATCTCTCTCTGTCTCTCTCTCGCTCTCTCTGTCTCTCTCTCTCTCTCTGTCTCTCTCTCTCTCTCTGTCTCTCTCTGTCTCTCAGAGAGAGAGAGAGAGACAGAGAGAGAGAGACAGAGAGAGAGAGACAGAGAGAGAGAGAGACAGAGAGAGAGAGAGACAGAGAGAGAGAGAGACAGAGAGAGAGAGAGACATAGAGAGAGAGAGAGAGAGAGAGAGATAGAGATAGAGAGAGACAGAGAGAAGGCGAATGGCGCGGGGACTCGTAAAACCGAGGCCGAGAGCAAGGAGCGACGATGTAAATGGGTTCTCATCTTCGTTAGGGGTGAAATTGTTTTAACGATAATTCACTGCCGCCCACTGCTTCTTCCTCTTCCTCTCCTTCTCCTGAGCTTTAAAACGTTTATTTAGCTCGGCTACAATTGTCTGTTTTCTCTCTCGCTCTCCCTCTCTCTTTCTTTCTCCCCTCCTAGTTTGATTGTGTAAACGCGCTATATTTTCCGTTTTCCAGAGCGCGCGAAACCGGTTTTTCATGATTAAGCCGCGATTAAGGCGCGCCACGGGTGTTCACCGCCGTTGCAGTAACGCAAGTTTCGATTTAGCGTTCCAGCGTTTGCACCCTCGTTAGTCTCTTATTGCGTCTCTGAGTTTTCCGTTTTATTTTATTTTGTTGCTTTCCTTGCGCGCGAAACTCAGGCTACCTGCTCCGTGCCCCGGTTCCTTTTTAATTAGGAGCTTTAGTGCACTCGTCCATTTATTGAAATATATGAGGAAACTCCCGGTTGGATGCGGGAGATTGATTTCGAGCGATTAAAAGATTCTGCGAGAGCGCGGAAAGCTTTTGCCGGTATAATTCCGGATGAAAAATTGAACGCTGGAGCTGTAGAGATAATGAGGTTTGTTCTTTTGCATGAATTTTAGCAGTAGAGCACATGGAATTTCGGGGTAGAATGATAAACTGGAATTTTCAAACAATGAAATTGGAATTTAAAAGTCGAAGAGAAACAATATTTTGAAATTCTAGTGGGTTAATCTTAGGTGATATATATGTATTAATCCCCTTGCGTAAGCATTTCACCCGACATTTCCATCCCCGAATGCATATTTCCTTTTTACATGTTCGCAAATTGGATAACATCACTCTTTATGTTTTTGGGGTCGCGTAAAAATCAAAAGTCGAACTAAGCTTATAATAAATAGTAAATTGGCAGCTTTAATATGCGTGGTCATAGGTACTCCCAAAGTGTACCAGTCAAAAGTTATGGTAAAAAATGTCCGGACGCAATATCTTGTCCTCCTGGCTACGGTAAATACCTCGTTTGGACGAGATATCTCGGGATACTGCGCCAGAGTGGTAAAGATTCTATGAAAATTTTAAATTGATTCATTGAGAACTGGCTTCACTAATGTATGATAAGTAAACAACGATATCAACTCTCCGTATAACTATATTAAAAGTTTTAAATGGCTGCCATGTCCAAAATAAGTAATGTATTAAGTAAACAAAATTATTGAACATTTAGGAAACAATGTTGCATATAGATAAAAATTTTTGCTTCCTCTAAGAGGAAGATTTGTAATAGTAAAAAACAAACTTTGCTAATAACATGTTAGAAATATGTTTTGCGACTTCAAATCAAATTTTCTAAAAATACATTATTTTTAGAAAAAGTCTGTATTGATGAGTGTGGTGAGTGTGTGTGCGTGCGTGCGTGTGTGTGTGTGTGTGCATGAAATTCTAAAAATCTTCGAATTAAAGCTAAGTTATTGATCTAACAGTTACACTGTATTGTAAATCATCAATTTGAAATTCAATACTTATTTTTGATTAAAGAGCAAAGTAAATAATCCGTGTAGTATTTATGTGCCTCTTGATATACTAAACTAAAATGTGTAATACACAATTTTTAAAAACGTGATATATTGGAGAAATTCAGTTTTTACTAGGCACATCTACAATTTTATCTTCAAAATGGTTCGGTATAAATTTTAAATATTTAGCTCGCTTAAAACTGTATTATCGACCAAAATTAACCAATTTAGTATACATAGAAACACAATGCTATTCATATAGGTAAAAAATGTCGTTTCGTAAAAATAAGGTACGTGCATCCATTCTGTTCATAAACGGCTTTAAAAGTGTGCCCACGAACTTTCTACTATGTGCCTTCTATTTTTATTTAAAAATTTGTTGTATGCAAAAAGTTAAATATTCGGCGGATTTGCCCATATAAACTATAAGTTAATGTTCAAACGTTTGTTCAAAATGTTCATATTGTAACCGTTATAATACATATTAATATTAATTGGGGCTGTTTTTTTGTTTTCTATATTTTCTTAATTGCAAACGGTACTTACGAAGTCTATATAACAACATGTTATGCGTTTTACAAAATATATAAAAATATTTGAAGTATTAATACCATTTTTATACGTGTCTCCAAATTAGCGATGAGCATAAAATTAGGGTCTATAGCTTGAACATCTAAACATCAATCAATTAATTTACAAAGTTACAATGATGCTTAAATAGCATATAATTTTTCAATTTTGTAACAATAGGAGAGTAAGGAAATCACAAAAGAAAAGTGTCTACCTTAGCCTCAATTTCTCCTGCCATCGTCACAGGGAACAGTCACATGTCATGCACATCACTATACACATCACATCCGTGCAGAATTTCTCTTATTTGTTACCGACAGATGTGGTCAACAAGTACACATACGTTTTTAACTACATAACGACAAGGATTTGACATCCTTTGGATGGCGGATTTTGATCTACTTAATTACAGAACATACTTTATTTGACCAAAATATCAAAATACGTGTTTCAGTATTTTTAGTTATAAACAAACATCTAAAAAATATTAAGTAGCTTATATTAAACTTAAATTACTTGTCTCTTGAAATATCTCTTTATCAGTCAATCTCGACCAATTTACAGTAGGCTAAGAGACTGTCGGCATAGTGCATTTCTTGCACATAAGAATCGTCCACATTTTAATTGTCCACAATTAAGTATTGGTGAATATAGCAATATATAATTTGACTAATGCTAAATTGTGAACAATTAAAATGTGAACGATTCTTATGCGCAAGAAACGCACTATGCGAGAATGTCTAACAATACTTTAGTCGATCAATTTGATAATACGTGTAAACAAAAGAAATGTACCGATGATTACGTGAAGTAAATAATATTGTATTAAAAATTATAAGAATTTATACATTAATATTCATTATAATAAAAATATTCAACCCCACTATAACCCAGCAAGAGAAAGTTCCACGCGATTATTTTGCTTCCACACGAAGCAGTTAACTTCAAGGCATAGAGCGAAAATAATACGAAGCAGCTGAGATCAGAGTGTCCAAACATACTTTTCAGCTATGTTCAGCTGACTCAGCGCGCGAATCTCTTATATAGTTGAACGTAGCGGCAAAATGTGATCCGTAGGCATCGGAATACAGCTGTATCGTATTATTTCTGCTATACGCATTGAAGTTAATTAACTGATTCGTGTGGAAGCAAAATAATCGTGACCGTAACGCTGTGTGCATGCAACATTTTCAGTGTTGATACATTCACTTCCGAAAAGCTTTAAAAAATACGTATATTATTAGAAACAAATACACGTCGAAACATCGTTCACCCAAAAATAAAATTGCCTTACTCGTATCGACGCGCGAAAAAAAAATAATAAAAAGAAATACACATCGTCGTATAATCCACTGAATAACAGCCAGTCCCCGTGATGCATTACTCTAACCGAGTATTATACAAGCTCGCGTTATAAATCGCGAACAATCGACGCTGAAACTCGAGAGCGATTGCATAAAATGGAGCTAAACTATATCTCCGTCTCTCTCTCTCTTAACGAACGGAAAAATCAACTCACGGCGTATATTTTCCCCCGCTGCGGTATATATAATTAAAACGGATGTGCGCATTACGTCGGCGTATAATTATTTGCAGTATTTGAGAGAGAGGGAGAGGTAGAGAGAGAGATAGAGAGAGTGTGTGTGTGAGAGAGAGAGAGAGAGAAGGGTAGATGTGACAATTAAACTTTATGCACGCGCGCGTGTGCGTATGTGTATTTTCTCTGGCGTTGAAGCGACGGAAGGTTTTGTTCGCGACGGGGGATAACGCTCGTGAGCGCCACGGCAAACTTTGCGCTTTTCTCTCTCTCTCTCTCTCTGCCAGTTTTATTTTTGCTTTCTCCTGTTTTGTGCTCGTGTTTTTTTTCGTGTTGCCGCGTACTTTGTCCACTGTACTGTTCTTTTGGCCGGTGGAGTCACCGTGTTTTTCCTGCCCCCCGGTATTTTGTTCGAGTTTTTGTTCGTCGGCAGTGGCCCTGCAAATGTTTTAAGCGTCTAAAATTAGTGGAAGCTGCTGTTGCTGCTTTTCACGCTTCCCCGCAATTTGGCGTCGTTTCATTAGGCATGGGGCTATTATTAATTGCGAAATTTTCGAAGGTATCGCGGATCGGATGAAAATCGTTAGGATGATTTGGGGGAATTTTATGAAGATTATTCGTGTGATGAATGTGGGTCTTTGATGTAATTAGAAAATCGTGATCATGTAAAGTGATGAAATTTTATTAAGGGATAATGTAACGGTAACTGTCTACAAATTGTGCATAACTTTGATATTTGATAGCCTGTAAATAAATAGTTTTATGAAAAATCTTTTTTTTTGGATTTTATTATATGTATTTCCAGGAGTAGAAGGGGTTTTATTTTATTTTAAATGTGCAAAATGGCGTTCTAAATTGCAGAAGCATCATTTCAAAAAACAACGGTGCACATGGTGTTAGGCAGGCTATTTATCCTAAAGAAATGAAAATTTTCATGATCTACATGTTAAGGACTATGTAGGATTTCTTTTTTAAATTCTAATTTCAAATCAATCAGATAAAAACTGTAAAAGTTTTCATGTATACCAATTTTAAAAATCATTTTTGGGCCAGGGCACCGTATTTTCTACATACTAGTGAAAGTCTTAAATTCTGTCTAATAGCCGCAATAAATAGTCAAAGTCCGGGTTAAAGGGATAAAGAGCATTAGAGGATATTTTGATCATGATTGATTTTGCTAAAGCAAAGGTTAATCTATTATATTATTCAAGTAGTATTTAATTATGTTTGCTACTGCAAAAATACTGTTTGCTAATACAAAAATATACAAATAATTAAAAAACCACTGCTAATTCATTGGCACTTAGTTTTCTCAAACTTTAAAAAATGTTCCAATATGAAATTATTTATTCTATTTAATTCTGGGGTGAGAAATAAAAATGTCAAATCTATTACTTTTTAATATGTCGAAATATACATATATATATATATATATATATATATATATATATATATATATATATATATATATATATATATATATATATATATATATAATATATAGAATATATTAAAAATGTTCGTTAAGTGTAATTATTCGAGTTAATTATTCAAAATAGTTTATTCAAACTCATTTTAACAGAAAACCCAAATTTAACTATATTATTGGAGTTATTATTTAACTCTATATATAAGTTCTTTTTGGCGAAATAAATTTTGATTTTCGGTATTTTTGCCTCACGAAAATTGATTTTCATTATTTTTATATTCATTATTATTCTTTTTCGGTATTATCTTTTAATTTTTTCTCGCTTCTGAATTTAAGTTTTCAGAATTTTAGTATTTTAGAACTTTTCCTTTCCGAATTTTAGTCTTTAAGAAATCTTCCCTTCAGAATTTTTAACTTTCCAAATTTTTATTTTCCTAATTTTTGTCCATCGATATTTTTAACGATTTGTGTTGCAAGAGAGAAATATAATTAATTATTCGTACCTGGGTGTTTATTTTGCGAGTACTGATTCGGTGAGAAATTGATGTCTTGAACATATATTATTCTTGCGTCTGTAATTTTGCTTTCCTTCGCGCTATCGATTTATTTATCTTTTTCTCCATCTAATCAATACTACATTTAATAATACAAATAAGTACAAATTAACCTGTCTCTTTAACTTATGTATATTGGTCATTTATTTATCCTTTATGAACCTTTATAAGTCTATTTAAAACTACTATTTTCTCTATTTTATTCAATTATTTTTATTGGGTTGTCTTACTCATTAGCACATCCACCAATTCTACACTATGCAAATATCTTGTATATATCTTTGGATAATTATTACCAAGAGTTTCTTTGTTAATAAAATGAAGATTCATTTATACATTCATTTTCTATTATTTCAATATTACAAAGTAAAAAAGGAATTCCAAACTCAATCTTTGTAGGTCAATAACCCAAGTTTTGCTTATACAAAAAAATATATCTGAACATCAACGTTAATACATGTCAATATCTACTCCAAAACCCATTTCCCTCATCCTCCATCCCAAAATATAAAACCAGTCTACATTTGTATCTCCACTCGTCTTCCCCTAATCCTCCCCCACAAAAAAAACACATATTTAAATATGAAGAAACATTCACCGTGGCAAACAACCTACGAAACTTTCTCCCAAAAACGTTATTAACTTCCCTCCACCGGTTTCTTCCATTTCCTCGCTTTATCCGCTCGCACGGCTGCCTAGACGCGTTCAACTTTCGGCCAGCAGCGCAGCCCCATTCGGTTTAAAGTTCGAGTCGGCGGTGGCGCGCGGTTAACGCTTCGTTCCTTCGGGCGGAACAAACGAGCGTCGCGGGAGCGACGAAACGAACCGAGGAGAGAGAGAGACTCGGTTCTAGAAATGTCTTGCAGGGCCTTTTTTTTGCTTGCCTGGCTATCTGGGTGTATATAGGTGGAGAGGTATATTGAGAGTAGAGCTCGTTTTCGTATAACTGTCTGGGACGGGGAAAAGCGGTTAATATTAACTGACGCGTAGCGAAGCTCAACGTTTTGGGTTCTGCGAAGTTTTTGGGGGCAGATTGATTTGCATGCGTTTAATGGAGGGTATGGTTGACCACCTTTTAGGTGTATATGGGTGAAATCGTGCTTTTTTATTGCTCGGTGTTCATTTGTTCTTTACGGTTATATGTATAATATTCTGATATCCTGGTGGAAACATGGTGAGTTTGTCAGTTGCTGTTGAGCTTTTGAATTAACCTGCTAATCTATGCTTAAAGATGTCGACAATTGCTTTTCTTATCCACTACATGTTTTGGATAGAAACTGGTCAATAGTTACTAAATTTCTAAATATCAGTAAAAATACAGCTTAAAAAATTTCAATAATCTAGTAGTGATTTTAATTAACTGTTAAGATTAATTGACAATACAAAGAAATAAATTATTTTTTTGTATACGCCAGTTTCTGGGTGAATTTAGGTTAAAATTAGCTAACGGAACAATTAAATCGACGTTTCCTATTCATATAGTGCAAACTGAAGCCTTACTTTATTACAATCCCTACTTAACTTTGTGTATAATACAATTTCCACTCGAATTTGAGTGCAATACGATTCTAATTGAGAAGGCCCGTGTAAAAATAGCTTAATCTCATTTAAAAAGTATTGATAATTACTTCACTGTACGCATGCTCTAGTTATAACCATCTATTGCATGTAAATTCAAATTGCAATAACTATACAATCGACTTTTGTGGCTTTCTATTTTGTTTTAAAATACGTGAAACAATACTTTTAAAATTTGTATTTATGCCTGGTGTAATTTTTTAAATAAAAACATAAACACGTCAGCTACAGTTAAAATTGTATTTCACGTATAGTTTTAATTAAAATTGTATTGCACGCAAGCTCGAGATCGAATTGTATTGGACGCAAAATTGTGTTGAAATTGAATTGCACACAAAGGATGAAGTCCGCACGAATTTATAGTATTTAACCCTTTAAGGTACAACGTACAAAATTCACACCATTGGTTAAAGCCATCGAAACATGAATTAATAAAATGTAGTAACTTACGTACAGGAAAAGTTGGGAAAAACACGACCGAAAAAGAATAAATCGCGAAAATAAGTAGAAAAACTTAAGTATGGGAAGACATACTAATATTCAAAGATATTATCTTTTATAATTGTCCCTGCACTCTAGAGATCAATTATTTTTAATAATATGTTATGGTCAGCTCTAAATAATAATTGCTGGTTTCACAGGTTTTACCTTTTTTGAAGGGGGGGGGGGGGGGGGCAGACTGCCATGGGCATACTGTCCCCCTTTCATTTGGGTTTGTAATGCAGTGACGATTGAGTTAGCATTATATGAATAGAAGGCGTTGAAATAAGTCATGAACTGACTATTTAAATTCAATAATTTTCCACTGCTTACAGTGCGCTCCATAATAATGAAGTAGTCACCAATATGAAAACAAGTTTTTTAGCATAACTCATTTTTACATCATAGATTTTTATCTAACAAAGATGAGCCTTAGTCACTATTTATTTGCACAGATTATTAAAAGGCCCATCCATGTATTTTTATTATTCCAAAAAAGTCACAAAAATAACAAAAAATAACAAAAAATTTCAACATTATACCGATTCAATGGCCATTGAATCGGTATAATGGTAGAAACGTTCCCCATATGTTCGCCAGATTTTACTCTATTTTATAGGGAATGGCCAATTTCTGCTTAAAAGTCTGGCCAGAAACCCCGCTACCTGTCGACGTTTTCTCGTCAGAAACCTGACCAACTTATGGTTAATGGATAAATAAATAAAAAATAACGTTTAACGAATTTTTATAAGTTAATAATGATTATTATCTCATGGATTTAATAGCTTATTGTTAATAGAATGCTAAGATATATTTGGGATAGATGCGAAATAAAAACTAAAAACTTATTTCATTAAAAGTTTTTTTAAGGTTAGAGTTTTATAATTAAATAAGACATAAAAAAATCAAATAAATAATCGAATAAACATTTGCATGCTGTTTTAACGCAGAAGTACTATAATGGGATTTACATTTTCAATAATTTTTTAGGGTTATGTAAGCTATTTAGATTTTCTATAAATTTCTGGTCAGATGCTGGTTTATTTCTGGCGAACTATTAGGAAACGGATCTGCCCAATAGATCGTGAACCGACCATCTAATATGCTCAATTTTCTACCAGGGGGGAAACCAATTAATCAACGTTATACGTCATTTTTATCTCATTTTAAACTCACAACCATCTAACCCTACGAAATGCCCCTAACGGAACAACAATAAGCAGCTCGTTATTCAATTGACTATACGTGCCACTGCGCCAATTGCTTTAGCGGCATCGGCAGCCACCGCCAACGTGCGACCTTTGGATTCTGAAATTTCAGCCTTGTGGATTAAGCGAGCGCTCACGCATTCATTTCGCTCCGCGACAGCCATGTGCGAGCGATAATGAGACGAGATTGCGCGCGCGCCAGATCGAGCGAGAGAGAGAGAGAGAGAGAGAGACAAAGACGCGAGGGAAATGGCACAAGCGGGTCAGTCGTTACAATGCGGTTTCGCGGAAAATTGATAGTAGATGTAGAGTTAAATTAGCCAGGACCGACTTTCGGGGAGCGCGTAAACCTCGCGCAGCGTCCTTTTTATGATGGGGTTGTAGCCAATACGCTCGAGGCTTTATAATCAATTGTGCTAATTAATGTCAAGTTTTTGGGGTGGGTTGCTTGCTGTGGTGTTGTGGGTGTTTATTTGAAGGGCATGGTGTGTAATTTATCAGAGCGCGGTGTACGTAGCAATTACAGTACGGTTATATATGTCGGTTCGATAATGATAATTTGCTTGGGATGTCAATTTTCATTATGCTGGACATGATGTTAGTACGTAATGAGTGTGTATATAATACTCATGTGAAAACTATATTTAGTTCAAGTGACAATCACAGGATTAAATGAAAATATGAGTTTCATAGTATTCAAAAAAGATTTAAAGCCATTCAGCCACGTCTTTATCTCGTGAGTACAATATCGATATTTTGTACAATGGAAGATAGATATATGAACAATAATTTCGGCATCCATTTGTAGAGCTTTGTAGGGAAGGGCGATTCTAATCGATTTTTTCAAAAGTACTCAATTCTTTTTTCAAAGAATCGATTATTTTATCGATTCTTTTAAAGTTCGATTCTTTTTTGTCTAAGTCAAATCGGATTACAAATAAAAAAGCCCACTGTTTAGTCAACTTTTTCTCTTTTAAAGTCTAAAGTTCACAATATCTAATTTTTCAATAACATAATTTCGGTAAAGAATTTTTTTTCAACATTGAAAAAACCCCTTATTTATAATATTATGACATATATCTACGCATACAACCTCCTTAAATGCAACATCCAATAAAAACTGAATGTTCGGACGTTATTCAATGTACTGAATTGTAAAATACCTTGAAAGAGACAATTTACGAAAATTAAATTATGAAACTCACCATTAAAACTTTTAGATAGTTTAACGTTTATAATGCATTTTCATTGTAGCAAATAAAATTTACTAAAATAGTATTATTGCTTTTTAGTGCTTCTAATAGTGAACTATACGAGTAGTAAAATACTTAATTAGAATGCGAAACCTGAAAATCAAAAATTGAACAATCATTTATGAGAATTTAAGGACCTCGATTGATACATCACTAATCCGCCAGAGGGTGAACCCCCGATGGCAGATCCCAATAGGTATCGATTCCTGTAGCGATACTTCGATTTATTTCTAATATAATACTTAGATATCGATACTTTCCATGATTCGATTCTTGTGCATCGATTTCTTTTTGAGTAATCGCCCTTCGCTAGAGCTTTGTATGCATATATGTTATAATTTATAAAATGGTCATTTATATACGATGTATGAAACAAATTGTGCACACTAAGAACTCTAATCCGCAAAGCACTTATTACAAGATTGTTTTTATATCAATACTTTCTCGGCAGCTAATGTAGATGCAAATATTTGATCAGCTAAATATAGATAAAGTCCTTAAAGCGCTTTATGGCTGTAAGTCTTACAAAGAGAGTCCACACCCTCAGGATTAAGAAATTTGATGAAACCTTAGGAGTTGTTCTTTTGTACCTAAAAATTGAGCCTAGCACCCGTAGTTTTTCCCAATGGGCCTTTTTCTCGAGATATAAGTCATTATACCCCAAATTCGTATAATGTTAGTAAAAAGAAGCACGTCTTATTCTCAACGTTACTCTACACGTTTTTACAGTAAAAATTTTTTATACGTAACACAACTTAAATTAAAGCTCTTTTCGCATAGTTATATTGTGTTTCAGGGCCATTTTTTACTGTAAATACATGCAGAATTACGTTGAGAAGAAGACGTGCTTATTGTGCTTCTTTTTACTAAAATTATACGCATTTGAGGTATAATGACTTATATCTCGAGATAAAAGGTCTATTGGAAAAAACTACGGATGCTAGACTTCATTTTTAGGTACAAAAAACCCCTCCAAAAGTTTTATCGTTGAATCTTTCGATTTGAATCTTTTAAAATTATAGGAAGAATTAAATGTTCAGCTCATCATACATAAGAAAATACCTGTAGTAACACTGACCTTACATAAGCACATTCTTCCACCTTCATCATTTAAACTATATTCCCGCTTAACATTACACCTCCTTACTCTTCACATCAATAAATCGTCTCTCCTACTCATCTCAAAAAGCCAAACCACCAGTAGTAGAAACCATATCCTCCTTAAACAAAAGTCACAAAAATACCAGCCAACAAAAAGCAAACATCGCGTAACGAAACTGAAGGCGACGGTTCGTTTTTAAACTACGGCAAAGAGAGAAAGTGTGTGTGTATGTGTGAGTGAGAGAGAGAGAGAGAGCGGGCAAACAGTTTTTCTCGAAATTTCAATAACCCGCACGGTTGCAGCAGCAGCATCTCCCGCGGCGCGCATATATATACTCGTAGTACGCCAGACTATGCAGCAGCAGCAGACGCCCGCCGCTGATGTATTCAGAAATTAGAATAGCAGTCAGCGGCCGCAGCAGCAACGCGCGAGCGAACAAAACACGGTGGAGAGAGATATAGAGCGAGAGAGAGATGAGAGAGAGAGAGAGAGTCGTTATCGATCGAGAGAGTCCTGTTTCTCTCATTCCTTTATTCATTCGGTTACTCGGAGCTGCTGCTGCTACCGCTGCAGCTGGAGTTTCTTGTGCTTCGTTTTTTCCTCTCGAGGGGGTAGGGAGTTTTCAACGTTGAAATGACAGTTCTTTCAAGTCTGCGTTGAAATAATTTGGTTAGAAGGTGGGTATTTTTGGCGCTGGCTTAGTTAGCGAAGTGGTAGAGAAAAATATGTGAAGTTATTCGTTTGATGGAATCTAATTACTTGTAATTGTTTTATGTTTAAGATAAGTGTCGTTTGAGTCCTGCTCCAGTAATAATTTAGCGGGGAGTGCTTTTTCTTGTGCGCTTTTATCTTTCTCGCTGAATTATTCTACTCGTTGATTCTGTTTAATTTATCCTCCTCATTACATTTTCAGTATTGCGCTTATTTCTGGCGTAAAAAGCAGACAAAACGGATATTTTATTCACTTGAATATTGACGTTACTTTTGCTTTAAATAAATATTAATCTTTCATACTTTTATTTCTATTATAGAAGTATAAGTAAATGCGTTATAATAACGTGAAAATTATCGCATTATAAGATAAGGGTATCTAATATGGCCCACCTAAGCTTTGAGTATTTACCATAGTTGATGATTAGAAAGAATTGTGTTTTGGACGGTTGTATATCAAAATTCAGCATAAATACTAACAAAAGATTTTTTTTATTTGAAAATATCCATATAGGGCAAATCTATAGAGCTTCGAAAACGAACAGCTGGTTGGAAATATTGGGTTTCACGTGTACCCAATATGGCCAGTCATTTTTTTAAATTCTTCAACCACTAATAAAAAGCAAATATATGCATCGAAACGGGTTAAAAATAATGTAATGATATAGATAACTGTTAAAAGTAATACATTTCATGTAATTTAAATAAAGTTTAGGCATTCTGGATATATATAATTATCTTTGTAAGTCGTAGTAAAATCCAAGCGTATTTTTGAAGACATAAATAAGGTATAAAACGAAAAAATTACTTAAACACATATTATTTATATCTTTGCCACAAATTAATCAACAGTGCGAGTACCTTTGATAACAAATATGTATTTCTTATCCTTGAAATTTATTCTAATACATTATTTGAAATTACTGTATATCTTTCTTAATAATATCTCAAAAAGGTTAGTTTTTTATCATCGATTGTTGTCAAAAGATAAATTACAAAAAAATTATAATCTTGTGCTTATAGATTGCATTATCGATTTCAAAATATTAAAATAGAAAAATCATAATAAAACTTAATGAATGAAGTTTGTGAAATTAAATGACTGTGAGGTTTGTGAGTATTATTTTTTTTTTAATTTTGATATCTCTACTAGTATTAAATATATTAATACTCAAACTTGTTGATTGCATGGGAAAAGAGTGAGAGAAAAGACAAATAAATATTGTAATATACGAGGGTAGTTCAATAAGTCTTTAGAATAAAGTATAAAAACAATTTTTTTTGGGTAAATTTTTTTTTATTTTTCAACATAATCTCCTTGGAGCTCTATACACTTGGTAAATCGCTTTTTAAGTTTTTTTAATCCTTCAGAAAAGTGCGTTTTCGGAAGTTCCTCAAAATAAGCACTTACAGAGGCAATGACGTCTTCGTTGTCCGTAAATCTCTGTCCACCGAGCCATTTTTTCAAGTTTGGAAATAAGAAAAAGTCACTGGGGGCTAAATCTGGTGAATACGGTGGGTGTTCGACCAATTCGAATTTTAGTTCTTCAATTTTAGCCATTGAAACGAAGCATGTGTGAACTCGGGCGTTGTCGTGATGAAAGAGAATTTTTTTCTCGCCAAATGTGGTCGTTTTTTTTTTAATTTCTTCTTTCAGCTGCTCTAATAATGATGCATAATACTCACCAGTAATTGTTTTACCCTTTTCCAAGTAGTCAATAAGTATAATTCCACGTGCATCCCAAAAAACTGTAGCCATAACCTTACCAGCTGACTTTACGGTCTTTGCCTTCTTTGGAGCTGGTTCGCCTGTGGAAATCCACTGTTTGGATTGTTCCTTTGTCTTAGGAGTGTAGTGGTGTATCCATGTTTCATCCACAGTCACAAATCGACGAAAAAATTCCTCAGGATTCCGACTTATGCGCGCCTAAAGAGCCTCAGAGGCGATCACTCTATTGCGTTTATTCTCAGCTGAGAGTAAACGCGGCACCCATCTTGCCGATAGCTTTTTCATGCCTAATTTTTCATGTAGAATTGAAACAACTGCACCTATAGATATCCTTGTGGCCTCAGCTAACTCACGCACTTTTAATCTTCTATCCTTCAACACCATATCGTGGATTTTATTGATGATTTCGGGAGTAGTTGCTTCTACGGGCCTTCCTGAACGTGGTTCGTCACTTATTGATGTACGACCACGCTTAAATTCATTTACCCAGTTATAAACCGTTGCTAAGGCAGGGGCAGATGTGCCATGAACTGAGTCCAATTCATTTTTTATCTCATATGGAGTTAAACCCTTTAAATGAAAATGTTTAATTACCGCTCTGAACTCGTTTTTTTCCATTTTTCTTAACAAGCAATTTTTTTTTCTTTTCAATTGGTTATAAAAACACGTAAACTCAGAAGATGTGGACTGTGACTGCACCATATATCTAGTCGGGAGTGGTCCTGACTGAAAACAGATGATTTGGAGCGATTCGCGCGCCATCTGTTGGTCATTCTAAAGACTTATTGAACTACCCTCGTAGTATTTGATCAAAGCTTTAAAGTGAAAGTACTTGAGCCAACGGTTTGAAAAAGTTACTAGTATTATCGTATATCATTTTTAACTATAACTATAACAAGTAATACAACTTTGCTAAATATAGCAATTATAGAGCTTAGAGTTACAATGAAAAATATATTTTTAGAGAAAATATTTTAATTTTAGTAACAACAATACATAAATAAATAATAATAACAATAATATAATAATACATAATAATAATATATGTTTAGTCGATTATTTTATATGAAAGTGAACAATCGGACTAAAGTTATTTTTTATAGATTTTTATATAATAAATTAGTAACATACTGAGTAACAACGTTCCATAAAAGTCATAATATTGTGACTTTATTTTGTATATTTTAGTAAATCTATTATTACTGAAAAATATCTATCTTATAATCATGCTTGAAATATTATAAACTTAAAAATAAAAAAATAAGACCGTCAAAACGTGCACAGTTTATGGTGTAAGCAGCTTGCGCCATAAACTATGCATCTTTTGACGGTCATTAATCGGCACATTCGGAAAAATGGTTTGGTTCTCGGTGTCCATGAGGAAATTATGTACGCTAAAGTTGAGTGAACATAAAAAGTTTAAATACACTTAAAAAAATGTTGAGCATAGTTATATTTAATATAGATGTAAGGGATTAATTAGTCGTTATATTATTATTAAAATAAATTCTAGCATTATTTTCAGTAAATCAGTAAACATTTGAAAACTTAATGTAAAAATTAGTCCTTCCATGACAATCGTGGTAAAATTAGTGCTCTTTTTATACCGATTCAACATGAGTGCGATTATTGTGTATCTTGAATTTGATAAAACAAGTAATTATATGCAAAAAATCATTCATACTCATATATTTTATATCCAAGCAGGTAGATTTAATTAGGCAAATAATAAATTATACACATTATATAGAATTGTTAACACATTGTATCCCTTACATTTTTAATAAAGAATACGATAGACCTTGAAAATTTGAAATCGTTATTTTCATAATTTATTCTACCAGGCTGTGTTAAATTAAATAAAAGAATTCAAATTTATTTTATGTATATAATTTCCAGTTTCATGAAAATTCAAAGCCCACTCATAAATTAATACGTGTTGATTCCCCAAAGTATATATACAATTTATGTAACCACCTTAAAAGTCTCGCGATCCCGTAAAGAAAGCGCGAGAAACGCCTCTCTCTCTCCCGACAAATACAGCGCCATGAAACGCAATCCCCACTAAGAAGAAATCATATATCCTTTTGTTCTTCGCTTACTCACTTACTCTCATTTATTTACTTTTCCTTTTCCTTCCGGCAATACCCTTTTTTTACGCCATTCCCTTCTGGGTCGAGCGAGCGAGCGTCGATCAGTCCGGTCTGCCAATTGGCACATTTGTTGGAGCAAATTGCATTGTTCGCCCCTCCTCTCGCTTAGACATATACTCCCGCGCTCTCGGGGCTGTTTCCGCCGATCGAAGAGCTCCAGCACCGTCGCTTGTTACGAGCATTCGGGCTGCTCTATACATACACCTGCGTAGCTGCAATAGCTGTGTGTGTATATAGAAAGCTGGGGGTTGAGGAGTGCGATGCCGTTATGGCGCCTTTCTCTTATACGCTCTACCTCTTCTTCTTCCTTGGGTTGCTGCTGTTGCAGCGTACTGGCAGTGCGAGCTGCAGCCCTGCAGCACACGAGCGTCGGGCTTTTTCTGTATCGTCGATGTCTCCACTTCTTCTTCTTCTTCTTCTTCTTCTTCTTCTTCTTGTTCTTCGTTTTGTCTAGCGCTCCTTTTTTATCTTTCAATTTGCACCCTTTGACTCTTTCCTTACTCTGGGTCGTTGTACTTTTTCTCAATTTGGGTGGTTTGGTTGTGTATTGGCTTTCACGTCGGTTGGCTGGATACTTTTTCTTTTTCCTTTTGGTAAACGATACAATTTTGATGTTTAACTCGAGAAATTCTGAGCCAAGACAGTGAAGGGAAGATGATTTAAAAATTCCTACGTACAAGAAAGTATCCGAGCTATCAAAAATATTCGCGATGACAATGTTAATTTAGATAACTATTTTTATAATAATTACTACACTATCTTATTTATAATTCTTTTATTATTATAATAACTTGTAATACTGAAATTTTTTATTCATACGACAATTATAACTCATAATATCAAAACCTATCGCTGACAGCATAAATATGTCTGTATGGGTTGTAAAATAGGGCTTTATCATAAGGAGATTTTAAACTATATTTGAAGAATTCTACAGAGTTTTTGACTTTTAGAAAATACGTCTAGAAACTACTTTCGGGTTTGTGATGAAGGACATTATTCATTCAGTTTTAAATAATTTATTGGAGACAATTATCATAAAATTTAAAGTTTATTTCAGAATCTCTGAAAATTACTAGAAAGAGATGAATCAGTTTGGGTATCGCTGTCACATTTAAATTCTAATAGCATAACATTGTTTATACAGAGAACCAAGAATTTAAGCTATTTAAGACCAGTAGCTTTTTAGAAATTTTGAAAAAGCTTTAACATTATTATGAAAATTGATAGATTAGATTGACAGACCTATATACATTATTTAAGCCCTGAATAAACGATATGTGCTACTCCAGAATGAAATAACAGCCTTTTAAGATCTATCCTTTTTTTTGAAAAGTTATTTCATTTGAAATTCACTTAAAAAATATTCAAATTATCTTCCATTTTTCTTTTCCTTTCTTCATGCAGTGTCTCTCACATAAAATATAAATTGTTTTAATATTCTATAAAAACCCGCGTTTCAAAATGTTTAAATTCAAAGGGTTGCAAAGAAAAAATTATAGTAGAAAATTGAATAGCGACTATTAAATTGATCTATTTGAAACTAGCAAAATTATCATTCTTTTATGTCCAAAATAGAAATCTTATTTATGCTTCGTCTTAACTGGCAGTTTAATAGAGTCTCGCTCAACTTTCAATATCGAATAACATTTATGTTGTTTAGAAAAGCAAAACTTTTTTAGTATGAAAAAAAAAGAAGAAACAAATCTCTACACAACAGAACTCCTTAAAATTGACTAGCGATTATCACTGTAATGTTATTTAACATTAAAAGTTAAAGCGAGACGCTATACATGTGCCAGTAAAGACAAAGCATTATACGATGTATTTACTAACATCAAATTCGACCCGAGAATACACCTTCGACTCTAAACCCATCCTCGAATCTGTCTTCTTACTATCTGTTTACCCTTTCCCTTATTACGCCATCACACCCATTCCCCTCATTCTATTTCGACGTCTCTTCCTATCTTTCTCTTTCTCTCTCTTCTCCCTCTATCGTTTACTATTATAGCCGCTCTACTTCAATCTCTATATCTATCTTCTCTCCTACCTCAGTGCACAGCACCCAGCCACCCTTTCTCGTTTCACACACGTACCCGCCCCCTTCTGCACCCTTCCACTGGCCAGTAGCTTCGATGCAACAACGGCGCGCAGTCCTGCAATAGCGGCAGGCAGGCAGTTTGAGGAAAAATAGATCGTTGATTCCGCGACGCTTTTACACGAGATGAGAGACGAAGACAGAGACAGCGAGACGAGAGATAACCGTTGCGCGCGCCAGCACGAGAGCGAGCTGCTGTAAAAGGTAACGACGGCGCCGTTTCTTTGCTGTTTTCTCTCTCTCTCTTTCTGCACGTTCGAAGGGAGCAAGGAAGGACAGACGGTTAGCCGAGAGCAATATACAGAATTCGACGATCGCGAGAGATGTGCTTCAGCCTTGACTCGAGGGCCGTTTGCAAGCTTTAAGGATGATGGGATGGCCGCCGCTGTTTTTCCCTTTTTTCCGCCCTTTTGTGTACACGAGGAGGCTGGAGCTGTTGCTGTTTTTTCGGGGTTACGGGATTAGAGAGCGTGTATTTTGTATAAGTTTAGCTGCCCGGAGCGGATGGACTTTTGTACGGGGGTCACCCGCACATCGTTGGGTTAACGATATTGACGGGGAAGTGCTATTACCCCTTGCATTTGATCGTTGCCAAATTAGGTATTGGATGTAGTTTGCAATGACTATGGGTTTGCTGAAGTACAGATTTAAACCTTAATAAATGTTCTTTTTTTCAGGAAATTGCTCGTTGAAAGAATTAAATTATTCATTATTCAATGTAATTCAATGTTCGTTGGTAAGCTTGGAGTAATATAATTTCAGGATATTACTAGTTATATAAATAGAACACGTTTGATATAGCCAGACGAGTCGATAACCTTTTTTTAAATCAATGTATCTTGATCCCGTCGAAACTCTCATTTTTGCTGAAAATACATCCTTTTATATTTATTGATTAATCATTTTAAATCTCGGTTAACAATCGCATTTCAATGTAAGAAATCAAAGAACGAATTGCATTTATATGTATATACATTAAATATTATTAGCTGAATAATTATATTACTAATTAGTTTTATAAGTCGATATATAAAATTATAAAATTAATACAAATTTGTTTCGACATTGAGTTTAAGATAGGTTAAGAAAATAAGGAATATGAGGTACTCAGTAGAATGATACAAGCTATCGTACTCTTATTCAAATACACCAATTGAAGATACGGCCTTAATAGTATTGGGAAGGAGATTCCAAAATCTCTTCATACGGTTTAAAGCTGAGTAAAATTAATAAATTTATTTATTATAACGCCTGAAATAAGTTCCTATTTTTAGATCTCACATTGGAGTATGATATATACAACATTTAATGGAAAGATTAGAATTACATAATGAGAGACAGTAACTAAAGTTCTACCAGTAGAACAAGTTGAACATAGCCAGACGAGTTGATAACCTTTTGGTTGGTACAAATTACAATATATGAGCCATTTATGTTTATAAAATAAGATGTTTTATGAAACCTTAAATGATATGCACGGTATATCATATCTCACGGGTATTTTTTTAATTTTTCAAAGATATTGTTCTACATTTTTAAAAATATCGTCTTGAGTTATGATTTTACAATATTTCGGGACATTCAGTTTCTTGGTATTCTCTCAGATTAGTTACAAAAAAAGGTTGAAACTAGTTCATTAGTTTCTAAAATATAAGCCTATAGATATATATAATATACAACAGTATACACCATACCCCATTGTAACGGCAACGGATGGCCCGAAGATCGCGAAAATTGCGATATGCGCAATATACTACACCTTTCACTTTATCGATCTCACATCCACCACGATCAAACAATAAATATCCAAGAACCACCCTCTCTTCTCTCACTCACTACCTCCTATCCATTCCTCATTCTCCTCCTCTTTCCTCTCTCCTTTCTGCTCCTCTCCACTTGCTTCATCATTTACCTCCTACCCCTATCCCCTATCGATCTACAACCTCTCTCTCTATCTACCCATACAACCACCACAGTCGCATCGTCTCGACGACTCTACAAGTCGACACATCGAGGAACGAGCTGCCCCCCTCCCCCGCCCCCGTCCCACGGCTCCTCTACATCTTTGGCTGCTTCTGCTGCTGCGTATACCTTTTGCCCCGCGGTCTTGAGCCGCTGCGGCGGCGGTCGCTCTTTCTCTTCTCGTCTCATCCCTCCTCCTTCTGGCTGCTGCTGCGAAGCCACTCTATCTCTACCGGGAGCACCGCAAAGCCGACTACGCGAGAAGGCTCTGAGTTTCTAGCTTGCGGGGTTCGGGACTCCCCGTTCCCGTCGCACGGTCTGGTCTTTTGGGTGTACGCGCGTGTACGGCTGTCTCGCGTTCTCTCGATTTGTTCTAATCTTTGATCTGTTGGCTCGGTTTTTAAGGTGGGGTATATCGTTATTTTTATGGTTATGTGTCTTTGTTATGGATATTGTAAGGATTATTGCAAGTATCGTTACTTGTTTTTAATCTTCTTTTTCTTTTATTATTTTTATATATTTTTTTATTATTTTAGCATAATATATGTAAATAGAATTCGCTTTGCATCGTAGCAACGTATTGAAAAATTATATTTTATTATTTACGTACTAAAACTACTTAACTTGTGTTAAGGTATATAGTTTGATTATGTCAGGATACTATTAATATCCTGTATTTGCAACAAAAGTACATTTGTTTCAATTAAGTACCCAGCAAATAATAATATTCATCTTCTATTTTGATCATTGCAGTTTGACGTTGGTTTATATATTCATTATTCGTGATTCAATTTACCTAGTTTAATCTACTATATAATATTGTGATATGTATTACTTATTGTGCGCATCATTTATTTTACATTATCTCTGTTTGTATATATATATTTATATTAATTCGTGGTTACCGCATCGATTTTGACTTCAGGTGATACTCAACGGGGATTGACAGATGTCACATCTATTATAGCACATATCTTAAAGACAAAAATTGATCCTTTACTAAGAAATCAGCTTCCAATTGTTAGAAAGTGAAGTTGATTTAGAGATTTTTAGGCATGATTTATTACCTACTAAGAAATATTACATTTGACATATTTTGAATCAGCGGACTCAATAGTCAAACCTAATTAAGAAATCGTATAGCGGGTCCTTCAGAGCTCTCCCCGCGGAGAGGGCGGTGGCTACTTAATCATTATCAAGTTATTACTTTAGCGATTACTAAAGTAAATGCTTAAAAACGCAATATTTGTTCGACATAAGTTATTGATTTAGCAATTATTGAGCAATTACTTTTTTAGTTTAGTCTTAAGCAAGCAATTAGTAATTACTTTAGTAATTACTTTTTATCTAAAGACTGGAAAATTAAAGTATTAACTTGAGTAATTACTAAATACTTCCTTGAGAATTAACTAAAAAAGTAATTGCTTTAGTAATTACTAACAGAATCATTTTTAGTTCATTTTTAATCATCATGGGGTACTTAAGAATAAATCCATTGCACCAATAAACTGTGCCAGAACGGATATTCGGCAGAGAAACTTATGTACATGTCGTATGGCAGTGTTGTAGGTATCGTATGCAGCAACGTATCAGAATTAGCGTATGCTGTGAGCAATGATTAAAATATTCACTTGCTTCATTTTGAAGTTTATTCGAAATCTATAGTTTTCCAATTCTATTAAAGACATCTATGATGCTGTAGTACTATCTTGCGACATCTGCATCAGTTATTATAGGACCTCTAATTTATGGGGTTTTCAGAGCTCTCTTCATGGAGAGGGCGGTAGCTCCCTAATACATCATTAAGTTATTGCTGGAGCAATTACTAAAATCATTTCTCAAGAAATAACACAATATTTTTGGCAGAAATTATTGCTTTATTAATTACTAATGTAATTACTTTTCAAATTCATTCTATAGCAAGTATTTACTAATAACTAACGATAATACTTATATTTTTAGTCTTTAGAAAAAAAGTAATTACTTCGGTAATTACTAAACGCTGTTCAATAAGTTGATAATATAGAAGGAAGCCACCGACCTGTCAGTAAAGAGAGCTTTAAAAGATCTGGTATATATAAATCCAATATAATCAACGAAGTCATACCAATAATTTTCCAAATTTGAAAACCTCCCAAAAATCAATAAACTCCTACTTTCCCTCTTCTATCCTCTTCCATCCGACTCTAGCTTTATCCTGCGTGGGTTCGAAACGCTAGCCACATGCGCGCCTGCTGCCGGTCATCCATATCACCCCCGTGGAGATTACGACACGCGTGTAAACGCGGCCGCGTGCGCCGCTTTTACTGCGGCGTATACACCGTGGCACGGCTTCCGGGATTAAAAACTCGGGACGCCCTCGGCTCGCGCGCGTTCGTTCATCCGTTCGTTTTTTTCGGACTTGTAATAAAAGGAACTTTTATGGCCTTTTTCCAGGTTATAAATATCTATAATGTACAGCGCTCGAGGCGTAGAGGACGAATTTAGCTTTTGTTGTTTTTATCTACGCTCGCTGTGTTGACGATGAGGATTTTTAGATTAATTAGTGCTTTTGATGAAATGTTTTGGCATGCGATGTTGTTAATTATTTATGAAATACGTTTATTGCTCGTGATGAATTATGAAGGATTTTGGAATGTTTATCTTATTATGGTAATGTTAAATAATCTTTTTGTAAAAAAAAATTTTTAATTTTAAAACAAATTTTCGTATTTAACTTTACTTTTGAAAAAATATAATGTAAGTTAATTAGTTTCAACATTAAAAAAGCTAATTGCATGTATATTTTTGTTTGTATCAGGTATGTAGTTCATCACTTTATCTCCACGCGCTGCGAACGGACGTCACAAAGTTTTTTAATTAGTAAGTAAATTCAAATCTACAGTATATCTTCTTTACTTAATCATACATTTCACGTTCTCTCGGAAGATACAATAAATTATTAAAAAAGTATCCACAAGTTTCACTGCGTGTACTAGATTTAGAATAACCTTGTACTTTATTTGTGTAATAATTAAAAGTATTTATTGGAAGTATTTCAAGTATTGCTGTGTGTATAATTGTTAATGGTTAATGAAAGCAGAAGGGTTCATAAGGAATGTTTTTGTCTTAAAATATAGCAACTCGAAATGGCTTACATTGGGATAAAATCAAGACAAAAATTACACATTTTGTCCCCAAAAATGATTAACGGGAAAAAAGTGACTTTACTAGAAACTAGTCCAAATTCCTTTATTTCATCAAGTTCTATCAATAACCCCGATTTTCGATTGTCTTTTAACAATATTGTCTTTTAACAGTCCATTAGTCCCGCTTTCCAAGTCAATAAGTGGTCACAGATGAGAGGGGCATAAAGTACTATATGTAACTCGAGAAAAAAGTCGATTTTTTCATCGGGTGATACTGCCCGAGCTCGCTTCGATCGCTCGGGTAGTAAACTCACCCGCCGGAAAAATATTCGACTTTTTACCCTCGTTACATAATGCACTATTATTATATAATATGTTCATACATATTATATAAGACTCATGTCCAGAGAACTTTTTATCTTTAAAAGCAATCATTCTGAACATTTTTATGCTATCAATACTTAATAATATCTTGAATTTTACAGTTGTAAACCCTCAAAATCTTGATCCTACACGTCACTATAAAACAATATTTTCAATACCATATTTATTAAAGGAACTTTGTTTCTCACTTGATTCTAGGTGACATGATGAACGAAATAGTACATTGTGCAACTAGGAGAGAAAAATAGCTATTTTTTAGCGAGGGTGAGGTATTTAGCACAAGTCTGACATAGCTTTTCTTCCCGTCTTACACAACGTATTTTTTTCAACAAAGGCATTATAGGGCCATTTTTTATGCATGAAAGTTTGATAGGTGATCGCGCATTTCGAGTTGTGCACAACGGAGTTGAAAATTGTTGTATTTTTAATTTTCACTTTTGATTTTACAGTTAAAACATTTGTACCTTTTCTTATTTCGATTTAAATCGAAACTTGCGCATGCGCAGTTATGCACTTATGACTAGCAGCAAACTTCACACTTATGCGCATGAACAGAGGTTAAACCTGAAAAACTGGGTCCTGAGATTATGTCCTACATTTTTCGCAATTTTTGAGAAACGGGGAAAAAAGTCATTTTTCGATTTTTGACGCTACTTTTAGGCATAAAAAACGCCTATTTCATTTCGAAGTTGAAAAAAAAAATTTTCGACGGATACTCGACTCTTTTTGACATGTGTTACAAAAAGAACGGAGCACTTTTTCGTTAAAATTTCTTTTATTATTCTTTTTCGTAGATCCAATCAATGTTGTAAAAAATATTAAAAAATTTCTTTCAAAAAATCAATTAAATCTCCGTAAAAAAATTATAAAAAAAAATTTGACGAAAAAGTGCTTCGCCCTTTTTGTAGTACACGTCAAAAAGAATTCGAATAACCGTCCAGAAGAACCGTCCGTGTGAGGATCAAACTTCCTTTAATAAATATGGTATTGATAATAATGATTTATTGTGTCATGTACGATCAAGATTTTGAGGTTTTACAATGGTAAAGTTAAAGATATTATTATCTATCGATAGCATACAAATTTTCAGAATGATTGCTTTTAAACATAAAAAGTTCTCTGAACTTGTAAAAAAAGTCTTTTCTTGGGTTGAATCCAGGCCTGCCCAGTTAAAATTGTATTTTAAACCGTTTTTATTTAATAAAATTCTTATTTTTTTCTATATAATATTCTTGCTGTTTATAAGAGAACAGTAACGCGCGCGTTTTGCTTCATTTCATATCAATGTATCATTTTTGGGCGAGGATCGGTAAAAGCTTAAATTACCTCTAAACTTTTTTACCCTTGTTAAATATATAGTTTTGAGTAGGAATAACGAATTACTTGTAGATAAAATTCTCTTCTTTTCCCCCCTTTACTTAAAAATTAATATAAATGTTTACCTGCCGTCAGTCAAAAGCCATTTAACTTAAAATTACCGCCTGTTATAAATGATTCATTAAAAATATCAAAATAAAAAAAAATTTCTTTATTAACTATTTCTATTACCTACAGAGCGTTAACTTTGTATGTACGATATCTACTTTAAAATTTGTTTTTCAGTTTCGAACTATTATATTTATCTAATCTAATGTAAAGGTATCTATTAAAAGTTACATTTTAAACTGGAATAATGTTAGAAATTTATTGAGTATATGGTTAAAAAAATAAATTATTGTGAAGTGTAAATGTATGTATTTTTTTGGAACTTAGATTTTTTATATCTTTATAAAAATGTATCATTACGTTTATTATACGTTTCATATATTTCCGTAAAATTATATTACTTACGTGTAATCAGGGATGTCAAATCAGACATTGTGCTAAAACTTTAATTAAACATATACTTTCCTCTTTATATTTCCAAAAACAATACTAATTTCCGTGAACTAAAAAGTGTATATCGAAAAACTCAACAATTCACGAGCACGTTATATTATCCAATACTTTTACATTATAACAAATTTTTGTTTATCCGAAACAAATGAATAATATATCCATCCATATATCTATCTCTCCCTGTAAACTCGCGCAACGCCTTTATGCTTCCCTTTTCGCCCAACGTACTAAAAATGGGCCAAAAGCACTCGTACACCATTATTCGCGTACATCCATTATCCTCCTAGATGGATATGAAATATACACGCGCGTAGCCGCTCTCGCGAGATCGAAAATCAATCGGTCGAGGCGTATTCGGCACAGCCAGAAGGCGGCGGGCGACTCGAAAGCGAAGCTTTAGCTCCCGTTGAATGTTCGACGCTGGCAGTATGCATACAACCCGGGCTTTCGATTTCTTACGTGTATATAAAGCGGACGGCTCGGGCATTCATACCGGCCAGGATGGAAATTCGGGCATAGAAGAGGAGGCGGACGGATAGAGATTGGCTTTTTTTCGAGGAAGTAATTTAGAATAGCGAGGAAAGTAATTTCGAGTAATAATAACGTTCAAGAAGAAGCTGAATATTGAGGATATATTATTAGTTAAATGATTCTGGTATTTGTATTGGTGAGTAACTATGGTGGAAAGTTACTAATTTGAAACTTAAGGGAAAACACAAATTTCTCAATTTATAAAACTTAATATACATCAAATTATAGAGGTTTGATTAAGATGATTAAAAATATCAATTTTTTTTGCTATTACCATTCTTCTTATCGATTTAGTGATAACTGTATGACTGGTGTTACGTATGAGTTTCACTTAGGTTCATAACACTAGTTTTAACAATTTATATTATTTTAATTTTATCAGCAATAGTTAAACGTTTGCTTATTGATTTCATGCTTAAAACTGTTCATACCAAACGTATGTTCACATTAATCAAAATAATTAAGGTACACGATATTCGTTATGGTTATGATTGATATTTTGAATACATTTGGAAAATATGTAACTACAGATGTTGAGCTCCGCGTAGAATGGCATATGTTGTCGTTGTCGTTGTCGTTGTCGTTGTCGTTGTCGTTGTCGTTGTCGTTGTCGTTGTCGTTGTCGTTGTCGTTGTCGTTGTCGTTGTCGCTGTCGCTGTCGCTGTCGCTGTTGCTGTTGTTATTGCTGTTGCTGTTGCTGTTGCTGTTGCTGTTGCTGTCATTGTCCTGTTTCTTTCGGTTATCGCCGCGTCAGCTCGTCCTGTCGCGGCGCTTAGTTCATAGATCCTCTTGCGTTCTTTTGCGTGCAAATCTATGGGAATCATGCCAGCCACGACCAAGACAGCCTCATCGGAGACCGTCCTGTAGGCGTACGCAATCCTCAGCGCTCCTGTCTTTGTACGTTCATTAGTCACTTGCAGTACTTTTTCACCCCGAGCGTGTCAGCCCAAATTTCCGCGCCGTATAGCGGGATCGAGTGGGTCGTTGACATGAATAACCGTCTTTTTCCCTGCCTTGGTCCGTACGTGTTTGCCATCAGGCGGCTCAGGGTGGTGACTCTTTCCGCCTTGTTGGCAGTCTTTTCTATGTGTGTCCAGAAGGTCAGCTTTGTATCCAGGGTTACCCCCAGATGCTTGACCGACTTCTTCGTCTCTGTCAGTTCGGTACCGACGTTCATCAGAATAACTGTCGGTATTCGTTGTCCTGTGAGCAAAACCAGTTCTGTCTTGTGTATTACTTTACCACCAAAGAAGAAGCGGAGACGGCGATCAAGAGGGTCTTTGACGAAGCAGGAGACTCAACGGGTGAGATTAGCGTTTCGCTGACCAAGCCCAACAGTAGAGAGCAGCGACTGGCCATCGTAGAGATGGACCAGGAAAAGGCAGAGTTTCTCCTTGAGAAGAATCGCCGGAAAGTCTCTATATGAACTGACGACTAAGAAGATGGCAGCGACTCCAGAGGTGCTTCAGATGTCTGGGTTACGGACATCAAGCGCGTGATTGTCGTGGCCCAGACATAAGTAAGACCTGCTACAAATGTGGCGCGGAAGGTCACAAAGTAGCAGCCGGCGAGGCTACCGAGGCGAAGTGCGTCTTGTGCACCGACCTGAAAGTAGACCCAGCACAGCTGGGCCACACGCTGGGCTCAGGGCAGTGTAGAGCGTTTCACGAAACGCTTAGGCAGACCAAAGCCAAGCGTTACTGATGGACCACATAACGGTCCTTCAAGCGAACCTCTATAGAACCGAATTAGCCAACAGTCTTCTGACTCAGAGTATATCTGAGACGAAGGCTGATGTGCTGCTAATCAGCGAGCAGTACTGTGACTGCAATGTACCTACGTGGTACAAAGACACACTTGGCACAACAGCAATCTACGTGGACCCACGAACCATCGGAGTGGACGAACACGTGAGTGAGATTCCTCTATTCTCTACCGAGAAGTTGCGGATAGCGGCCAAAATGATGTGGAGCGGAAAGGCGCCTGGGCCCGATGGGATATCAGCTGAGATATTGAAGATCATCGTGGTGATAGCACCGTCTCTGCTGCTGAACATGTACAACGCGTGCCTTAAGGTGGGTGTCTTTGGCACTCCCTGGAAAGTTGAGCATCTCGTGCTGATCAGCAAAGGCAAGGGAGGTGATCTCCGGCTTCTGTCGTCTAACAGGCCACTGTGCATGTTGGACCACGCAAGGAAGCTATGTGAGTGGTTGCTCAAACCACGACTTCAGGGAGCTGTGTAGGCTGCCGGCGATTTAGCCGACACCCAGTGTGGCTTCAGGAAACGGCGATCCACGGTGGACGCTATACGAGAGGTAGTTTGGCTGGGAAGGAGAGCATGGACCGGAAATCATTTTTCCAGGAACATTGCGCTTCTCGTTATGCTAGACGTGAAGAACGCCTTCAACTCGACCAGGTGAACAGACATCTTGGACGCGTAGAACGAGTTCAGAGTCCCAGAATACCTCATGTGGTTGATACGGGACTACCTAAATGATCGTATCCTCCGCTACGAAACAGAAGAAGGCCAACGCGAGAAATATCTCAGTGCCGGTGTGGTACAGGGGTCAATGTTTGACCCTGATTTTTGGAACATCCTGTATGATGCCCTGTTTCGACTGGGGCTACCTGGAGGGGTGTACATGATAGCCTACGTTGATGATGTCGCTTTAGTCATCATCGTGCGGGAGTTTGAAAAGTACAATATCTGCTTAACCAGGCGATGCGGGGTCTACCAGGCGTCTACCTGGGGTTCTTGCTCCTGTCAACTTCCTTATGAGCACTTTAAGTGCTGCTCTTTTATTATCCCTCCTAGCTACATGCCCAGCCCACCCAAATCTTCGATATTTAATCACTCTGGTAATGTTTGGCTTCCCGTATAGCTTATGTATTTCTTGGTTATGTAATATTCTCCGTTCTCTAGTACTCTTATCTATTTTGCTCCCAATTATCTTTCTAAGGACTCTATACTCAAATATTCTAAATCTATTTTTTTCTCTTCATTTATTTCTAAAATGGCACATGTTAAAATATCAGAAATTATATTGGCTAAATGAAGATATGGATTCTCTGAAGATCAAATATTTTCTCGTTTTATTTTCGAATTATATGTAGTTTGTCTTAAGCAGGACAAAGCTTAAAATTAATGGACTTATAACGAATTAGGGGGACTCGAATGAGATTGGTTTTCACTGTATTGGGAGTTTAAAGTTTTCGTACGCCACCTAATGGTTTCAATATTGAAACGATGGAGAATTATGCATATTGATATCGTAATGCTGCATTCTCTTTTTAGCCCTAGAATTAAATTTTATTCTCCAAATTCAATTCAAAGCAGTTTATTTGAGTGCATTTATTTATAGCAAAATAAAATATTCTATTAAATCGTTTAATTCGTGAATATAAATGAATATACACAACACTTAAAATGTATAGTATCTATATTCTCTTAATTTAAAAATAGATCAATAAATGCTATTTTACATTTAGCTAACCCTTGCACAACAATATTCAGAAAAAGAAGTTGAAGCCGAATGTACTAATAAAAGAAGAGGACAAGAAAGGAGACAATCCCTCATAGAAACGTTTATTAAATCCAAAGAGAACTGCATTTCTCTGGGCCAACTAATTAGAGAGCTCGAATTACTTCCTCCGCGCGCACGGCGCAGACGAGCAAGCGAAACGGCTGGAAAAATCTACAGATACACCTCTTCGCCCGGCCAGCCGAGGAACAGAGCAAAACGCGGCATAAATAGTCGTCGTCGTCGTCGCCGTCGTCGAGCGGCTCTCGTCGAGTCGTCCAGTCGTGAACTGAGCCGCGACCGTCTCTCCTTTTCTCATCTGCCCTATACATATATACACTGGGTGGCCGGCGGCGACGACGACGGGTATATATATATATATATATATATATATATATATATATATATATATATATATATGTAGACACTCGCCCGGAATCGGCCAGCCGTGCGTAATGCGATATCTCGGCGTAAAAAGTGAGGCCGGGAGGTATATAGGATGGAAGGAGAAGTTTTTCTTGGCGATGGCGAGCGATAGGGACAATTTTGTAATGGCTCCGGACGACACGATTTCTTCTGGATATCAGGGCGCTTTTTTCATCTGGACGAGGGCCGTTGTTCATATTGAGACACTGATTTTGTCGTAATGTAGCGAGAGAGTTTTTTACTGAGGGAGGGAGGAGCGTTTGCGTTTGTCATGAGTACTAGATGCAATCGAAGAAATGTGAATTTATTGGTTTACATTTATTAGCTGATAACTATGGCTGAACGTAGCATATACCTTTTCTACTTAAAAGAGGTGTCGACTGAAGGAGGATGTGTAAATAATTTGAAATTTTAGTAATTATTTTAACATATTAAGAGAAGATTTTGCACCAAATATTAATCAATTTGTGTTGTTATTTATGAATTTATTACAGTTTGTCACTCAAACATATGACGAAATCAAGCAACTTGAAAAGATTTTGTTGTAAATGAGAAATTAGTGAATCTAGCTATAACAGTTGTGGATTCCTGATAAATGCCAATTATTCAAAATATTTTGTTAAGTAGGTAACGGTTAATTTAAATAAAATAATGAAGGAGGTTTCGTAATAGTGCATTATGCATCAAGGGACTAAAGTCGTAGATTATTCCCGCGGGTCGGTTTACTTTAATCACCCGAGGGAATGATCGACTTTACTCTCGTGTTGCATATAAAACTTTATTCACGACTTAAATGTGTAGCCACTTTGTGGACTTGAAAAGTGGGACCCACTCATCCATTGTTAATACAAACTAAAATTTTAAAATTTTAAAATTTTTCAAAATATACGATATTTCAAAATTTTTATAATATTTTAAAAATTTTAAATCTTTAAAAAATTTTTTAATTTATTGAATTTTTAATAGTATATTACTCCCGCATTTTCGCGAGTAAAATATATGAGGCAATAAAAAGCTACTTTAGTCCCACTTTACAGGTCAATAAAGTGGCTATTATAGTTAAGTCGTGAGTAAAAGACATTTTCAACAGTACTCTTAAAAATAAGAGTTTAAGCGATAGCAATCTACCCGTAATATATAGCCTTCCATTTTCAATATAAAATTATCCACTAATTAACTACTGATTATACTATTAGTGAAAATTCATAATCTCTTTTAAAAATTCTTGCAAAGAAACATCAACACATATATCCTGTTACAATTGTTAGAGTTACATCTTATGACTTAATTAAAGTATCTAATGTCTTGGTACACTCTGCTCCTTCATTTCATGTACAAAAATAGGAACACAACTCTTTTAAATAAGATAGCTATTAGGCTTTTTTAGGTCTGACGTCACAACGCCACGTAACCGAACGCTGGGAGTACAACATTCAAAATTGCACTGATTTCTGTTTATTAATATAAAATCAGCGCAATCATTACTAAGCTACCTAATGAATCCTAAGCATACTTGATTCGCTACCTAAAAATGTTGTTTATTTATGATTAAAGCATAAGCGGTCAAAAACTGCCACCGTATAATTGCGATTAACTTAGCTAGGATATGATTTCATCGTATTTGAATACTGGTGAAATATACTAACAAGTTTAGTATTCAATATAATACAAATAATAAATTTTTTACAATAGTAAGTTTGCTTGAAACAGTCAATTTTATCCATTATTATAGTTTAAATCGTAACGTATTTTTACAATTTTATTAGCTTTACTGAACATTTGTAATAATAACGTCACAAAATATAAAACTATATCGTATACAATTATTTTTCTGCGTATTTTAATGATTTAAATATATGTGAGATATATTTTTACTTTACTACACTTTTACCAAAAATATATTTTTAAAATAACCATCTTAGATTTTTATTTTAATAACATAAGCAAGAAAATAATTGCATCTGATAGATATTTACATTCTGTAATATTATTGTTACAGATTATCAGAAAAAACATTAAAATTGTAAAAATTCTTACGATTTAACCTAAACAAAATAAATATAATGGGCTATTCAAGCAAACTTGCTATTACAAAAAATGTATTATCTATGCAATATTGAATACTAAATTAGTTAGTATATTTCACCATTATTCAACTACGATTAAATCATATTCTAGCTAATTTAATCGCAATTATACGGTAACAGTTTTTGACTGCTCATGTTTTGATCATAATCAAACAATATTTTTAGGTATCGAATTAAGCGTGCTTAACATTAATTAGGTAGCTTAGCAAAAGAGGTATTTTTGCAAATTTTTTAATTCTAAGAAATAATTGTGCTGATTTTATATTAATAAAAATCAATCAACGCAATTTTAAATGTTGTACTCCCAGCGTTCGGTCATGTGGGGTCATGACGTCAGGCGTGAAAAAGCCTAATAAACTATTTATTTTATAGATAAAGATTTATTAAATGTATATTAACATAAATTAAGAAATAGGCTCTAAATATGAGATAAGGAAAAAGAGGAATAACGAAGTTAATTTAAATTTCGCAATAAAATAAACATACTTTTCAGATATTCAATTGAATTATCCGAGAATGTATACATGTTAATACATAATCATGTATATTTCTATCGAATCATACAATATTTTTTTTTTTTTTTTTTTTTATTATTATTTAACGTCGCCATGTTTGTGCTTCCATGTGGTGCTAATCGACGACGGGGGTCTGCGGTGTGTTTGTAAATAAAGCACATGTAATTTTTTTTACAGAGGTGCTTGTATCAATCGGCAGAGACTAGGATTCGAACCCGGGTCACCGGCGTGGGAATCCGACACTCTACCGACTGAGCCGCCGCAGGCCCCAATCATACAATATAATCATATATCTACATATTCAAAATTTGATAGCATATGAACATATATGATTAAGTATAAAAATATTTATTCATAAATGAGTAGATATCACAATATAAATCTTCATATGTTATCAAAGTTCGTTCGTGTACGGATGTGTTGTGTCAAGTCAGATCTCCCGCATAAGCGGTCGTGAAATCTTTACCTTTTGGGCGCTTGCTTGGGACATTAAAATATATCATCGAAAACACTTTGCATATGTTTTCTATGGATTTTTTTGTCAGCTTCTCGATTATGACATTTGTTTTTCAACGTGCGTTTTGACATTAAAAAAATATAAAATATTTTATATTTTAAAAACGGCATTTTTTAAAACTTTTGATCAAAAGTTATAAAAAAACTATTAAAAAAGTTTTTAAAAAGGCCGTTTTTGAGATATAAAACATTTTATATTTTTTAAGGTAAAATTTATACAAAAGTAAGTTTCTCACGATCGCTTTGCGGCCTGGGAGGTCTTATGTGTGATTATATAGAAATTGCATGAGTACGTATAAGTCTATTCAATGATGTATGATCATAATTATGTAATAGTATATGATTATATATTAACATATATGAGTTATATTTTTAGCCTGGTATTGACACTGATAACAGATGCCGCAAATTGCGTTTCTTTCTTTAACATATTTTACACCGAAGAATATTTGAAAATAACGCAAAGTATATCTATTCATATGGCTTAATTAATATGGCATTTTGTCGATATTTACTTCCGAATATTATATGACAACACTATGAAAGTGAATTAGATTTAAAAGCTTTTAGATACTTCAATTGCGTTGATGAATCATTCATTACTGCATTTCGTTTCTAATATTTATTTTCAATTATTCATGCGACTTATAGGAACACGCTTTTGTCTGACTAAAAATTCATTCATACAATAAGCGATTGTTCCCCATCGCATTCATCGATTATTTTTAGATCATACATTCGCCTTTCACCCTATCCAACTAAAAATATCGCACCACTTATGTACCCCTTTCCCTCTCACCATATCTCTCTCTCTCTCTCTCTCTCTCTCTCTCTCTCTCTCATCTCTAGTGTGCCTTATCAAAAAGGAAAAAGACACCATCTACAAAGAAAAACATCTTCTCTCAAACCTCCCCAGCTACGAAGATGCATACCCCCGCGTATTCAATGAAATATCTCTCTCACTCTCTCGATGCACGTGGTGGAGGGATGTCCAGGGCCATTCGGCTGAAATATCGTCGCAGCCTCGACACGATTCCTCTTCCCTCGCTGTGTACACACAGGTGCAGTGCTCCTTGAGTTTGGCCTCTCTGCGGCACATGGGAGGAGGGATAACAACGACGACGACGACAAACAAGTGGCCGATTTCGAGTTGCCGTTGCGCCTCATCGACGATACAAACGTTCCTCCGTCGCATAAACGCCGCGCCGTTCGAGTCTCGGGGGGTGACGTACGAGGACGCGGCAGAGCAATTTTCCGCTGACCGCGCGTTCGACGAAATATATACGTGTGGAAGAGGGATGGAAGCAGTAGAGAAGTTTCTTTTCCCTTTATTTAAGAGGTAATGCCGTGAGATTGTAAGATTGTGAGAGTATGGATGTATATGCGCAATCGATGGAAAAAATATTGAGTACTTTTCTCAATATTTTTTCCACAACAGACTTCCGAACGTAGGGAAAGAACTTGCATCAGATAAGGGCTGAGTTCCTCTTTGAAAAGAATCAATTTTTAATCAAATTTTCCTATAAGATATAGTGATCGAGTTTGGGTCAGTGCTCAAATGTTGTCGGAAGCATTTTTTTAACTGGGTACGTTGGATAGTTGACGAGTAGCGATTCTTTTTTTCAATTAAGATACTCTTAATAAAGCCAATAAAACTGGGATAAGCGAATTATCTTTTAATATAAGAACATTAAAAGTTAACTCAAACATCGAAACATCAGCAATCCGCATTTGAGAGCCTTCATCGAATTTCTAAAAAAAATGGCTTTGATATAAAAGTAAAAATATATTTGAGCCTAAAAATCCTGGGCATCTAAAGTGTTCAAGGTATATTCTTGAATAGTGTAGTAAACTTGAGCCGTATGAAAGTTTTGAAAAATTCATTGTCAGTAGATTCTAGAGTGACATTTTTTTAAAACTTTTGACCCACATTCGAGTACTATACCTTAATCTTCTTGGTCACCAAAGTACCTTTAAAAAGTTTCAGAGATATAGCATATGGTTTTATCATTTATATATTGAGTTCTTTTTCGTTTTTCAAAGTGTCGCCATTTTGTTTTTTTGTGGTGTTCAAAGTTGAATTCACTTTTACGTTAGGATAGGCACATGTAACTACAAAAATTTTCTTACTTGTATGCAAGTTTACTTTATTTACATTCTGAAAACTTAGTGAAAACCGAGATTGCAAAATACGCGATATTTGTTCCGTCGAGTGTATGTGGGGAGGAGCTCCCAAGTGGTAACAGAAGATACACGAGAGTCTAGTCAAGGCTTACATGACGGAGTGCGAAAATAAGGGAGAATGTATGTGTAGGTGGAAGGAAGGATAGATTCGAAGTTTTGAAGAAAAGTGGAAAGCGTTTCTGAGAAGTTTGCTTTTGGACAATGTGAGAGGTGAAATGTTGCGGTTGATGGTGCATGTGTTCCGTTCTAGATCTGGCTAGAGGTGATGGCAAAGAAAGAAACGAAGTATTTTTGTAAGTAATGATATTGATTTATAGTGAATAAGTACGAATTTGAATGTTGGATTTTAGTAGGCATGTTAATTAGATGAAAATGTGCTTTATCCCATCCAAAACCAATCAACGATTGGAAATTATAATAAAGCTCAACTATATAAAATCATTGGTTTTTTCTTATTTTTATATTCCTAGAATATGCTATGATGTCATATATTCATTGTGCACACTGTAATTTATTATATACTATATGTATACCGTGAATATATATGATTTATTTAATCTGACACCAATCAATGACTAAAATTTGTAAAAATAGTCTTCTAAATTAAACAATTGGTTTATTATATTAATCGCTGATATATTTTTTATCGCACTAGAATAAATGTATACTTTTAAAACGATATCAGAATTTTAAATAACAAATGTAATATTGTACCTATCACTGTTTTCCAGAAAAAGATTAATAATTTCAATGCAGATTTATTTTATTTATTTTAGGATTGAATTTCTGTAAAAGAAGTAGTTCAAAAAATTAATTAATCTAACTATCGTTTAATTCATTGTGATTTTACTAAGTCTTTAATTTTCTTGCTAACTAAACTTATATAGAAGCGTTTATTTCATACATAATTCATGCCTTAAGTGTTAATTCACGTAAACTACGTAATATATAACGATGAATATTTATTTACATTCTAGCAAATGAATGCTTTAATTACATAAATATGTCATTCTGGATGTTCTAAAACGATAAATTAAGCACTTATTATACTTCTGTAGATATAAACATAGTTACTCTGAGGATAAAACAAAATTGTGTGCTTCCTCATCGCAGCAGAAAAAAGATAACGTAAAATTGTCGTTACCCGCGTTCGAGAGCAGCGAGTAAATTCTCTGCCAAATATACATCAAGTTGTGGCGGAGAGAGCACGAAGAAGCTGGGAGAGCAGAAGCTCGCGAAGAATGAAAGACGACTAGCGAGCAGGGGAATATTGTTATTTGAATGATAATGATATTCCCTGCAATGTGGTTTATTGTCGTCGTCTTCTTCTTCTGACGCATTTTTTTCTCTTTCTTTATTTTTCTGTCTGGAGGAGTTTTTCTTACTTTTTATGCATTACACTGCATCTAACAAGTGCTGGAAGAGAGCGAAAGAAAGCGTGAGAGAGAGAGAGTGAGAGAGAGAGGAAGAGGGAGAGAGAGAGAAACGAGGGGAGATGCAGAAATGTTGTTGAGAAATGTAGGCGGGTTATTGAGGGATTGTTGCGTTTGAGAAGGAAAGAGGAGATTTCATGTTTCTCGAAGTTCAGGAGTTATAAAGAAGAGTTTTTTTACTTGAATAAAAAAAGCAGGATTTGGGTTGTAAGATAAATATTGAAATCGTATAAAAAGAAAACTAAAGATTTTGAATTACCCAGCGAATAATATCCAAAGTGGTCGGAATAATAATGGAGATTCTAAAATCATGACTTACACAAATATTGGGATAACTTTTGTTTGCTAGGTAGTGGCTAGTTCCTCTTCATAAAATGTGTGTAAAAGTACTGTTATTAATATACTAAAAAATAATCCATGAGGATATTTTTTATTTAAAGTTTGATGCCGAAGTAACAATGCATTACAAAATTGCATAAAAATATTATTTAAATATTATTTATTCTTTTTTCATGGCACAACTCGGTAATTTATATTAATATTGGTTTATACCAATCAGAATAATTTGAATAGAAATACTAAAATAATTTTTTTTTATTGAAATAATAATAAACTATGATATTTTTTCATAATATTTCCATACATTCATTGGGTATCAATTCCAAGTACCACCAAGAAAATAACAGCAAAAGCAAAACTGTAAATAAGAGACACTAAGAGATACACCTGCACTCTTTGTGTAAAGATACCCCCGCGACAAAAAGAGAAGCGTCAAAGGTGTCGCGCCAAAGAAAACGGAAAAATAGCCCGCTGACAAAACGCGATACTTGCAAAAAAGTAAAAGAAGAAGCCGCAGCCGCAGCAAAGATGAAAAAGAAGAAGACGAAGAATAGAGAAAAATAAAGAGAGAGAGAGGGAGAGAGAGAGAGAGAGAGAGAGAGAGAGAGAAAGAGAGAGAGAGAGAGAGAGAGAAAGAGAGAGAGAGAGAGAGAGAGAAAGAGAGAGAGAGAGAGAGAGAAAGAGAGAGAGAGAGAGAGAGAGAGAGAGAAAGAGAGAAAGAGAGAGAGAGAGAGAGGCGAAATAGGAGACGCAGCTGGCAAATCTTTTCTTATGGCTCGTATCCCCTCGCCTTCTCCCCCTTTCCCTTCTTTTCCTCTCCTCCCCGGTTGGCTCGCTCTTAGATCCCGAGGCAACGTGCGTCTGCGGCCTGATTTTTTGTCGGCTGCAGCGTGCAGCCTTAACGACCTTCGCGTTTAACGAGTCGTTCGCTACCCCACCCGTGTACGTACGTACAACCCACGTATACGTATATATATACACGCTAGCGGACTACCATCTTTCACCGCGAAACCACGTTTGACGTCGGCCCGCGCCGCTGTACTTTCTCCCATTTCTGCCTCGCTCTCACGGTGCGGCGGCGTCTTTGCGCTTGGGAGAGCGAGGCTCGGCTACACCTACAGGGCTCTTCTCTTCTCTCTATCCGATGGCGGTTAGCGACGCGCTCGGCTGGCTTGGCTTGGCTTGGCTCTCTATCCCTCTCTTTGCGTGCTCTACAAAGCCCAAAAGTGAAGAGGATACGTACACCGCGGGCTGCTGCTCTTCACTGGAGGGAGATTCCTGAGTTTTTTCTTTTCTTTTTTTTCGCAGGGGGTGGGGGTTCATCTCGCTTTGTTCGCTCGTTCGTCTTGTGCGTTTTATTTTTTAGGTTTTTACTTTTCGCGGTTGGCAGTGTTTCCTCTTTTTTCTTTTAAGGCGGAGTGGAGGATTTTTCGTTTAGGTTTCGGCTTAGATTCTTGTCGGGCGGTGGTTTTACGGGTAATGAGCAGGTTTGGGATTAGAAATGTTAGAGGTATGACGGTTGGTTTGTCTAAAAATGATCTAAGGAGCAATGGTTGTCTTATAAGACTATTCAGTAATCAAGAATATTACTATAGTCAGTAATCAAGCACCCATAGGTGAATGTGCATAAGTGAGAAATGAGGTACCAAACTTAAAATTAGAAATCTTGGCATTCCTCCTTTATCCTGTTGATCATACAAATCATTATCTTTTTTAAAGTCTGAGAACTGAAGGCTTAATTTAGTGTTCGGAGAAAAAGAGGAACGAAAACAGGAATATAAGGGGTTACACTTATGTAGCCATCCAGAAAAAACACTGATAACATTTTTTTTAAAGAACTGCAATATGGTTATCGTAATTCTGTAAAATAGCATTTATACTATACATCATTAGAAACAAAAATCAATTTTTCTTTCATTTTTTGTCAAAATGCCCGTGCACCAAACGACGGTGATTAAAACAGCTCAGGCTCTAACGGCCATCCGTGGCAAACAATACGAGTTCAGTACATCACAATCAACAACGAAAAATCGAATTGGTTAATCCACATAAACTTATCTAGTAAAGTACGTACAGATATTTAAAAAAAATAGATTTTTACATAAATGACGAAGGTAATATAAAAATATTATATTAATATGGTAATGTAAATTTAATATAACGTGAAAGTATTTGACAAATAATTACGTACAATTAAAAAAGTTACTGACAAATTTCTAGCTAATTGGATAGAAATTACTCAAGATATGTTGTCTGCAAATTTAAAAAACAAGGTCGTTACAAAAACGCGTTTAAAGTTCTAATTAACTTTCCTCGTATTTAATAATTTTTCCTATAATTACCTCATTATAAATAATTATATTTTCCTTTGCCATGTCTTAACCATATAGCTATCCTTTTAAATAAAATTGTTCTTCATCTTCCCCATTTCTTGAGGATCGGAGATATACGACCGTCTTTCATCCTTTCCACGCTCTACAAGAAGCATTCATAACTCTGTAAAAGAACATTGGTCTCGCTACAAGCCTAGTTATGTTTAATTTTTCAGTCCCCAAAGAAGGATAATAATTTTATTTTGAGGTATTCTGATTTTAAATGTTATTTTTTCATTTATTGTTATTATTAAAACATGTAGTTTAGTTATTTTTTTAAAGATAAAAAAATATTCTATTTATTTTAGATCGTAAATTGAGTATGAATATATTGAAAAATGTTAAGTTTTGTTCATTTAGAGTTAAAGAATATGCTTGTATTATTTAAATACGTTTCGTCAAGTAGGTTTGTGCGAGGAACTTTTTAAAAAACCCTTAAACACAAATATGCATTTCTCCAATGACTTGTGGCCAAATTTTATTAAAAAATGCTTAACATTTCTTTTACCATCTCTAACGATGAGAAAGGAACTTACCAAAATTTCAATGTTATTTGACGAAAGAAAGAGATTTTTAAATAATGTGAACTTCCTCTTAACAAAAACCAACATGACCAGCGAGTCCTTTATCCTTGTGCACAAGGTATCTTTCCGATCCAGCCAAACTTCAATCCACGCGTCTATCCATCTACATCCACACACGACCACTCTGGCGTAGTCCTGCAACACGGTGCGCGCGCGGAAATTTCGTGCATGCGACGTCGAACAATACCCTCTCCCCGATAAATGAAACCGAACGCGTACAACAACGGGAGCTAACACGCTCCGGGTCCAGCAGCAGCGGCAGCGACGCGACTCTCTCTCTATCGCTCTCTCAGGGCAGATATGACAGTGTAATACCTCGATGCATCATGCTCGCTGTCACGTTCGCCGCATGTTAGCCCCCCCACCGCGCTCGCGCTATCCCCGGGATATTCTAATCTGCTCGTCTCGGCGCCCGTGTATGCTGCTCTGCTCTCTGTGTGAACAAATATGCTCTATCTCTCTCTCTCTCTCTCTCTCTCACACACTCTCTCTCTCATTCTCTCTCTCTCTCTCTTTCTCTCTCTCCCGTAGTCTGGCTGCGAGATGCTGATGGCACGGTGCTTATAATGGTTATGGGTGCAATCGGTGGGTTGTGGTGGAAAATGGATTGAGTGAGGAATGATGGGGTTGGTGAAGGGAGGAAAAGGTGGACTGATGAGGTTGGTAAGGAGGAAAAAGTAAGCGGAAGGTTGAAAAAAGAGTGAAGTTGGAGAGTTGATAGATGAACGCCGTGAAATAGAGTGCGTTCGACTAATATTGGGTGTTACTACTTTTTTCTGTTCAGATATACCATACAGTGCTACATCATCATTAGAGTAATTATTAGCAATAATTTACGAACTCTATTGGAAATGATAGTATGTAACATTCGGAAAAAAAGCTTCTGCCGATAATAATGAAAATTAGCTAAATCTAAAATTAGCTTAATATTGTAATATGTAATATATTATTGTAAGTATTACAAACAACACTTTTCTTCTATATAAAATTATTCTGTTACACATGAAGAGTGAATTTTAAAAATTACAAAATTTCTGATAAAATCTTGTTTTGTTCACTTATTTTATCGAATTTGACTCTCTTCTTTTAAATGTTTCCTTCACTTCCCAATATTACATTATTTTTTAATTTTCATATTCTGATAATCTCTGAGCAATAAAGTTTAATAGAGTTTATTATCCAGAAAATTATAAATACATAAAAGTATTCCCTACAGAGGTACATAGTAGCACCTATTCGTAGGTCGGGATACCTTACATACGAAAATACTAATATACTATAATACAAAAATACTAGCCATTAGCTAAATTTAAGCCATTTGGTAATTCTTTTTAGGTGTTTATTTATTTTTCTTATTGCTTCTTCCCATGATTTCCCTGTAGTTATTACCGCTGTATCGTCAGCATATGACATAATTGTATTATTTCGCATGTCTTTTAAAAGATCATTTACATACAATATGAAAAGTAACGAACCTAGTATAGTTCCTTGAGAAACCCCAACATTAATAGTTTTATAATTATTAAAAGCATTATTCAATTTAACTCTTTGTTAACTGTTTGTCAGATAACTCTATATTAACTTAAGAGCATTCCCTCTAATACCATAACGATAAAGGTTATCAAGCAATAGTTTGTGATTAACTGTATCGAATGCTTTTACCAAATCTAAAAACATTATATTAATTGGTTGAGTCAAACTCAACTCAAACCCAAAAAGAGACTTTTTTTACGAGTCTAGAAAATTTTTATGCTGTCAATACTTAATAATATCTTAAATTTTACCGTTATAAAACCTCAAAATCTTGATCTTACACATCACAATAAATAACTGTTTTCAATGCCATATTTATTAAAAGAACTTTGTTCCTCACACGATTCTAGGTGCATGATGAACAAAATTTTCTTCTCGACGGTTATTGGACTCCTTTTGACATGTATTACAAAAAGAGTGGATCACTTTTGCGTTAAAATTTTATTTATTATTTTTTTCTGAGATCCAATCAATTATTAAAAAATATTAAATTATACTTTTCAATATAGATCAGCTTAAATACAGTACAAAACTTGATATAATCTATAAAAATGAATATTTAATGCATAACTCAAATACTAACTCATCAATGTATACCTCTCGCAATATCTTTCTAATCGAAGAAACAACGTATCTTCACTACCGCCACCTAAACAACTAACAACCTCCTCTTAACTTCTCGCCGTCGTCGCTGGTATTGTAATTTTTGCGTGTTCCACGAGCGTCGACCCCTCCTGTACTGCACCTCGTCTCTCTCTCTCTCTCTCTCTCTTTCTCTGTTTCCACCCACACACAAATCCCGTTCTCAGTGTACAACCTCGCGGCGGAGGCGACTGGAGCTACAGCTACAGCTACAATAATAGCAAGGAGCTCATTCCGTTCGGGAGGAGACGTCAGCCAGTGCCACTGTTGTAGTCCGCCGTCGTCGCGCACGCGAGCCCGTGATTTAGGGGGTCGGCTCTGCACCGCTACCTTCTGGTTTCTCTCCCAGCTCCTGGTGGCGTGCTCTTAACGAGGTTAGAAAACGCGCGATATTTGAATTTCAAGGTATCTCTTTGCACCAGTACTTCTGGGAGAATGGTTCTATCTATTCTTTTTGGTGGGATATGAGAGATTAGAGGAGCGTGGGATACGATGGGTAGGTGCTTCGCTTAAGGTGAGTTTGCAGTCAATGCCTACAGAAAAAAACTACGAAAAAATATGAAAAAATTGTTTTAGAAGTCTATAAAAAATCTGCATTCGCATAGAACAACAACAATTTAGTGAAAAAATGATAATTTTGATCAATCAAATTTTCCATGTACATACAGTTTTTTTCTAGACTTTTAAAACCTTTTTTGTCATATTTCGAAGACATAAACAAAAAACTTGTAGCTTTCACTGTTTTAAATTTCAATCAATATGATCTTTTAGATTAAAGAAAACGTTTTTTTATTCGTTTTGATTGTAGATCCACCTAAATGGATAATCTTAATTATTTATCCAGTGGAAAGGCTGAATCGATGAAATATTATGGATTAATAAAACTTACATATCAAAAAATGTAATGAGGCTACATTTCAGTGAGACACTGTTTATTGTTTATCCGAGCTCGACGATTAATTGGACCTTGTAGAGGAAATTAATTACCTGTAGGCATTAGATTTGGCTTTCTATAGTCATAATGTATCTATTTCCGATTGATTGTAATAATTTAAGTATTGACATATCATGCTACCTAATACCCATTGGATACCACTCTCCCCTACATACATACAGCGTAAACATTCGTCGACTTATAACGCCCAGACTTTTACTGTAATATAAATGCACCTATTTAAATATAATTTTCTGTAAACCCTGATTCGTAAAACATTTAATCGTAACTGGTCTGTCATAGATTCATAAATAAAGTTGAATGACCTGTATCTTCATGCAATGTTTCTCAATATAATTGATGAAATAATAGATTCTTAATATACGAATCTGGATCCTCCATAATTGTCGGTTTTATTAAGTGCACTATCAATTCAATATGTATTGATAGAATATATTATTCCACTTGCGGAAAATAATCTAGAACTATGTAGGTATATCTAGTCTTCCATGAAAAATAATTAACGGCTTCGATAAAACTGGATACTTTTCTACCAGGGTCCTCTGCCATAATTGGCGGTCACAGAAAATAAAAATGTTCCATCTTGAATATAATTTTGATTATGAGCTTGAAAATATAATTAAATTGGAAGATGTCCTCATATTTAAAATATTTTATCCATTGAAGGGGAACATATAAAGCCATTACCATAATTTAGAATTCACGGAAATATGAATTTTAAGAAAAAATTTTACCCATCTATGTGCGGGGCGCTGTGAGAAAAACGTGGTGAAATTTCTGAAAAAGAAGTAGATATTCCCGAGTACCGTTAAACTTTATATATGGCTTTTAATGAAAGAAATCCATAGATATTATTTTCTTCAGCTTTCCCAGCACTTAAGGATGTCGATTTTTTTTTAAATTCTATTAAAATGAGCTTTACACGATGGCGTTAGTCTCATCAGTACCCTCAAGGGGGCAGCTATGGGCATTCTCCATTAAGAGGCATGTTGATATCTCTGCGTTTAGATAACTAGTGCCGAATGTTTTTGTTATACTTCGTCAGTTTCCCTTGATTACATACTTTTGGACTCAGATTAAGTCCAATGAAATCAAGCGAATTCTTAGAACATAAAATTACTCCCTTGAAATCAAATAAGCATTCAAGGAATTTAGAGTATTATCCACTCCAGTTGCGCCCGGTAGTTAGTAATATACTCATCACTTCTGACACCATGAAATGTAATGCACACGCGAACTTTATATTCATTGCACCACCTTCTGCTGACCGCTTAACGAGGTTAGAAAACGCGCGGGATTTGAACCACTCCGCCCCTCTCGGAAAATCGTTCTCTCTCCTGTTTCGGAGAGAAAGAGAAAGAGGATACAAAGGATTACCTTAGTTTGGGTCATGGATTAATGGGAGCGAACGCGGCACAGTGGAGCTGCTCCCGGTCTCACGGGTTTTCATTCTCGCTCTCTCTCGCTGTATTTGCTTGCGTATACCCGATTTTCAGCGCCTTTTACTCCTCTGTTACTCTCCTGTCAGCCCAGCCGCCGTTGTAACTTTGAATCCTGCGCATTGGTGGAGGTGCACGTACGTACAGGTATATATACGCGTTGGAGTCCTTAGTCAAGAGCGACCTCGATTTTTGGGATTTTCGTTTGTTTTTCCTTCGGTGTCCGATTTTTTTTTCGGGATATTTTCCTTTTTGGTCGTGCATTCTTTTTTTATTTGGGCGCTGCTGTCGGATGATTGTTGACGGAAGGAATGTTTTTGCGATGGGTGGCGCAGGGTATCGGAGAACGGTATTAGTAGAGATGGGAATAACGAAGGTCCGCGCTGTCTGGCTAGTTGCTGTTGCGAACTTGTAATCTGCTTTTGTTTTGCTTGCTGCGATTTATCGGACAGACAGTGGAATTTTGCGGAGACCGGGGGATTTTTATGCTGTAGTGAGTTTTATGAGGAATTTGGATGTGATGGATTCTTTAGATATTATTTAGTTTGGTGTCTAAGATTTGCGTTGCGTTATTTTAAAAGGTATTCTTTCATTATTGTTTTAATGGTTCTTTTTGAGGAATATTAGGTATCGAAAAAAGTTATGAATAGCGCAATAAATTTTACGATTATTTTAGATATTTAGCATGAACACATATGCATTCATTACTAATTCATGAAAATAATTCCAATTAAAACTCATTTAAACTAATTTTTTGTACTTCAAAATAGCAAAGAATTTAATCAAATATATTTGTATTTTAACTTTTTAGTATTTTTTTTCGTACGTCGCGTTCACTGACAAGTGCTTAATCCTATATTCTAATTAGACATGTACATTTTCAAGATTTCTATCGATTATCAGAAACAACGAATTTTTTTCAAATATACTGTATTCATACCTTTTAGTATTCTGTGCACGTCTCGTTTTTTTCAACAAGTAGTTCATCTCGCAGAATAGTCAGGCATATACATTTTCAATGTCTCTGTCAATCAGCAGAGGTGAAATAATATTGAAAAAGTAATTATGTAATTGAGATAGCAAGTTAATCTATTTAACACGTCTCGTTTTTTTACAAGTTCTGAATCCTATTCTCTAGTCAGATATGTACATTTTCATCATCCCTGTTAATTACCAGAAGATAATAAAATAAAATAATTGATTCTTGAATCGAGTTAAAAAATCATTTATCTTGTTATCTCTAAAAACTGGTACTCCGTGTGTACATCATCGCATATCCCCATTTACGTGTACGATTCTCCGTTAAAGGAACGGTGCTTGGCACATAAGTTTTAATTAAGAAACACTGACTGCCTCTCGCTCACCAGTGCGTCTGGGTCACTGGGCGATTACCACAGGATATAATCATCATAACTGCGCGACTATGCTAAATTTATTCCGTCGCGATCGCGCGCGATTACAATTTTTAAGTCCTCAGCCTTTCCTCGGCGTCGGCGTTGCGCATATATATGTTGACAGCGGGTCGCTTGGCAGGCTGCTCCGGAGATTGTTTTAAATGCGACAAGCCGCCCATTTTCAAGACCAATTAAAACTTTGCTCGTCCTCCTCCTCCTCCTCCTCTGGCTTTTCTCTATCCTTCTCTCTCCCACTCTTTTGCACTCGCTCTTTCTCGCGCTCTTTCTATTTGGTTCTGTTTCTGGGCTCGTCTGGTGCCGACTATCCTCGTCTTCTTTTTTTTCTTCGTCTCACCACTCGCTCTCTCTCTCTCTCTCTCTCTCTCTCTCTCTCTTTCGTTCGCACATGTATATAAAGCTGTCTGCTGGCGATCTTTTTTGGTCTCTCAGCGCTGAACGTTCTAACTTTTTCGCCTCTTATCTATACGAGGCGTAATGCGCACTTTTTGCTCTTATTCGCGCGGTAAATGAAATTTTTTTCTGTTGAATAGATTATGTTTGAGATCTTCGTGTCCGGAATTTCTCACGTGAAATTGATGAGAAATTAGACGATGAAAACCAAATTGTTTTTTTTTTTTAAATTGAGACAATAATATCATACCTAACAAGATAAACATTTTAAATGATATTGCATAATATTGGTCGTTACATATTTTAAATTTTTAATAAAACAATTTGTTTTGTCTAAGAGTATCGTACCCTAAATATATAATTCTTAGAAATTGGTAGAAAAAAACTGAGTTTTAGTTTTGTCTCTGAAGTTGAATCAGAATTATAGTCAGATCAGATTCAGTTAAATAATTTTCTAGTTGTATTACGTAAAATAAGTCGTTACATGTTTTAATTAATTTTAATTATTCATTTTAAAAAATATGATTATCCCAAGAGAAATTTTATTTTTATTTTTCATCTAAAGAAATTTTAATGACTGATGGTTATTGAAAAATCTTTCATTAATGCTAAAATTCTGAAGCTACATCAAGATTTATTTTTATGAAGAATAGGATAAAGATTTTTTTAAAGACTAGAGTATACTTGAAGGGGTAAAAGAATTAACTTTCTTTTCTTCAAAAAAGTATTCCTTGAAGTTCACTTTATACGTTAGAAAGCTCCAAATTGCATTTTAAAGCATCCTATAAGTTTTTGAAATATTTTTATAGTATTTAATTACATTGGCTTTTATGCAATTTTCCATCTTTAAAGTCGTTTCTCTTAGCACTTCATTTTTGTCCTTAAAAATCCTCCTTGCGCAAATTTTCACGGTAAAATGAGTTGAACACAGGATTATTATTTTTTATATTATAAACACAGTGTCAGAGCGATTTCATATAATCCACGTATAAAAATTTTGTGAAGTTTCAAATTATTTCACAGTGTGCATTGGCGCAGGGAGGATTTTTAAGGCCAAAAATGAAGAGATGACAAAAAGGACTTTAAAGATTGTAAATAAGCTAATATAATTAAATAATATAAAAATATTCAAAGAACTTATAGAATACTTTAAAAAATAATTTGGAGCTTTCTGACGTGTAAATTGAGCTTCAAGGAATAGTTTTCTCTAGCCTTAAATGAAACAACTCATTTTTATATCATAATGATTATTTACTATCCACTAAGATACATCTTAGTTCTTATTAAACCTCTATAAATCAACTGCAATTTAGAAAATAAGAAGTGATAAACTCTAATAGTTTGGTGGTTCTATTTTAAGAGCATTCAAGAAAAATACTTAGAAAGTTTTTGAAAACAGAGCAATCCTCGCGCTACAAAAATAATTCTCTCCAAAAGTTTACGGCTTGATCGCATGAAGCATCAAAACACATTTCGATTGACCTGATTTTCTTGTTTAAACTATTTCGACTCCTGGTTAATCTACGAAAAATGGATATGTTCTACTTCGAGAAATAAATAGTGACATGAAAACCCAATTTTTAAAGCAATTATTATTAATAAAAACATTATCATTATCAAAATATCATTATCAATAAAAACAAATATAATATAAAAAATTGATTTTATAAAAAAGAAAACAATATAATAATAGATCAGTTTGAGGACAAAAATATGTTGTTCCTTTAACTTTTTTTAATAGGATAGAATATTTTGTTTGAAAAAAAAAGATTATTTTAATAAATTTGCTTTTCATTTCATTATTTGTTGCTTCATATAAAGAGGACGTTTATGACGCATTAAATAATGATTAGAGTAATTTAACTAGAGTAGTAGATAATTTTATAGTAAATTATTAATTACCATAATTAAATCAATCAAATTTTTTCGGAATACATTGTAAATTTAAAATATTTATAAACCATTGCAAAATTTTCAGAATAGATTTTTTGTACCATTTGGTTCTAAACAACTTATTTTATTACCCATTCATACTTAGTGATTAAGTCATATGTCAAAATGAGTTAAATAAGTTATTTTAAAGTCATCTTCAGCATACTATTTTACGTAAGCATCAAAACTAAACAAAACAATTGTCACTTCAAAAAATCATTCCACACTCTTCACGCTAAGAAAAGCAAAAAAAGAAGAAACTACTTCTCACCCTTGGCACTCATTACTTAATGCCTCATTTCCCTCTCGCTTACACCTCTATATCTCTCTCCCTCTCTTCCTAGCTCTCTTACAAACCCTTGCCTTGCCTACACTCCACTCGCACGCGTTTGCCGCGCGATGTGCACTCGCGCATGGACGAGTATATATGCGTTCCTCCTCCTCCACCTCCGTCTCCTCCTCCTCCTCCTCAAAACCGTCGTCCCTCTTCCGCGGCTGCGCATACACGCGAGAAAGCGCGAGGGCCTATACCCGGCGCAAGCAGGCCGAGAGGCGATGTTTGTCACATTACCGTGGGGGAGCAGCAGCAGTGGCGACGAAAGTTACGAGCGACGTAGAAGACGAGGCGCGCAGGCAAACTTCGCGGCGGAGGGGGAAGGGGGGGGGGGGGGGGCAACTTTACCCCAGCGACTTCTTCTTCCGCCTCTTCGCCTCTTTTGCGTATCTCTCCACGGGCTGTTATTCTCCTCCGCTGTGTTTCGCGGGCGGCGGGAGCACTCGTTACTGAGTGCCGGTTGACTTTCGACTCGCTCGCTTGGGCCGTATAATTATCTCGCGTGTTACTGCGTGCGCGCAGTTAGGATATTAAAATTTCTCGTCTTGGCTGCGCTGGTGTTTGCGCTGTTGGAATGGTGGGACGCGTTTTAATGGAATCTGGGAAGCTAGGAGGCTGCCGACTGATTGCGCTCCGCAAAGGTCGTTGAATGAACGGGGTACGGTTCTGTGGAGGTAAGCTGGCGAAGACGAGGTTGATGAAGTTGAAGTGTTGTTGGATGAGGTGGAAAAGGTGGGGGTTTTTAGGGTTGAGATAGCGGTGGGCTTTGTTGAAGTTTGAATAGCGAGAGTATTTTTCTTTTTTGTTATGGTTATTTGACTTCGTGAGGTTTTTTTACGGGAAATGCGATGACGTTCAAGGTTGAGTTGTTTACTCAAAATTTAAGGGATCTCTTACGTGTTTCGCTCTGATGAATGGGAATTTTTCGGAAAGTTTTCAAAATATCATGAAAGGTGAGAAAATTAATGTCAACCAGACTAGAAGTTATAATAGAAAGTCCATCATTCATGAATTTCAAGAACAATATGTCACGTGAGACAGAGTTAATATAAGGTCACAATATCCTCTTTATGTAGTGCTATGCTACCCTACAATATTTAGATGAACCGTAAAAATGTTTCAACATCACAATCACATGATGCAAATTTTGAAATTATTTTTCATTGGCACAAATTATTAACTCTTTTTTAAATATTAATATTATTTAAATATTATTGTAAATATTAATTTGATAAATTTCTAATTATTAGTATAATTTTTAATAAATTACCTTTTCGCAAGTATATTTTCTGTACCTAATTCAAAAGCTTTAACGGGAACATATACAAGTTCTCAACTATAATTCTCGATACATTTAATTTGAAACATTTTCAAAACTTCTTTTCCAGTAAACAGATCGTATCGCGCAAAAATTGTTTAAAACTTGCTACTATAGCCAGGAAGAAAATAACTTCTTTCTACAGGAAAGTATACAACGTTGATTGTTACTGAGGTAAACTTTTTCTATACTACATTTTTATCCGAACATTTTATTCATTTTTACGTATCCCGCGCAGAAAATCTCACCGAATTCACTCATGATTCTAATCTCCCGTTCTACCGTCAATAACCTTGACGATTCGCAAACGAGCTTGCGCGCGCGATACATCAACCCCGACATATTCCTGCAATCGCATCTGCAAATGTCGGCGGCAACAGCAGAAGACGACGACGCTATGGCCGGCCGGTAGGTCCTTCCGAATGATCGATCGCCGCGACCGAGAGATTTCAATCGGCCCGAAGACGCACCGAAGACAAGTTGACGTCCAATCAGGGCGGCGCTTAGCATTCGCGTAGCTAGCAATCGACTCGCGGCGCCACTTCGCTCGTTACGACTTTTGATCTTATCTTGGTTAAGAAGAGTAGTGACGGCTGTAGTTTTCGTTGCGTTTGCGCAGTGATTGTGAGGTCGGAAAGACAGTACTTGTTGAATGTATTTGGAGATACGAAGTTTCGCTGTCATCGGTATCGACAGTTTTATGGTATTTCGATTTCTTTTTGTGAGAGGAAAATATGTTGTTGGATATCGTATAAGGTCTTTTGTGTAACAAGAATAAAATTGTTTCATTTTTTGTGTTTCAGGTATATTGTGCTGATCTTTTACAAGTGTATGGTTTAAATAATAAATAGATTTTACTGGTAAGTAAATTTCAATGAATATAAATTATTTTAATAAAAAGCAAACGTTTCAAATGTTCTGACGTACGTGTTAAATAAGCACAATATTTTCGTAAAGCACTTACTAACAATTAATTTCTAATACGTATCCCTTCATATCACATTATAACATTGAATACTTGTTAGATAAGTTAACCTCTTGAGTGCCGATGGCAAAGAATCTTTTCCATGGAAGATTTTGCACTGCAATACTTTGAGGGTAACTTCAATACATTAGATTGTGAGTAAAAATACCTTAAACCAAAGTTTTAGATCTCATGATAATACATATTCTTCCAATTATAATTTTTTTCCTGTGAGTTAATTATTTCAATATAATCAGGATTAAACACAACATGTTTTTATGACCTTTTTTCCGACTCTCAAGGAGTTAATCAAATTGTCAATACCTCACTTGTTACGGTATATTAAGTAATTGAGTATTATTTTATTGTAATAATTGAGTATTATTTTCAACACCTTCACAACGAGTAATTAAGTATCTCTATCTATAATATAAATTATATTAAATATTTTTATTACAATTATATTTGATTGAAAAACTAGGTATATGCAAATATTTACACTTATGCAAGTAATTATAACAATTATAAAAAATTGCAAAATTAAACTCAAAATGAATTAAAGAACGTATTATTATTTATTTTACAATAACCGTACCTACTCCTTTGATCCGTAAATACAAATACGAAAGCCTGTGACTGAAGCAGTATAAAAGGAGTTAATGTCCTTAGAAGACCATTTTCCTAAGGAGCTAATAATAAATCATATCTAATCAACGTTTACTATGAATTCATTAATTTTATTATTCTTTTGTAAAGGTACGTCGGAGCAGTCGTTCCAGTAGTAAAACACTCGTTTCAGTCAGGCCTGTAATTCTTTTGAGATTTAGCAAGTTTTGATACGGAGAAGCATTTCATTACAAAAGTATTTTACTTAATAAAGTTAAATACTACTAAGTTCTGAAAATCATTTTATTACAAAAATATGCAAGCCATATTCCAAATTTATATGATTTCAGCTAGAATTTATTCCAAAATATTCTTTTTTCAATCAATCTCTAAAAGTATATGTTATTTTGATGCCTTATAAAGAAATTTTTAGTCATTTTAAGTTAAATATTTTTAGATAAACTACAAAATATGAAGTATATTTTTAACTGGACAGACGGTCTGGGCACGAGTTGGTTAATTTATATATAAAGTGATTTGCCGAACTTTGTGCTTGGCAATTTTTAAATAACAGAATTCACTAATGAAGTTAAATATACTTCATAGCTAACGAGTCTAAAAATACATCCCACAATTTACGTATCAGCAAGCTCAAATCGATACAAACAAACTTTATTCTCGGCCAGCAAAGTTCCACAAACAAACTAAACCTAAAAACAAACCAAAACACCGGCTCTCGCATCGATCAAAGCTCGCCTCCTTAAAACAACGTCAAAATTGCGAATCTAGCACCTGCGCTCCCTCTGCGAAACCATCAGCAAATCATCAATCTTCCCCTCTCGAGAAAAGTCCAAAGCGCGCGCGCGCACAAAAGTACAAAGTCTTAATTCGCGCGTCGCGACTGCAGTCAACTCCGTCGATACATCATTCCTCGGTGAAAATCGCAGTGGTGGTCGCGATTCGATCGACCGTGCTCACGCGCGGCGAGCCATTAATTACGCGAGTGCCCGGCGTCGGCGATCGACGATTTCTCGCGACGTGTATGAAAGAGTAGTTGTTCAGGGGGCTGATGGATATCGGCCCGGTGCCTGGCCTCCTTTACGGACTCAATCGGTATAATAGTGATTAATTGTTTGCAAAGGAGTGATCGCGATTATATATTGAAGTATATCTAATCGAAAGGTATATATTTGCGATTTGTTTACATTTTGTAATTGAGTATTATGTCGACTAACACTAGAACATTTTGTATTTCTCAATAATAGCTATGCTACGTACAAACATTTTCTTAGAATCTCTGAGAACGTGATAGTTTTTGTCGGAGAATCTGAAAATTGCTAGTTTTCGTATAAGGATTTTGAAAAGACGAAATATTTTTTTGAATAATTTAAAATATTTTTCGTAGGGAGCATCGGGTTTTGCTTTACGTATATAAAGTTCTAAAAATTATTTTTACCTTGATTCTAGATATTGCGGTAATTTATTTTATTATAAATTATCCCTTATATTAATATGCCACTACAAGCTATTGTATATACTTAACATAAAATCTTTGATTTATAATTTCGATAATTCTATTTGCAAAGAGCGCAAAGTTTAATTTTATACATGCTTTTAAAGATTATGTTTACAACTTTTAATGTGTAGCTTCATATTTGTAAAAAACTGTTGCATTAAACCAAATCAAGATCAATGCCCATATTAGCTTTGTGCAGTATGTACGTTAGATGAGTACACTATGCCATGCGTAGTGCGTTTCATTAAACGCCGAAGTGAATTCATAGATTCACTCGTCTCCAAGGTCCGTAGCACAGCCTACTTATGTTTTTCTTCCTCAAAGAGGAAGCTTAGTAATAGTAAAAGAAAAGTTTGTAAAAAAACTTGTTAGAAACATGTTCGTATGGATGTGTGTGTGTGTGTTTGTGTGTGTGTGTGTGTGTGTGTGTGTGTGTGTGAGTGTGTATGTATGTGTATGTGCGTGTGTATGTGCGAGTGCGTGTGCGTGTGCGTGTATGTGTCCGTGTGTTTGTACGTGTGCGCGTGCGCGTGTGCGTGAGTGTGCGTGAGTGTGTGTTTGTGTGTGCGTGTGCTCGTGTACGTGAGTGTGTGTGTGAATGTGTGTGTGTGTGTGTATGTATACGTCAGTTTCACATGATATACGGGATGAAAATTAATTTTTCATGACCAATTTTCTTTGTTTTCTTTTTGCGATGAAGGAAAAAGAATTTTTTTTATTGATTGCTGGACTCGATTTATTTTTTTTAATGGTTTTTCGATTTATGACTTTCAGATTTTCGGGTATTTTGATACCATAAAAATATTATCTTTTTCTCAGTGTAAATGCATTTGAAAGAGTCCTATTTTTTGCGACCCGAAATTATGGATAACCATATTCCTTCCTCGTGTTATACAGGAAAACTTCATACTTTTTTGAAACAGTTATATCTGACAAATATATGACGGAAAGGTAGCTTTTTTGTATCTCATGGCTGAATTATTTGAACAGATTATAAGAACTTATGTTAGGACTTTTTGCAGTAAGTCTTTTCGTACAGTAGAATGGAAATAAAACCGACGCTCGCATTCACGAAATCACACTATCTCCTGTTCTACCCAAGCTCCCTACACTTTCTACACTGAACCGTCAACATATATTAATTCAATAAATAAGCAAAATAAAGGTCGTAGGGAAAATATCATATTCATATTATAACAATATTATGTGGGAATGATTAACTACGTTTGAGGAAGCTAAGTGCCAATGAATTGGCAGTGATTTCTTCATGTATTTGCCGTATAAGTTGTTAACATCTAAATTTTTTACATGTATTTATAAAACATGCAAAGTTTTAGAAGTAATATTTTCCATTGCCATAATTCTTTTCAGAAGCAAAGTGTGTCAAAACACATATACTCAAACGTCACTTGACAAAGATTTTCCCATTTGGACAACTTGTGAAAAGATCTTTGTTACCGGTAGTCAACCGGTTAAGACTCTTATTACTCTTACATAAAGGTTTATGAGGACCGGAGGTCTGACGCAATGTGATTATCATTATCCTATTATCCGAAGTCTATAGAAGCGTAACATCTAAAAACTTTTTAAAAATATAGAAACAATAGACTTATAACTCTTTTATCTGAAGAATTAATCAAAGTAGTATGATAGAACAGCAATGAACTGATAATTGATCGTATTTTTAAAGCTTATTGATGTCCTAATATGAGAATTATTGAAGATTATAAATCCTTTTGTCTTTAGCTGGTTACTGAATCGTAAGGATCATATCTAAAACGAATAGAACTTTTGCAATTCGTGAATGAAAGAATACAAATAATCAAGCTTAAGATTGATAAATATTTTATTATATTATTCTACACTAAGTGAAATGTTTTTTCATAAATTTATAACAAAAGACAATTTTAAATTCACAGTATCCAGAAAAAACTGTATAATATAAATCCTCATCAATGACTAAAATAGAATAAAATTCAAAATGTGCCTTTGCTCGCAGAAACGTTCTTAATTCAACCCAGCATCCCGTCAGCGCCGCAGCGAAACAGTACTTTCTCGCCTCCTCTCCAGCGTAACGATCGCTCGTTCGCGCGATGCTTTAAAATTTGTACCCTCTTTCCCTCCTCCTCTCTCAAGAGCCTCTCTCGAAGCGGATCGATACGTCACGCGCCCCGCCAACTTTAATTTGCGTCTAGAGCATGGAAAAATGCGCGAAGAGCGCATAAGCGCATGTTATGCACGTGCGATCGACGGGCAACGGGCCAACCTGCATGATGCGCGATTGTATCGCGCGCGGTGTACATACTGCGAGTGTATGCGAGCTGCTGAGTGCGCTAGAAGGTTGGTGCGAGCGGTGGCGAAAGTTTCGCTGCGATGTGTCAGCGAGATGTGTAGAATGTATAGTTTGGAGCGGGTGCGATGGGGGTTCGCGGATGAGCGTTTGAATATTTAGAGGGTCGCGGTGCGCTGGGATAGGTGATAATTTGCGCGGTGAAAGTCGCGTTAGAGGGTAGAGATAAATTGATACGAAGAAACTAAAAAGTTTTTATTTTTATGTTCGATTTATGCGAAGAATGCATTTTTATAGTGGCCTAATCGAGTTTTAGGGGCTTATTTATAGTTTAAGTGAACTATTTTAAAATCTGCTACATAAAATTTGCGAATTAGATAGATGTACATTTATTGTTATCATAAATCGCATAGTAAAAGGAATAAATATCAATTTTCAAATGCATTATCCACTCGTGCTTCTACATTGATGCGCGTATTACAGGCAATATAGCAGTACTAAAATAAAATACAATTCAAAAACACACAAACTTCATGTCCTCATTCAACAACCTTTTCTATGACTCCGTGCGCATTGCCCTCCACAATAACGCCACAATCGAAGCGCACTCACTTGTCAGCAGACGCAATAAGACACCCGCGCGTAAGCCAGTCCGCGCGCTATACGTCCCGAATAAAACTTCGCTCAAAATAAACTGCGCGGCTGCATCGCCGCACCTCCATAACTCACCCAATAAACTTCGCGCATCTATCGCTCCATCGCTCAACGACGCCCAACTATAATACTCTATACACACAACACAAGGAAGGAAGGAGGCAGCGACGGCGAGTCGAGTTCGATTATCGCGGGCAAATAGCCACGACGAAAAATGAGTCTGCTGCAGGGAGCGCTCGATGATGAAGCGACTCTGTAGCCTGCTACTCTTCAATTTGTCCCATTGTTACCGGGCGCGCGCGCTATGATCAAAGTCCCATTTGTTTTGCTTTTTGCGTCCACGCACGTAGAGTGGCGCGCTCGTTGTTTATGACAGTGCGTTGCTCGAATTGCATTGGGTGAAAGAGAGCATTTTCGCGGAACTGAGTGTGAGAGAGAGGAAAAACATGATTTATGCCCATTCTGATCAAATTGCCCGTCGAATTGCTACCGCCCTCCTCCCCAGCATTGCTGTTTGTGCTGTTTCGGTCTGGGTAGGGCACGCGCGCGCTTGTTTCCTCTGGGGAATGATCTGAGATGAATCGGAAATTGCGCTACAATAGCGTGTATACGGAAAAGAGTGTGTGTATAGAGCTAGATGTATTATACGTTTTTATTTCAATATCAGCCGTATAGTGCGCCTGTTTCGTGTTGGAGCTCGCGAAAATTGGCAATTTTTTGTGTGTACAAATAAAGTAATTTAGGCTCAAATAGTTAAATGTAGTGAACAACTGCTGTTTTTATTTTGTGTTAATTTGAGTTTTTGTTTGTTGAAAATGGATGCTCCGATGCAAAGTTATAACCAATTTAAAATAGGGTAATAAGTCATCGAAAATCTCAGATTCTGCAAAAAATAGAATATCTGTCCATTTTACTCTATTTTCAATGAATTATTACCCTATTTTTAATTGGTCATAACTTTGCACTGGAAAATCCATTTTCAACGAACAAAAATTCAAATTAAAAGTCTTTTCTTCTACTTTTATACATTTTCTTTGGAAAATAATTGTTCACCATTGTGTACACAGTTATTAAGCGCAGTAAAACCCTTCTTTTCCTATATTTAAGAAACCGTAAAAAACACCTAATTTGCCAGAAAAACATAGTCACATGCCTAATTTTCATTGTTCAAACACGATTTTCTTCAGAAGTTGAGCCCTAAAACAAGATAGAAAAGGTTTGGAAACCCGAGAATACAAATTTTATTTTGCGATTTCTGGACCCCAAAACCTGCATTTTTTTAGGTTTCGTCATATATTTAGTAGCATAGGCACTTAAAGAATGCAGCAGACTTTACATATTCTGCAGGTAGTCAAAATCAGTAAGAATTCATATCTGTGGCTTCCCACAATAACTACTTAACTTCATTTTTTTGAAAATCGAGTTTAATGTGGATTTCATATATTCAAATGCACCTTTTTCATATAAAAATAAAAGAAATATCAAAAATATCACCCTATGGTCGAATCAAGTACAGTGCATAACCACTTAAGTCCATTTTATTGAAAGTTGTTCCCGGAATAACCACTTAAGTCCACTTTATTGAAAGTTGTTTCCGGAATAACCACTTAAGTCCATGTTATTGAAAGTTGTTCCTGGAATAACAACTTACGTCCATTGATTAGTCTAAACGTTTATTTAGGTGATTATAAAACTTAATTGAGTGTAAATTGTACATAATACAAAATTTAGGTCGTGGTTTGTAAAAAGCATATATTTAAGGGACAATAATTATTTTATACATTTGTTTTGCATTACATCATGTACAAGTTTTTATTTAATATAAAACGTGTAAGATATTTGGAAATTAATTTATAATAATCCTGAACAAACATATTTTAAAAATATAATACTGAAAGTAACTAAATAGCAAATTTAATAGTAAAATAATTAATAAAATTTAGTAATAAACAAAAGAATTGGAGTAAATTATTCTCTTAATAGCTCTTGGTGGTTGTCTTCTAATTTCTTGTGATTTTTTATTTATTTTTGGTTCTTCTAGAGTATTGTGGCTATTTTCAGATAATTTCAATTCAAGCGCAACGTTCCTTTTCAAAACTTTAGAACAGTAGAAAGCCATAACAAGAAAATTTTACACAGATGGCGCGCATGATCGCTTTAATTAGCATTAACCTGGGGTATTATACTTTTTCAACTGCAAAAAATTGAGTAAAATGGAAGTACACTCTCTGTTTTCGGTTTCTGTGAATTAGTATTGAGTTAATTTAACCTGCTAAGTATATTTATAAATTACACATATACAGATACACTTTATAAGTTAAATTTGAATTCTAATTAACGTTATTCGGACATATACAGAGAGTAGAAAGAGTAGAATCCGACTAAAAAGTACAGTTCCTGGCATAACAACTTAAGTCCATGTTCCCGGAGTAACAACTTAACTTACGGTATTTACTCGTTCCTACAAACGTAACCATGTAATTCCTTTACTTATCAATATGATTAGAAAGGTATATTATGACCCATTAAACAAGCATAGTATTGCACTATATCTCTTTAACTACGATCTTACAGATAAGTGCATACATTAAAACCTGTTTTTCTCAAAAACACAAAAAGTGAACTTAAGTGGTTATTCCGGGAAGCCACAGATATATTTGAAAAATACCAGCTATTTTAAAATACATTTAGAATAATCAGCGCAAGTTCCCTTCCACAAGTAAAGCAACTTTTATAAAATATCTACACTTAATAACGGAAAATACACGTAGTGGTTAGAATTGGGCCATGAATACAAAATTGGACCTCTCATCTTATGACTGAACTCCAAATTAAAAAATTATCATCGTAACCTCATTAGCACACTGCACTCATTAATAAAATTCCGCTTACGCACAAACTTTCCCGAAAGTCCGAAAAAAGAGAGGCACGTACTTCTCTTTAAAAAAAAAGCAACTACAAAGAACCAAAAAGCCCCGAAAGAGTCAGACACACGGCACAAAAAAGAAAAGCATAGCGCGCGCATCGGCCGATGGAGTCGGGCCGCGCCGCGCCGCGCGCACTTTTTTAATGACGCTCGGGCTCGATCTCTCCGGAGGCCCCGTGAGCGCACTCGGAATTCGGTATGAAGGACGCGCTCGCCGATTTTGCGCCTTTAATATCCATTTTAAATATTCATGAGCCGGCGGCGCGCCCGCGCCCTGGTCGACGCGGCGCACAGAGTGAGGGAGAGAGGAAGAGGTGAGGAGAAGGAAGAGGGAAATTACACTTGTACGAAAGTTGGACCGGAAATTGAAGGCGAGCGGGGGACGGAGAAATTTTTGGAGCTCTTTGTGCGGGACACGGTTAATTCGATTTTTTAGATTTCGTGCGTGTCTGTTTTGCGACGGGACAATTGTGAAAGGATATAGCTGTTGATTTTTGTTTGCTGTTACTTACTGTTGAAAAATATTTGTGTCCAGTAAAACGGTTTTATGGCTTAGTAATATACATAATTTTTTTTATGAGAATTTTATCAGAAGTTGTATGAATATGAATATTAAAGTCTAAAAAATATTAAAATATTAAGGTCGAGAATAAATTAGAAAATTTGGAATATATAAAAACAGTAATCATTTAAAAGTTGACGTACTTAGCAAATCGCTAATTAAAATTGATTCTTTACCAGGTATTGACTGACCTAATTAAACTGAATTACAATAAACTCAAAATACACGTTTCATTAATAAAAATTTGAAGCTAATAATTTCAGCTGTACTTTAATTTACCTAAGTGGTCTCATCCGAACTTCAGGAGATGAAAAAACGAAAATTTAGCTCAAAATCCTTTGTTCTCTGATGTCACGATACCTAGACGTTAATACACCTTGATCCTTTGATGCCAACCTCTACTGTCAATCACTTTGCAAGAGAAATCAATTTCACAATCCAATTAGCTCAAGCTATAAGCTTTAAAGGTCGCTTATATCAATCACCAAGTCTGTTGAGTAATAGCCAATCGCGTATCAATTTATTGTTAGATCATTTTTATATAAAAATTAAATTCCTCCTATAGATATTATACATTTAATTTTATTTCAGTTATTAAAAATACATTTAATACTAATAAAGAGTAAAACAATATAATAATACTTTAGCTATATTTTAAAATTCATTGCTAAAAATAAATCTATGGAATTACTTTCAGAAAAATTATTATTATAATTGAATTAATAAGTATAACTAAAATTTTTATAATACTTACTAACAGTAAGTTATTAAAATGTATACAATATTTATATATTAAATATATCAGATTCCTAAACCATTAGGAAATCCGCATCCAACTGTCAAATAATGAAGTTATGTCACAGATTTTCAAAGTCATTATTTGCTAAGTATTAAGAGATATTCTGACCGCCATATTTCAAGTTTACTAACGTAATATAGGTACGTATCCGTATTAAATATGGAGACGCTTTTTTCCCGGTGTATACAAGTTTTCACAATAAACTGTAAATACACTAATATACAACAATAATCTTCCCAGCACTAATAAAAAACGCATAATTTCCATTAATCGATGATCAAAGTAATCCCACTGACGTCCATGTTCAACATTTTGGCCATCTAGCCTCGTCACTCGTAACGTGAGCAACTATATACGTGTAGCTGGCGGCTGCGCGTCGATCAGCCTGCCAAAGTCAACAAATCAGATTTCGTGCCCCTAACTCGATCATCGACTGTAGACTCAATACGGGCCGAGCCCCGGCCCAGCGCTGCTCTCTCCTCGCCAGATCACGTAATTTACTGTATCATTTCCTAACTATCTGGCTCTGGCTTTCTGGCTTACGGATCTGTGTCTATCTCGAGTCGAGATCTACTTTGAATCACGTAGCGGCTGCGTTCTCCTGAGGTTTGGCAATAAGTTTCGTCTTCTGTGGGGTGAGGATTTGCGTGAGACTGAAATTCAAGAATTGATATATTTATTCTTATTGGAAGCTTTAATCGTTATATTTGATTTAAATAGCATTTGATGAAGTGTATATTATTGCGTATATTTGCGAACAAGAACAGGTTTTGTTCATGAAGTTTTTATAAGCAAAATATAAGCTGAAAGTAAAAAATCGTTTTTACATTTATATGTGCACTCTACAAGATACTGGCAAACTTTTCATTCATTTTTATTCACGTAGCTTTAAGGAAGTTGCTACGTGTCGGACGATGAAAAAAAAAATAAAAGCTTTTTTATGCGTTTAATTTATAACACGATTCACTATGTCGTGACCTGCAATCTCAAGGTTTGGTCAACGTGATTTTGTTTTATTTAGTGTTCTTGTCCAAAAAAGTATTTCTCGATAAATTTGTTGCAAACGTTCACCATCCAATTTATGTTTAAAAAAATGTGTCTTTTTCATTTGAGATGACCCTATATCCTGTAGTAATTTATTTAAGGCTACTCAAACAAATAAAGGCAATAATGCATTTTTCTCTAGAATATTGTAATATCTATAATTACGAATAAATAAAAATAAATAAAGTCAAATTCTTATAAAACATTTCCGAATAATGCATTTTTACGCTTAGTTATACATCAAAATGCACGCTGTTAAATGATACTAAAACTTGTTTTTACCATGACTTACAACTTGTTGCTTTATCAAATTTACCAAACAACGTCAATTACTGAATCCCACATATTCATAAACGTGAAGACGTCTTTTTCATTCTTACTAAAATAAACATCCCCCAATCATTCAACCGACATAATTCTATAACCCTCTCCTCTTTAAAACCATAATCATGAACTTCCCGGAGCGCGCGCCGTATCTTATTACTCTCCCCCCTTCCTGCTGCATAGTGCTGCGCCGAACAACAACGTAGATGGAGATGGCCGTACTGGCAAGAGCGAAATAAAGAGTGCGCGCGCTGTGCATTCCTCCTTCTTTTTCTCTCCGCAACCGCCGCGAAATAAAGAAGCCGGCGCATCGCGGCCATAAATCAACTCGGCCAGTGAACCTATCCGTCGCGTCTCCTTCCTACGATACACAACACAGCGCAATATATATGTATACACATGGGCACGTACACCGCGCGCTTCTTCCTTCATAACCGGTCAGTTCGGGATGAACGTACAAAACGAAGGAGATTTCCGGACGACGCTCAACGATTTCTCGCCACTGCTGCCGCCCCCATAAATCACTATTAAATCTTGAAACAGAGAGTGAGAGAGAGAGAGAGAGACAGAAGGAGAGAGAGAGACAGAGGCAGAGAGAGACAGAGACAAAAAGAGAGAGAGACAAAGAGAGAGAGAGAGAGAGAGAGAGAGACTACAGCGCTCGTCGAGTAATTTATCAGTTCTATGTTCTATCTCTGTCTCTGTCTCTCTTAGTAGTTGTGTGCCTAATGGGACGCGTTCGAGTGCAGCTCGCGCGTGAGCTCCACTTTCTCTACCTTTCGTTGGGTGTGGAGAGGTTGAGGAGGTGGTTTCGATCGATCACTGTCCATCCGCGAACGAGTGAGCACTAATATACACCGCTGTGGTGCATCTAATCAGCAGGAATTCAAGTGCATAATATTGAATTATGCAGTACGAGGTGTCAACGAGTGGAGGAAAATTTTATTTTAACGTAATATTTTTAAAATCAGTTTTATTGCTCGAGCATTCATTTTGTTTATATAAAAATGAGTGTTAGATTCTCTTGACATGGCTTAAAGGGGATCTAAGTTCATTTTCACGGATTCTTCTTGGGTCTTTAGTTAAACCCAACCCAACCCTTTAATGTACCAGAAGCTTTAGGAGTCTACTAATTAAGCCGGTGGAGGGCAGTATGATTGTACGTGTATAATATTTGAGTGTATGGTGTTCGTGTGTAATATTTAAGTGTATGGTGTTCCTGTGTATCATGAGATGCGGTGATTTGCTAAACAGCTGCTCCTGTCACTATATTAATTTATCTGCTACGTTCTATGAGGCAACTTGCTGACATAAGAAAGGGTTAAGAACATTAAAGAAATTTCATACGGAAAGAAAGGATTAGTAATGTAGTGATGTTTGCCAACCGCCTACGTAAATTGGAGCTAATGGGGGAAATCCGCATTTTATACGGTTAGTGATGGAGTAATAATTTTGGAAAACGATGGTGTTACTCACATAACCTTAAAAATGTATTCATTATACGTTTATTCTTAATAAAATAGCTAACTACTCGTATTTTACACAGTCGGTATGTGTATTCACTGTATGCATATAAAAGGAAATTATGAATTAATGATGATACTTTTTTACTTCGCGAATTAGTACTCAGTCCTAATTGAATAAGTAATAAGTTCTTTCTCTGTACATTGTGAATAATCATTTTAATTTATAAAATAAATAATTCTTTTCTCTATCGATTATTTTTCTTTATCATTTAAAATGATTATTTGGAAAAAAAATTTTCAGTGCTTTAAAACTAGAAAGTCAAGAAAATACGATAACATTAAAAAATGCCGATAGTCTATTTCTAAACCTATAATACTAATCGAAGTCGATCTATATTATCTTTTAAATTTTTCAATAAAAGCTGAAGTCACAAAGTTATTACTTATTTATGTTCCTTTGAATGAAGTCAGACAGTAGTTACTTCAAAAGGCACCGCATCTGTAATAGACGTCACGAGGGGTTTTGAAGTGCTAAATTTTCTTTATTCTTGAATGAATTGCATCAGTCATAATGAAATATAAATTATGAAGATTGTCAATTGTTGAAAATTTCTTACTGGTTCGATTTCAATGTGGCTAAGATGAAAGAATTTTCTACAACTGGTTTCAGATTTGTTAAATAAAGTGTAACAATATTGAGTTATTAATTGTAACCGGAGGCGTTGAAAGTAGTAATATGGTAGATAGCTGTAGGTAATCAAACAACTTTCTGCAATTTGTATACAATTTTTAATTTTTTCTTTTATAATATTGCAGATTAGGTTTTGTTCAGAATTTATGCATATTTTTACTTTTCCGATTTATTTAGGATCTCGTCTGAATGGGTTAATCAATTTTTCTAAGATTTTGCAAAACCATTAAATCAACATATTAAGAGTGTTTACTTATTTTTCATCATATGTGCTGCAAAAATGACAAACTTTGTGACGGTTTTGCGTACGGTAAATGGTCAAAAACACCCTGCGAGGGTTATTCCCATAACACACTCGACAGCGTTACGTAATGAAAATAACGCACGCTTCAGCGTCGAGAAAGTCACGCTGTCGAGTGCGTTATAGGAAATAACACCCGTAGTGTCTTTTGACTTTTTAGCATACACAAATACTCCACATAATATATGTCATATTCCTAACACTTCTGATAAAAAATAGTGTGTGAAACTCGTGCGGTGTAGTGTCCAATAGCGTCACTTGGGCGACATATTGCACTCGCTACGCTCATGCACCAACGTGCCCGCGTGCGCTATTGGTCACTATACCGCACTCGTCACACAATGTACTATTCTATAATGTTTGCGCCGTTACCTACATTTACACTCCATTACATTACTAATACTGCAAATGTTTGTTGCTTGATATTTTTAATGTATACCTTCATAAAATGCACAAATATTTAAAACGTCTCAAACGATGTAAAAAGTAAAATTAAAATATTTATATTCAGTAGATAAGTCCAAACCTGGCACGGCTCATATCCGTATATCCAACAATTTCTAAAATTCGCTAGAAACGCAGATTCACAACGCATTAATAACAGATGAACATTGCCTCACGACTCATTCAAAAACCCACTTTATCTTTAGTTTCATACCATGTACAGCTATACTCTCCGTGTTCCAAACGATCAGCGAGTATGTACAAGGCCTCTGAAATGCACCGCGCAATTAAGCCTGTATCGAGTATTCCACTACTACTCCCGTCGCGTGACGATTTCGCCTACTCGAACTTTTTATCACATTTCAGGCCGTGCGTAAGTCCAGAGAGACCTCAACTCGAACCAGTCAGACCCACACACACACACACACACACACATACACACACACCCACACACACACACACTCACACACACACACACGCACATTCACACACACGCACATTCACACACACGCACACGCAGACTCGCACTCATGCATGAATGGAGGGATAGAGAGAGCAAGCTCGTTACGAGCGACTGAGTCGTTAATTGATAAGCCCACTTTCGAGGCGGCTCGCGCGTCGAGTTAACCGCTGATTGACTTTAAACTCTCCGCTCGCTCGTCGTCATCCGCCGGGACGTACACACGCACACACACACATGCACACGCGAATACGTAGTCCGTTGGCTGCAGCTGATGCGAGTGCGCGCCACTTAAGTATTAGCGGGTGCCCGTCGACGTCGTGCTTTGACGAGTGCTGCCTACGTGTACCTGGAAATCGAGGGTATTAGGGAGACCGCGTCGCGTGCGCGTATGAAATTAGAATTGCGGTGGATAGAGAGGATGAGGGGGAGGATTTTGGTGAAAGTTGCGTGGTATTTTGGGCTTTGGGTTTTGAGAGGTGGGAGTGAAGGGTTGTGATGCGATTGATTTTTGGGAGAGTGGTGTCGTTCGTGTTATGAGTTTATATTGTTGTGAAGAGTTATTTTGCAGGTGAGAAAGCATTAATATGTTTAAGTTCTTATAATCAAAATATGTACAGTAGACTTTAAATATGCAGTATAAAAATATAAGTAAAAATTAAAATAACTACAAATTTTGCTAAACCTTTTAAATTGCAACATTATACATTTAAAGAATTTCTGTATTTGAGAACTCTGAATATGCATACGAATTTGTGTTTGTAAAGTCGAAAGTGCAGTTAATTCATATACTAGTTGTATTTGTAATGATAGTGAGTTCGTGATTATTGTGAAAATTTCAAATGGTTATACAATCCAGCAATAAAAAGTGCAGTTAAAAAAATTTTCGAGTCTTGGAAAATGTAATCTGAAAAACGTAAGTATTTGCTGGTACAGTTGAACTTGCTATTGAAATTAACTACTGATTAAAACTTTTTGTAATACTGTTAAAGTACCTACTTTAGGATTTGGAATACTTTTTGTCTCAGTTATGTTTAGAATACGTCTAAAATCAACTTTATAGGCACATGATACAGGTTCTATTGTAGACGAAACAGCACCCCGTTTTAAAATAGTCAAAATAACTGTTCCTGAATCAGAAAATGAACTAGACCAAACAATGATCAGTGAGTCTTTTACATCTTTTTACAAACTCATTGTCGAGATAATAGTTAGATTGTGTATTTATAGTAAGGAGCGGAGTTGATTCTCTGCGATATATATATATATATATATATATATATATATATATATATATATATATATATATATATATATATATATATATATATATATATATAGATGTACTTTTACGTAGCAGAAGACACAATTGGATTCATCTAGATACAACCTTGTTCTTTCGCTATAAATGGACCCTTACTTTATATTCACACATTATATCATCATCCAAATATACAAATAGGTATAAAATCCTTGAAGCTCTTTCACAACCTAATTCATTAACCTCTGGAATGTTATATGGGAACTTGTTAATCCAAAGGAAATTTTCGCATATCGATAATTTCCTTTCGAGTACTAAACACCATCTTATTATTATTACTATTATTATTCAATCTGTTGAAGCTTACCAGTTTGATAAAAAATCGAAAAAATATTTGGATTTAATCCAAATTCTGTGTTGGATCTGTTAGCCTGATAGACATCTAAAATTGATTTAGCATTTGGTTTCTTTCAATTGGTATCTGAACATTATTTTCATTTACTATAGGCAGTGGTTTCTTATCAGCTCTCCATGAAGGGCTAAGACAGTTTCTGTTTGGAAAACAAATTATGGAAAATAAGTATGACAATTTTCAAATGAATCTTATATTCAGTAATTATCATTTATTATATATTATTTAATATTTATTCATAATAATACAGCTTTAGATAGAAAAAATATGCTAATATAAAACAGACTTGTTTTGGATAAATGTGTATAACATTTATAGTTATATTATATATCTATATTTAGGTAATAAATAGAATGAATAATCAGAATATTCAGTATAATAGTAAGTTTATTTTCGTTCTCACTATCTCAGCTAAATAGTCAGTCTTTTTCATTCGGTATCTACAGCGTAAACATTATCGATCGAGTTACTTTGAAATATTACGCGAGCCGCAATTTACAGTCAACTTATCTTATATTTCGGTGTACGATGCGTTGGCTATCTACTCGCCGCTCTCTGGCAGTAGTAAGTAGATACGCCCTGGCTCCGTCAGACCAAACAGATTGTAATTCTCACGTGCTCAGGATGATGATGGCTGTTCGCGTCTTCTTCGGGAATATGAAAATACGTGGCTTCTTCAACTTGGCCACCGTCGAGGGCTGTAGGCTGCGAGACCAGATGCTAAGCGTCGGAGAGCCGGCGAGCGAAAGAGCGAGGTGAGCTGTGCGATGACATGCCTAGCTTCCTTCAGCCGCATTACGAAATTCTACCTAACTCTCTTCCAGATTATTCTGCTACCTTTGAACCTAATTTGATCGAATTTAAAGTACGAAATGTCATACGGTTATAAATGATACACCATTTGAAGCCTCCCATGACTGGAAACAGTATGAATGTAATACTTTCTTCTGTAGCAGCTTGGTCTCATGTTTTGTGATCTAGTTGACCCATTATCACCTATAAAGTAGAAAAATAATTTTTTGTAACACAAGCACGATTTTCGCGTTCTTCTGTACCTATTAAGCGGGCCTAAAGTACCATTTTTCAGACCGACGAGCGCTAATACGCATAAGTACGCGTAAAAGTAAATAAGCGGGCGCAAAAGTAATAAGTGGGCACAAAAGTAACTTTTACGCCCGCTAAAATTTTTCGGAAAATTGCTATTATATATATATATATTAGCCCCGCTTAATATTCCAGAAAAATGCAAAAATCAATACATGCGTTACAAAAAATATGGTGTGCACCAAGGTCAAAGTGGGTTTTTTGACCTCGTGTGGTTGCAGCACTCGTCTTCTGCTCGTACTGCAATCTTTACACTCTGTCTAAAAAAGCCCACTTTGCGCCCTAGGTACACAATATACTATTGTTTTTCGATTGAAACAGTAGTATTTAATTAATGTCTTTTGAAAAAAAGCCTAACAAAAAAAGCCGTGGGGCATCATAGAACATTTCTTTTCGCTTTAAAAAACATAGTTTTGACTAGTATTATTGTAAAAAAAACTATTGCTATCATAAATACATTTCAATGTAAAACGTTCAACAACATATTTTTTAAAGTTCAATCTTCAACCAGAAAGGGTCAAATGTAATTGTTTGGCTACATCAAGAAAAATATATTTGTAACTATTTTTGGCCTGTCTAAATCAAAGATATCTTAGTTTTTGACAATTTTTAGACAAACTATATATAGTTTGTATACAAGAACCAACGTTATTTCTTATAGGGTTAAAGTCACAAGTGCATTACATCAAAACAGCTGGACCTTTTTCGATAATGAAAAAGTATTTGGTTACTAGTTGTAGTGTATTACTTGATTTGGTATACTGCCAATCTTTAAATTGGGGTAGCTCTATTTATACTACAGATATTGCGTTAGTTTTACAGTATCATAAGATGTACATGTGTGCGTATCAACGGCAGAGTTATCATAATTGATAGATTTATACGCTCATACAATGTGAAATATTGCTTTATGTATAACTGTATTTACTTTTAAATAGACAAGTTACTTTTAAATATTGGACATTGACTTATTTTAGGCAACCACCAGAAGAATTATTCTGATGATTTATGTCTTAATTATTATTGTAGCATTCGAATATTATCTGCATGATTGAGTTATCGTATTGGTCTATTTTATTCACTAAAAAGATAAAATGTCACGTAAAAATACATCAGAGAGAAAATAATTGAACGGAAAAATCTTAATAATTAGAACGGTATAAGCATTTAAACTTCTAACTTCCATGTGAATAAGTATTAGTATTTAATTTTTCTTTGATGTATAAAGAAATTCGATTTGTCATCTGATTGCGTTTAGATTTATTAACTAACATTTTCCAATCAAAATTATATAATGATTGATTATCAATATCGGGATTTCATAATATACACGTCAAAATATAAAATATGCTTCGTTCGTCATGTTACTGAAATTTGATACAGGCCCGTGCAATAAATCTCAAGTAAACCAGACCCGATTCAGACTAGATTTCATAGGTCAGGTAGGAATCGGGCAGGGAAATCTAAGTCTGATTCCGATCCAATTTTCAAAAGTTGATGTTTCCTTTGCAATTTATATATTTACGTTCTAATTGCATTAAAATAACATGAAAATAATTCTTTTGTTCTATTCTTATTTTACACATAAAGAAATTCATGTATATTGAGATTTTTATTTTTCAGCTTTGTTTTGACTCACATAGTTGGGGGATAACTACTTTAACAAACAATTAACAAACAATCTCTCAAAATCAATAAAGTTTAGAAATTTGGTTTCTTAAAATTACCATAAAAACAGTATATAAAATGATTCACTTATCTACAGATTTTTTCTTATTTCGCATATTACTATCTCACACTAGTTTTTATCTTAACCTCAAAAATCAACCTGGTTCAGAGATATATATTTTTGTAGTTATTTTGAAACGAATATTCTATATTTGTAACCATAAGATTTTGAATACTCCCCCCCCCCCCTCCTCTAACGTAAGTTTTTCTTAATTTTATTGGTTTGTTATTATTCATAAATAAATGAATAAACCGTCAATAATTAATTTATAAACAGGTAAATAAATTGAAATATTTTTGGTAAACTATTTTTATTTAAAGACTTTTTATAAATTTAATTATAAATATTTATTTAATGTTAGCGCCACAGTTTTTGGCTATTAGAATCAATTTCATCGCTGAATAATAGTATTGTATTGTATCAACTTTATAAAACCTTCAAATTCAGGTTTGAAAAATTATATTTAAAAAGATATTTATAGCACTGTGTGGCCTGTATCCGCACTTAAGTCATACCTATCCGTGACTTAAATAGTCCATTATTGCGCCGTCCTTATCGCCCTCGCTACGCTCGGGTGCTAACCTCACGGTTCAACACTGGACTGCTTAAGGCACGGCTAGGCATGACAGCGGATTTAGGCAAGCAGTGCTATAAAATAATATACGATATTCGTGACTTAAATGGTTCAGTTTTACACGGCGCTAACTATGCGCCGTATAAAAAAGAGTCACTTAAGTCACACGTATCGTAATGTACTATTGTATAATATTGACTTGAAAAATTGGAAGAAAGATTTTCTTACGCTTCTGTGTATATTTGTACCTAAACTCTAATTTATAAAATAAAAAAGTTTAAATCATGTCACTTTTCTAGTTTTCCATTCTATTTAGAATACATCCATCAGTGTAATAAATCAAATAATGCAACGTCAGATCCTCTCATCAAGCCTAAAAAGCATCCCATCTCTTGCCTCATACTCGTCTTGCTAAAAAATTTAGCGAGTACACCGGTAAGGGCACATAGCCTCCCCGGAGCATTATCTAATCGCCGATGCGCGCGGGGCGCTCCCGATTTTATACGCTCGAAAGCACCGTCCGCTCTTGCGTTTCGTTATATCGCGGCAGCCTCCTCCAGAGTCGTGAGTAGGTACCGCTCTTTCCGACTGCCTGCTTTTCCCGTCTCCCGCGAGACTAACCTCTGCCCGTCATCTTCGAAAGTTGCGCAACGCGGGGGGCGGATGCGCGCGCGTGCAGTATTTACCTTACTCCCGCGCCACTACTGCGAAGTCGCTCGTACGGCTGGGTAGGAGTGCTTTTATGGATCGGTGGGGAAGGAGGCATTATATATCCGAAGCGCCCTGCGGAATTATGTATTTGGTGGGAAGTGGGAGAGGGAGACACGAGGGAGAGGAGAGAGAGAGAGAGAGAGAGAGAGAGAGAGAGAGAAGAGAGAGAGAGAGAGAGAGAGAGAGAGAAAAAAGTAAGGAAGATATCGGTGAGGGTTGATGATGAGGGAGAGAGGAAGATTCTTGAAATTTTTATGAAAATTATGAGATTTGAAAGGAGGAGTTCATTAGAGATTTTCTTGGTGATCGGGATTAGTGTTTAGGTTGATAGTGATTTGGTTGTTTTTTTCTTATTATTTTAAATATTCGAAAGTATTTGGTTGTTAGAATATTCAGTAAAAGTTTGACAATGATATTTGAGGAATTATCACGTTTATAGGCCTACCAATTAAATATCTTTTAATACATTGAGAAAGTGAGATAGACAAAAAATTATTAACAAATATTGACCCAGTCACCTACTTTATTTTACTTTATACATATTTCTAGAATGACCTGACAGTGAATAATTATTTAAACCATCCATAGTTCAACTCAATTCATCCCAGGGAGAAGAAGCTAAATTAATGGTAAAAATTTCATTTAGATCGAGATTTAGGCGAAAATATAATTATTGATATAAACTATAACATGCACCTTTTGAAAACCACAGCCATTTACAATAAATTGTTCATTAGTTTAGTGAAATAATAAAACAAAGATGCAGATAGAGTTGAACTAAGCGTTTGAACAACACTTTTGACTTTAGTAACGTATTGATTCGAAATTAATCCAAAATCAAATTGAAATAATGGTTGAGGTCATCAGCGGTTAAGGATATTAACCGTTATAAAGATTAATTAAAAAATGAAAAACTAAAAAATAAATTGTTTGTTTAAATTTTAGATAGCGTGAACATGAGAATAAAATATGTACGTAGACATATGTAGACGTAGATCTAGATTTACATTCACCAATACTAATATTCATCAAATAATAAACAAATAATTTCTTATTTATATTGCCATAATAACAACATGTAAGTTTGTTATTATCCGTGCAAAAAAATTAATACTAATTATTTTGATTAACATTTTCTTATATTATTCATTAATTATATCTATGTAAGCATCAATTTAAAGAGAAATTCCAAAATAGTAAAATAAAAATTATAATTACTTATTACATTCAAATTACTCTCAAATTCCATACGCGAGGCAATCACCATAAAACTCCAGACATCCAAGTATCCTAAATATTTAAAACTCTGTCTGCGCCTAAAATCACTCGATCCAACTAAAAAATTTCAGCCTGTACTCTCGCGCCCTCCCGCGCGCATAAATATCTCAATAATTTAATAATCCGCGAACCAAAAATTCTCGGGCTTTAAAAAGTTCTCTCCGCGCGGCTGCAAAAGGCCAAGATGAAAAAAAGACAGGGGGTAAAAGAAGAAGAAGAAGAAGAAGACTACGGCTTGCGCGCGGGCGCGCGTAGTTAATGAATTTCCGAGGCGAGCGCACGTCGGAGATATCTTCATTCTCGTTAACTCGCGCGAGATGCGGCTCGTTTGGAATTTTTACGCGCAGTAAAATTGCTGCGCGCTGCTGCTGCTGTACAAAAAAGACGAAGGGGAGAAAGGTCGGGGTGGAGAAGTTAACGGCGAAGAAGTTAACGCCGGGAGGTTTAACGCATTCTGCGAGCGCCCGCGCCCTTCATCACGCGATAGACTGTCCCGGCGCGCGCGAGTCTTATCTACGGTGGTTATCTAATCTGTCGCGCGCGGGGAAGATCGGCACGAGTGCGTTTTTGTGTGGGATGTGAGTGATTAAAAAAAAAAGAATTATCGGCGACTGGGGGAAAGTGATTTTTTTTAGATCTGAGTGACTAACGATCTGTATTATTACGTTTCCGGAAAATATACTTTATTTGTGAATTATTGTGATAAATTTACTAAGGAGATTTCTTTTAATTCTAAAATCTATTCTTGTTCTTTTGGTAATATTAAATTTTAATTTAATAGAAATAAATATAATTAAATATTTATGAATTGATCATACTTTTTTAGTTATAGAAATTTGTGAAACCTTCCAATTTTGCAACAATTTTTGCGCATAAGAAATTAATTATTTAAAGTATTACCAGTAGGAGCCGCGATAGCTGTGTGGTTTGTAACTCGGAATTCTAACTAAGAGGTGCCAGATTCGAATCCCGGGCATGTGATATTTTCATAAATGCTTTTTTCATATGTTTGTTTCCGTTGTTCTGGTGGTATGGATTCCACTTGAAATTGTACGGCTAGTTATGATGCATACGCATTGCGTTACTACATTCTCCAAATATAGTAGGGGGAATGGATGCATCATAACTATATAAGGAACCAGGTCTAATGCGTACAGGTATTAAATTACCTCGGCAAAGTTCACTTGAACTACGACCTCGTATAATCAATAAACAATATGTAATAAACTATACCGAATAGTATTTATAAGTCATTTTACGCTTTTAACGCAGCAGTACTTTGCATTCATTCATAAAAAATGTCTCTCAAAAAAGGGCTCAATCCTTCTCGAAACTCCCAGAAACCCTCGGAATCATAACAGTTTCCACGAATCCATCTCTAAAAGCTTCACATCCCCGAGAGCTTCGAGACGAATCACGTCGAACACGAATTTCCAAGAAGCTTCTATAAATGAAGAAGCGCGAGAAAGCTCGAGCATAAAAGACGGAGTTGGCAGCAGTAGCAGCAGCAGCAGTCGCAATTTCGAGCGATTTCTTTTATTCGACGCTCAATACTGCCGGACGCTTCCTTCCGCGTTTCTAATCTCCGAGATTCCAATTTTACGCGGAATCCCTTTTCGCGAATTTCTCGCTCAAGGGAGCAGCAGCAGCAGTAGCAATAGATTGCGATTATTCACGCTGGCTACGAGATATCTCCGACAGCAGCAAAAGTGGCCGGGGCTTCGAATTAAAAATTCTCCCATTGCCGAAGAACTCCGGGGGGAGTTCGGGTGCTCGGGGAAATTACGACGAGTGTCGACGCAGCCGCGTGCGCGAATGTTCGATGAGAGGGTACGTAGTAGAAGGAAGGGGTGGTGATAGAAACAAGTAGGAGGGAGAAGGGCTTTTTTACTCTTTCTTTTGACTTGTTGGAAGTGTGAACTCCAGGGAGGTACTGCAGTATAAGCGTTTAGCAGGGGATGGAAGTTATTTAATTAGTTACTTATTTGTTGGAGGTACAATCTTTTTATTTTATTATTTAGATTTATAAACTGATTTGTTGCAGTACTTTTTATGTAATGGTTAATTAATATAGGATAAATATTGTAACTGTTTTAATTATCTCTCCATGGTCACATTTCCAAATAATAACACGTTGGTCTTTGTTATTTACATCCCAATAATTGGACGGTTCGCATGCCCAGATTGTTAATTGTTTTATGTTAAAAAAGTTTCTCGAATCTGTATATAATATGAATAGAAATTTTTGTTTTAGTTAATTGTTATTTTTTTAAATATTTAAAATATATGAAACTATTATTTCTTGAAGTGAAACAAGTCAATATTCTTCGAAGCTTTGGCGTCATGATTTTTTACTATATTCAGACTTAAACTTAATGAAAATAAACCTCTTATTCATATTTCTACATTACTTCCTGAATATCTAGTAATTTGTATAACTTGAAAAATATCTAATTTTGGCAGACATTTAAAGCTGCTGTTATCTACACCCCATGTGACCGCGGAGGATTAAATTTAACTTTATGGTTTTTGGAACAACATCTATTTTTTTTTAACATATAATAACATTTTTTACTCCTTGCAGAAATTATAAGGTTGCGAGTTTATTGGAAGTTTTGATAGAGACGTAAATTTTTTCTGCAGTAACGCTACAGAAGAAGTATCGAAAATCAATCGGTGATGTAGCAGTTTCTTAGCAGTTTTTAGCAGAATAAGTAGAGAACACACATTGGCTGTTAATTATGATTGGAATGACTATGCACAGAATATAGCATTTTTGCTTATTGAAATTATTTAAATAAAAACATAGAATATTGTTGGATTATGGGAGTTACTTAAGGGTATCAAACCACCTTAACTCTTTAATGCCCAAGGTTCTTATTCGTTCGAATAAATATCACGGAACGTCATTTATTATCTTTATGATCGTCCCAATATTATATATTTAAGAGGTGGTCTGAACAATTGACCCACATTTCCCCCACGTCTTTTCATTTACGGCCAGGGTCAACGGCCGGGTCAAGGGTCCATGAAAATTCACTTTCACGTTTTGTCTTTCAGCTATGTTGGCTAGTCTTATGCCGGGCAATAGCTAACTATCTACTGCAGTACTAAAAATTATCCCCCCATCTCAAATCCAAACCTCCCTCTCCATCATATGTACATAAATGGTACGATAGTTTATGATATGCAGTCATTTTGACTCTGGTGGGGTAACTGAGGGTCAATTAAATTCTAAGAACTGACCAGGCAAAAAGGTAGTTCGCGTATTCTTATACAAATTGCCATAGAAAAAATAAAAAATAATTTTTTTTTTCAGATGTTTAATGTAAAAATCTGCAGTACCATATATATTGCTTTCTCTCGTACGAAATGCTTTGTTAATTTAGCTGTGCTGTTTTAAATTTTACTGTAAGCAATCACAGTTTTATTTTATATCTAAGTATAAATGGTTTAATCTCCATCTAGATTGAAGAATTTAATGTTTTAGAAACCATTTATAGCAATTATCAATATTTTTTAGGAGTTTGAAAGCGAATGAACAAAAAGGTTACTTTGGTCGTTAAAGAGTTTAAATTAAAAATTCTAATACTGTATGATAATACTGTAGCATTTTATGAACACACTTTAGATATCTTACAAAGCATAAATCCATTTATAAATCAGCCAAATGAGTACATAATTAAATAACACGCTTTTATACTGTGCTTACTTTTATATACACATAAACGTGAATGTTTCTTCATTAATATATCATCTGTTTAGTTTGCACGCGCACGAAGACTTCTAGCGTCAATAAAAAACTTTCCTACCCTTTAAATCCCCTGCGCAAATAACATTGCATATACAATCATTTGTGGCAGTATGCATCTACCATCAACTATCGATACGAGCCCTCAATAAATCTCAATTTTAAACAACGCATAGCTCTTTTTGGGCCACATAATCCTACGACTTATATTCGCCAATAGAGAAACACAACTCTCGTTTAAAACGGCTGCTCAGTGTCCCTTTTTTCCTTTGTTGTGTGAGATCTGCGGTCAGGATAAGTTACATAAATAAATATTCAGTATTTATCAAAGAAATAAAGAGAGGTGGTTTTATGGGGGGTGTAGTAATGAGTAGAAGACATCATTTTTGAATACTAAATTTAAAATATTAAAGTCTATGCAGCTGTTATTTAAGTAGATTTAATTCAAAAAGATCAGCCTTTGACTTCCATATTATTTGAGTAGAAAAGCGTAATTTAGTAAAAAAGACTTCTTTTAACATTATAAACAAAACAGTGTAGACTATTTTATTTGTTATCCGATTTGAATTTTGAAGGTCTCATTTTGGTCCTTGATTAATTTGAGAGGAAGTTGATGATATAAAAATTCTAAAAAATAAAAGACATACATAAGCTTATAACCAATTGGATGTAACTTTGCAGGTTTTGATAATTTTTCTATTTTTATATCTCCCTGAAATTATTTAAGAAACAAAATGAGATCTTCCGGATATAAATCGAATAAAAAATGAAAAAGTCTCCACTGTTTTGTCAACTTTTCCTCTAGTTGACGATATCTAATTTAGGAATAATGAAATTTTGATAAAAACTTTTTTTTTAGTTTAACAAAAACTCCTTATATTGACTTTCATAATATCATTATGTGAGAATAAATTGTAGTAAAAAATGTTTGTTTTTTTATGACATATATCTACGCATGCAACCTCCTTAAATGTCTCGAAATGTCGCTCAAAGTTTTGGAAAAATTCATCACTCGGAATTTCTACACTATCTTAGTAAGTATAAGTTGGTTCTGGTAACATTATTGCAACTTATTACAAAAATATTATAACTTACTTAAAAATTATTTAACATTTGAAAACTTTTGAGCAGAAGCAACTGTAAAATATTAGTGTAAAATGCAAACAAGATCATTCCGGTGAACACTTCATTCTACTCAAAACAATAACAGTAGCTTGTATCCACAGTACAAGAAGAATAAATAAGACTATTCCCAATAAATAATTCACAATTTCAAAAATTCGATTATTCCTCACTCCTCCTCCAATGAATCTAATCAATTCGACCGATCGCTGTCTCTTTCTCTCCTCTCCTCAACGCTACGAAATTGAACAACGCGCGCGTGGCGCGCTCGTGCTGTAAAATACGGTCGATTTGACGTGAAATAGCCCAAAAGAGAAAGCCCGAGCAAGAGCAGCAGTACCACTACCGTGTACACATGTATAAATGTATATACACATAGGCGCTGCGGGAGGCAAGAAGAGCGAGAGCGAGAGAGAGAGAGAGAGAGCGAGAGAGAGAGAGAGAGAGAGTTTGCGCGTCGTTTGGAGAGGGGTATAGAGGGTTGGTTGCGGTTGCCAGGGCGACGCTCTCGCTGAAAGGACGAAAGACGGAAGTGATCCTGACCGAGGCAGACAACGCAGCCGCCACCGCGCCGCGCGTCGTATATACCTCCGTGGTCCGACGTTTCTGAGTATAGGTATATGTACATATGCTGGAGGAGAGTTGGAGGAAGTGAGCGGGAATTGAGGGAACGAACCCTTTATTACGACTGACCGTCGACGCTTCTTTGTACATATTTTGGCGATTTGCTAGCTTCCGGGAGCGTTTTGGTTGTCTCGTCGTTTAGTGGTATATTAAAATTAGCGGTGAGAATGGTGTTGATGTTTCTTTAATGGGAAATATGTATTATATGAGCTAGAAAATATTTATTCGTACTTTTTATTGTAATTTAATTATTTGGTTGCCGAGTAAATCTAAAAAACAAGTCGGTGTTACAGCTTTTATACGCTTTGCCAATCTGCGTCACTCTTTTGAAATGGTATCTCTTTACGTTGAAAACTTTTCATCAAAGGGTATTTTATTTTGAAAGTGTAATTTTTTCAGTAAAGGGTTACACTCGACTAACGAAGGACTTCTTTCAGACTTAAATAAGTAAAAGTTTGTTTTTCAAACATATATAATTGGACACTTTGGATATTAAAATTAATAATCTCAAATTAAGTTCATTAACGTAGTTCTCTCTCAAAAAGGAAAATCAAAGGAATTACGTGAAATTGAAATATATCAAAGAAGTGAGATAATTAACTTTAATAATCGGGATTTTCTGCAGATTTAAGACGAACTTCTTATTTACTCTGTTAGTTAGAAAAATAAATACATTTGTTGTTCAAGGAAATTCAAATTTACTTTCAACATTCTGAATCATTAAAAGCTTAAAGCCAGATATAGTAATAAAAATGTGAATATGAAGTATTTTAACAGCTTTAAAGCTTTCTCAATCGTTTATAAATTTTAGTCTAGTGTGATAATTTGAGTATAAGTTTAAAAATAAAGTTTTCATTATTTTCTTTTTAATATCTTAAAATATCTCAATAATTAATGTAAAATTACGGATTATATTACTTGGTGAACTACCTATATGTACGTTGATTTAAAATGTATTTATCGACCTATTCATGTCAATGTTATTTTGAGGGTGAACTAAAAAAATAAAGAAAAGTCCGAGTGGAATTTCACTCTAGCAGATTTAGCGTGAAAACTGCCATCCAAACAATTCCCAAACATAAAGGAGGAGAAAACTCCGCGGTCACGCCGCTAAAGCACATCTCAGACACACCCTCTCCTGCACCCATAGCGTTCCGTAAACTCGCCGAGCGAGTGGCGCAAACAATTCCATCCAGGTACACAAACCACCCGTCCTTACACCTTTCCCCACTCGCGCAAGCGCGAACTGGGTGCATTACACGCACGCATACGCGTCGACTTTAAATTCATTTCAACACAGCTGCGCTGGCAGCGGAAATTCGCATCATCTCGCTAACGCTGCGACGCTACTGTTATACGTACTGCGGTAGGCATACAAATATCAGTTTCTTTTATAATTCTATTGAAAATTTTACTGACTGTTATTAGCATTATCTACATATATCTGATTAAATTCCCAGCCTTCCAGAAGTCGAGATATCCATCTGTAAATTTCCAGCTTTTTTAAAATGTAAATGATATGTTAAAAGAAATTAAGGATTAGCCTTCCCGTTATCAATTAAGAGCTATGCAAAGTACGTAATTGTAAGCGTATAGAACATAACGTTCACAGCGAAGAGAACATATAGTACACGCAAGCAACTCTTTTTATAGAAGCCTGTAAGGCTAACCTCATATTGTATTGTCTGTGCGCAAACGACAGCACATTTTTCTACATGTAAAGGTGTGTGTCAGTAGTAATTTTTGAAAGTTGTTAGGTAAATTGTTAAGAAAAATATAATGTCTAGGTCAGTCAGATCAAAGATGACGGTGTCTTAGTAGTTCACCCCAAAGCATTTTATGTAATTATGTTAAATGCGATGTCTAGGTAGATAAAGCCGATGATGATAAGGTCTAAGAGGTTTCCTCGGAGGCTTCTTAAATAATTATTTTAAATACGTTGTCCAGGTGTGTAAAGTCGACAATGATGGTGTCTAAGAGATCCTCTCCGGGGCTTTTTAAGTAAAATATCGACGAATACAATGTCCAGGTATAAGAAGCCTTGGGGTATATCTAAGACACCGTTGTCGACTCTCTTACACACTTGGACATAGTAATTAAGATAATTAAGTGAGAAGCCTCAAAGGGAATCTCTTAAACACTATCATTTGCGACCTTAGCTATTTGAATATCCTATTTAACAAATAACCCACGGGATAGCCCACTTAGACATCATCATCGTTGAAATAGCTGACCTAGACATCGTATTTTTCCTAACAACTCATCTAACAACTTTAAAAAATTCGCATTCACGTTTCATCTTCGCTGCCTCCCTTCTCTCGCTAATGTTCGAGAATATACAAACACGAAGCACTTACGCTAGAAGTGAGCCTGGCGCGTATACACAGGTTCAAAATTTTCTCCCATCGAAGACAGAAATTCAAGCACGCACCACGATCGCAGCGACGCACTAAACTTTCGAGCGCGCCGATACGCGATGAACTACCTACCCCCGTATAATTCGTCCGCGGATTCGCGCGCGCGCGCGAAAGCTAAGCCGCGCGTCACTGTTTCGTCGCGACTGAAGGGAGACTCGAAAATACAAAGTGCGCGCGTGCCGAACGAACCAGTATTAAACATGTGCGTCTACAATTACGAGAGAGGGAAAGAGAGAGAGTGAGAGGAGGCCCCCGTGCGCTCCAGTTACTTGTATAGGAGTGCGTGGGTGGGTGGTTGTGTGCGAAGGGGATGTAGGGAGAAAGGGTACGCGGGAGAAGCGGGACGAGAGAGAGGTTTAAAGCTGACGGTGGATTCTTAAGCCGAGAGAGGGAGTGGAGTAATCTTGAGAGGGGAGAAGAGTGAGTTACGTACGTAAGAGGGAGATACGTAAGAGAATCATGTTCCTGAGAGTGATTTTGTATTTACAGTGTACAAAGAATGCTTTAAAATTATCATTAAAATATATATCTATTCGATTCGATAGATTTTCATTTTCTCGGATGACGTCAATTATATTTTAATTAATCAGAGATTTTTGAATATGATTTTTATTACCGTATAGCATGAAGTGCTTTTTAAATTAATTAATAAAACGTACATATATACAAGTAATAGAATTTTCATTTTACGATAAAATTCAATTATTTTTTTTTAAATAATACAAAGACCTGAAATGTTATATTATTATTACAGTATAGCAAAAAATGCTTTAAAATAATTATTAATTCGTACATCTATTAGATAAATTTTAATTTTCACGGAAAACATTAATAATTTTTTAAATCAGAGAATTTAATAGTTTGTTTATCACTGTGTAAAAAGGATTTAAGAATATTACTAAATATACATCTGTAGGCCGAATAATAAAATCACGGAGACTAAGATGGGCAGGGCACGTGGCAAGAATGGGCGATGATCGTACAGCAGCGCACATAATGAAAGGAAAACCGAAAGCAACGCGACCTCTTGGTAGACCTAGACGCAGATGGGAGGATAACGTAAAATCAGACGTAACTGAAATTGGGCGGGAAGGCGCGAAATGGATGGGGTTGGCACAAAATAGGGAAACGTGGAAGGCTTGCGTAGATGAGGCAATGAACTTTCGAGTTCGAAATGCCATTTAAAAAAAAAAAAATACATCTGTAGGCCCAGGGTAAAGTGAACATAATAACTGTAAAAGTCGAAAATAATGTATTTTTCAGACTTAAAACATTACTTTGTAAGTTGTACAAGAAACTTCTTACATTAATAAACATACTAGCAGTTTAAAAAAATGTCATTTATAAGTTTAATATTATTTAGCTATTTTTTAAAAATACTGGTTCACTTTACCCGGGCCTTTCAGTGAGGGATAAAGTAAACTAGAGGATAGAATTTAATATTTTGAAAATATGTTACTACTTTTTGTAAATGAATAGATAAAAACGTTAATTTAGATAATAATAAAACTTAAATGATATCTTAAAACCTTTCAAATACTGTAAAATACGAAATAGTTAAATATGGAGGTTATGTTGGCCCATTTTGGCATAAATACGAAATGCGTTGCAACGAAGGCTTTGTATACTATACTAACACAATTTAAAATTGAAAAACATCATTTAAAGCTCTGAATTCTTGGCAATAGTAAGTAAAACGTATTTGAAGTAATTTGAAAAAAAAATCTAGCAAAAAACTGATTATAAACATGTGTAATCGTTATAATGAATTCACAAATCAACTTTCTTTTAAGAACGAAAAATACAATTATTTTTCTTTCGTAGAATATTAATTGTTATGTAGTGAAACTTTTTTATTATCATCCTTGCATAATTATCTTTAACTAAAATTAAAATTAGGCATAAATAATAATTTATTGAAGAAATAGTAAGCTTGATTTGCTTTACCTGTGTGTTCACATTACCCCAGGTTCCACTACAATTACGCAGATTATGTAATTATACATCTATATTATTCGATTTTACATTTATGTACAATTATATAAATTCATTTACTTTCTAAATCATCATTATATCAAATTCCAACCCTAATGCTTTTTATGCTCGGTCTAATCCATTGACTTCGCTCCAACAAACAAAATCCCCGTTCATTTTTCACCGCATCGCGTAATTAACATTTAATTTGCCCCCAACTACTCAATCCGATAAGATAGAAAAAGAGCGAGAGAGAGAAAAAGGGCGAGAGAAAGAAAGAGAACTAGAGAAAGAGAGAGAGAGAGAGAGAGAGAGAGAGAGAGAGAGAGAGAGAGAGAGAAAGAGAGAGAGAGGGAGAAAGAGAGAGAGTGAGAGAGAGAGAGAGATCAACATCCAGTGGGGATACGAAGGAACGAAAAAAAGCGGCACGTAGCAGCGCCAGCAGAGGAAAAATAAAGAGAAGAGAGAAAGAGAGTAGGAAGTCGACGCTAAATTTACCTTAGTTCGAAATTGTAAGAAATTGATTTTCCTCGCGACCGCATACACTCCTTCCCTCCCGGCACGACGCCTCAATTTACCATCATTAAAGTCCCGACGACGTACACGTGCACCGTCTCTATACCTACGTTCTCACACACATGCATAGTCACGAGGGGGAGAGAGAGAGCGAGTCAAATTGGATCAACTGATCCGGCCTGACGATATGAACGCTGCTGCAGCCGCACGACCGTTTATTTCTTTGCCTCTCTCGTGACGTTCTCTCCCTGCCTTATTTACTCGCGCGCGCGCACTCCGTTTCTTCTCGTTTCTTTATATACCTTGGCTCTCGTCGGCAGGAGCTCCACCTTACCGCTTTTTTTCTCAACGTGCAGAGCTGTGTGGCTTTCCATGCTTTTTCTCGGAGGGTTGTGTGTACATGGTGTTTTTTATTAGATTAGGGATGGGGCTGTGACTATTGGCAAGACTGGGTGGGTGATTGTATGATTTTTTCGGAATTAGTTCTATCTTGTTATGCAATTGTGATATTGATTAGAATATGAGATGGTCGATGTTAACATTTTTACAAATACGTTGTGTGAGGTTTTTACTTCGAAATTTTTTTAATTAAACGGTTAACTTGTGTATTTGATTAAGAATGATAAATTAAATTACATGAGAATTGGACAGAAATGCATTTTTGATGATTTAAATATATAATATATATATTCAATACGAGTTCATTAATTTCTATTTGTTAAATTTTTAGTGTAATAAAGTAACTGATTTTGATCAATAAGTAAATGAACATTTAAACGTTATGATGTATGTATTTAGCAGATTGATCAATTCTTTTATAATTGAATAAAAGAGAACTTTTAATATTAGAAAACTGTTAATCTTGACACGGAATCAGTAAGTGAAGTACTTGTTTAAAATGTAAAACAATTTTTACTCATGAATGGTAACTTCTATTTTTCAATTGTCCTTTTTATAAACCTTCTCATTTTCCTCCTTCTCTATATTTCTTGTTCAACCTTGCACTCTACCTTTTCTCTTTCTATATCCACGTTCTTTCTATTCTAACTCTCATTTTGCAGCGTACGCGATTGTAATTGATGCTATAGAGCACGTCCTCCTTCCTCTTGCTTTTTATTTCATTTCAATTTTTTGTCTTTCCCAGCTTGCACTTTCTTAATTAAGGCGATGGATATAGATAGTCAGTCAATTAAATAGAAAATTCGTCGGTGTAGGAACGTATGCTGAGTGGAAAATGTATGCCTCGCTAATGTTGAAACTGAATTAAAGTAAAATGGATCAGAATTTGATAGAATTAAGAGTTACTATAATTTGACTTGATTATTGATAATGATAACAGAAAAATTGATGAAAAACTCAAATTACTCAATAATTAATTTTTCTTATACATATAGATTATACGATTGCATAAATTAAACATAGAATGTGTTGTAATATACAATCAATTATACTTTTTAGCATCATGAATATAAGTTTAACGCGTATAATTTAACGTGAAACAATAATTGATCAAAATTTCTAACATGTGAAAGGCCAGGTGCAATAAGAGGACTAGCACTTTTTTGATGATTTTTATCTCAAATAATGCTCGAGTTGAAAAATAGAAAATATTGCGTCAGAAAAATGAGCAAGTTTAACAATACTATATTTTTTGTTTTTCTATCTGATCATTAGTATTTAAGATAGAAATCATTTTAATTGGTGCTATACTAGTCCACTTAAAGCACCCGACCTTTTAGTAGTAATTAATTAATTAAAGTAACTAAACTACGCGAAATTATGCGAGCGAAAAGTAAGTTTACTGGATTTAATACTAGCCAAATCAACATATTCTTCCTAGAGCAAGAAACGAGTAACAGCCTGATGAACAGAAAAATTATCATTAACGAACTCTTAAGTAAAGAATCTTTCCTACAGTTTAATAGGCTCAAGAAATTTGCTCGCGAATTAGGACTTAAATACGTTTGGCACAAAGGCGGTCATTTCCTGGTCAAGAGACGAGATGGTGAATCATCACATGCTATTTTCTTGGAAGCCGACTTGCACGCTATCATTGCGTCTTCTAATTGTATTGCGAACGGTAATGTCGTACCGCAAGCGGAAGGAGCCACTGACAGGGCAGATAAGAGATCGAAAATATCCGTGAAACATTAGGTCCTGGCGGTATGAAATTGACTAGCCGGCGGTAACAGTGGAGAATCGGAATGCGAGGGTTTTAGGGCGGGCTTCGTGAACGCGACCTCGCTAGACAGGCATATGAAAATTTTCCGCCAATACCTTACGGGTGCTCGTCCCTTTTATCATCTTTTCGGCATGGCTGAGGCGCGAAATCGATGGTTATTCGATACTTCGACAAGACAGGAATAAGCAGGTGGGAGGTGTCGCCCTTGATATACACAATTCTTACAAAGCGACTATGCTGTGCTCATCGAACACCATGATTGGCCAAAGTATATCAACATCAGTCAACGAATCAATCCCCTTCTCGGACAATTTCCAAGTAATCCCGCAACACAAAAAAAAGAGGAAGACAGCTCGCGGAAGAATAACAAAGAACGAAAGCGATAGAAAAAGCCGGAACGAACGTGTGGAATGGAGACAGTAACAGTAAGTCGGATGATAGTTGAAAAGGGAGGGGGAAGTTCTTCTCTCTCTCTCTCTCTTTCTTTCTTTCTCTCTCGCGACATTTCCTAGTAAACATAACATCATTGATGTCACAATTGACATACAAGCATCAAGGTCTCTCCCTGTACATACCGATTTCTCTTATAGGGATTTCAAATCAATTAGACAGGAGGAGCTTTTACATCTCTTTCATGCTTGTGACTGGTCGTCAATCAGTTACCTGGGCATGGATGTTCATAGCAAACTAGAACAAATTAGCCAGAACATCATGGCAGCTATCGACGAACTTGTCTCTTTGAAATAAATCAGGCCCAAGAAAAAAAGTCTTCCGCCATGGGTTGACGCTGAGTTTGAACAACTATATAGATAGCGGGATGTGTCGAATTCGCTACAAGCGCACTCACGACAGCGGACTATGACAGCAGTTCCAGTCGTTTTCGGCTCAGACATAACAACGCACAACTGACTCGCGAGAGGCCTTTATCCAGATTAGAATCTTTGACGCTCTGGTAAATAACAAGAACATCTGGAAGGAACTGCGGAATCGCGGGCTACTGTCAAAGGCAAGAGAGAAGTAGCATGGCTTTTCTCCGGATGAGTTAAACATCCACTTTGCAGGGGTTTCTGTCTCTCAAACGGAGTTCGATGCGGATTTAGGTAACATCCTAGCAGCGGCCAACGATGATGGCTTCACCTTTCGTGAAGTCACTTTCTTGGAAGTGGTTCTGACCGTCGCTCAAAACGTAATCGCAAAATCCCTCCCGGTTATAGGCCAACACCTTGCTAACATCTTTAATACCTCTTTATCAAGTGGTGTATTTTCCGGGACCTGGAAGAAGGCTTATCTGGTGCCACTTAAGAAGGCAGCAATACCATCTGCTCTCTTGGACTTTTCTTCCATAGCCCTTTTGAGCTTTCTCTTCAAGGTTCTTGAGAAGATTGTCCACGAGCAGATCTCGGAATACCTCGAATCCAGAAATAACCTTGATTCCCGACAAACTGGTTTTCGGCAACATCACAGCACGCAAACAGCACTACTGAGACTGTCAGAGGACCTCCGAGCTGGTATGAACAGCAACAAAAAGTTAGTTACCATCCTCTGGATGTTCGATTTCCGCAAGGCGTTCGAGACCATTTCGCCCTCAAAATTACTACGTAAGATCATTAGATTTGGTTTCTCTAGGTCCGTTGTCCGGTGGGTCATGTCGTATATTACGGGTCATAATCAACGAGTCGTTACTAATTCTTGCGGGGAATCTGATTGGTTAACAACCGATCTCGACGTACCATAGGGCTCGGCTTTGGGGCTCCTTTTGTTCAGTCTATATATCAATGATCTACGGGAGGTATTAGCTGAATTTAAAAACCCCGAGGGCGATCTATCATCTGGTGTCGAACATTTGCTTTACGCTAACGATCTTCAGACCTATACACAAGTCTCAAGGGATGATATCGGTGTGAGTGTGGAGCGACTGTCGGCAGTGGCGCGAGCGGTGGCAGCATGGATGATTGAGATCGCGTTTTGACTCAATGTTGGGAAGACAAAGGCAATTATTTTCAGGTCTGAGTATAATATTAACAAGTTACAGAGCCTAAATCTTCCGGGCATTGAGGTGGAGGATAACTTTTTCATTCCCTTTCTTGATACCGTAACAAACCTTGGTATTGTTATGAATTCAAAATCGACGCGGAAACTACATGTAGATGCGATTAGCCGAAAGATTAATAGAGTGCCGTTTGGACTTAGAACTTTCAGATCCTGCACCACCGAGGCCTTGCGCGAGCAGGCAGCTCGCGAGTGCTCTTGTCATTCCTCACTTGGACTACTGTTCTCTTGTTTATCTTGATGTATAAGGTGAATTGCAAACCCGTCTTCAGAGAATCACAGAACTCCTGTGTGAGATACATATGTGGTGATAGAAGGGACGAGCACATCAGTCCCTATACGAGGAAACTGAGCTGGTTGTCCGTGGAGCCAAGAAGGACGTATTTTGTGGCTGTACAGCTTTACAAATCAGTAGTTATGGGCCAACATCCGAACCTTGCGGACCTCTTTAGAAAGAAGAAGTCCAGGACCTCACGTAAAGACCCCAGAGAAATTAAGATTCCGGAGTCGCGCATTGAAACTGGTCTGAAGTCGTTCTGTGACCAAGGTGCTCGCCTTTGACACCCTTTGCGGTGTACCACCAGAAATCTGCCATCGCTGAGAGCGTTCAAAGCTGCAGCCTGGAGGCACATTCAACAGCAATTTGACGGTGTGTCTTGCGATAACGACTGATACTTATGTGATAGTACAATATGATATTACTAGTGTATATTCTTTTTTGTAAATGTAATGTATTTTAGCGTGCATCTAAGATGAACATTTTTTATGGTTTAAGATGTAATCGAGATAGAAATGTGCAATATGAAATAGAATTGCGTAATCTGACCTGTGATATTAACTAAATAACAATGTACATTTTGACTACTAGCTCAAATAAATTCTTAAACTATAAAACTAACTATAATTAAATGTTCTGATTATTCAGATTTACTGTATCTTCAAATGTATTTATTATAATAAATCGCAAATCTTTGTATCGCTCTAGTGATATGATCCATGAGTGGTTGCATAGAGATTGTCTAAGTTGTGACTGTCTAAATCGAATTAACGTGCCTCGTCTTAATGATAAATAGCTCGTTGGTCTTGCAGAGCTAACGTGCATTTATACGCGTCATATGCGAAAATGCAAGAGATATGACTTTCCATAAACAAGCGTCCAACCTGTATCAAAGTGACAAGCATTTCTTGTTACCTATTACCATGAAAAATTGCATGAGTGTAGTGGAAAATGTAACTACATATACAAAAATTTAAAAAGTAAATAGATTGTACTTTTGTTAATTCAAATTTAATTATAATTTAAAATTGTATTATCAAAAAATTCGAGTTTATAAAAATAAATTCAACTTTATAAGCTTCACTTCATATTTACGAGAATATTGAAACTAACGAAATATTTCTTACTATTTGGAATAGGAATGGACAAAATTTGGACTAGTGAAAACTTTTATGTTTTATATAATTTCTCTAAATATCATTTAGACACAAGAACTTGCGAAATAACTTAAGCTACTTAAAGTAAACTTATATTATTAATTAATATATACTTAATATATACAATAAAATACTCTTACAATATTAAACAAAAATCTGCACAACACTACAATTTTTTAATTACACATTATTATCAAACTATTAGCAGGACAATGAAACAAACTAAAAGCAAAAGATATACAAGTTATACTTCTTATTTATCTATATCTACTGTTTATTTTTCTCAAAACAAACCAAAGCGCAAAAAAATCATCGCTTAAGGTGTACATCCGGGTTGGAGAATCGCAATTTTTCTTCTCGGCTGCGCGCGCCCCGCATAATTTGTCATCTGCGGGAGCGAATCTCCAGCGGCCGAGCCCACTACAGCGGCCCGCGCTCGCCATCCGACAAAGCAACAATCTCCATGGCCGCACTCGATCGCTTTGAACTTATCTCTTCCTCTCCTCTTCGTGCTCACCCCGCTCTATCTCTCTCTCTCTCTCTCTCTCTCTCTTGATTTCGCTCGACAACAATGACGCTCATTGTTGCGGTATTAAGCGTCTCGAGCCTCGCGAGTGTACATACGTGCGTAAGAGAGACAGTGTGTCTATGTGAGAGAGAGAGAGAGAAAGAGAGAGAGAGAGAGAGAGAGTAAGAAGATCTTCCCCCTCCCCACTCGACTATCGTCCGGCTTATTGTTACTATCTACCGTTCCCCACGTTCGTTCCGGCTTTTTCTATTGCTTTCGTTTTTTGTTATTCTCCCGCGAGCCGACTTCCTCTTTTTTTGTGTTGCGAGTTTACTTGGAAATTGTCTGTGAAGGGGATTGATTCGTTGACTGATGTTGATGTACGTTTACCAGTGAGTGATTGTGTTCCGTATGTTAATATCTTTAGGACGATCGTTTTCCGAAAGAAATGATGACTGATGAAAGTGGAGCTTTTTAAAGCGTGATGTGATTGGTTGGCAGTAGTTGTAAAAATAAAACACATAATGAGATGGACGCTTGGACAATGTTTGATAACCCTTTAAGTATAGCGGAACACTCGAATTGTCATCAGAACTCGAAAATTAGCATAATCACGTAATTGCTAATTTTCGATTCTGATAATAATTCGAATATTCTGCTATGAAATGTATGTAAATTATGCTACAATGATAAGGAAATTTGATTCTGATGCGCATTTTTTAAGAAAAACAAAATTTTCGTATATAATTTATCGGCAGGTAAAGTAGGTCTGACGTATCCCGTTAAGTACTATAGTACTTAATTCTACCATATAAATTATATTTTTTACGGATTGACATAATATGTATTTTTAAATAAATAAATAAATAACCTCGTGACGGAGGGGTTTATGGGAACCCGCGGCGTCAAGAAGGGAGAGGAAATTAATTTTGTAAATTAGATTTGGCATTATTTCGTTATGGATTCAATGTGAAGAGGAAGAGGGGGGGGGCGGGGGTATTGAAGGTGAAGGTAAATAAACACACGCCACAGGAGTTAAAATGATCTTTCGGAATCAGCGAGATGTGAACGAGCGGAACGTACTGATTGTCTATTGCGCGTCGGCGCAAAGCCAGAATTCCTCGTGAAGCGGGGAAATGGTTATTCGATTCTTGATAAAATGAGCGTCGGAGACGGGCGATACGATACGGTCGGTCGATCGTCGATGATCGAGCCGCAATTGACGAATGATTGGCGATGACTATTACGACTGATTTCGACTGACGGGAGACGAGCGAACGATTGGTCTCGACTGATAGTTGACGGGCGAACGACTGATCCCCTCGTTGGTGCGTTGGGACCTTTTAAAGACTTAGTCGCCGAGGACCGGCGATTTTTTATTCGTAGGTGTCCATAGAAGTCCATAGAAGTTCACGTTTGGCAGAGAAAGTCGAGAATTTTAAGAAACGTCGTGCGTCGCAGCTCTTGTTTATAAAAGTAATATAGTTTTTTCAAAAAAGGTCGCGGCGTTGGGACGTCATATCCCCTTTCAAACGGCGACTTTCTCTGCCGTCGTTTTACAATTTTTCCTATTCTCGCTGAATCCTTCAGAAATTTATTAAACAGAATAATTTGTTTTCTTTTATTTAATTGTTACGTTACATATAAATGGATAATACAACTACAAAATATAATCGAAATGAGATATATGCGATACAATCTGAGTTAACACTTAATCACTTCACTATACTCATCGACCTCTTCATATTATCCTTGGGCGCTGATGTGTCACTCTTGGCATAAGCATGAAGCGTCCTAGAAGGATTTCTCGACAGTCCGACACCGTTGAATACTCATGTCCTCTAGGACATGGGTCCAAAAACCCTCCCGTCTTCTTCAGACAGCCGGGGTGATGGTTCTCTCATAGGCCCAGCATATCAACGCTTTGGTTGATGAGATTTTGTTTCGGAATCAGCGGAAGATAGGTCCGTTTGATCCATGGAGCATCTAGTAGTCTTCCCGTTGATGCTGGTCTCGCGGAAGATGGGCCCGTTTGACGTACGTTGATTGTGAAGAATATGGATTTCCACATTCCAAGGTTGCGGAAGGCGTACCCATCTTGCCATGCATATGCGGCTACGAGTAAGAGATGCCTCGTCCAAGGAACTTATTCAGCCTCACGAGTAACGTGGGTGTTCGACGCAGTTTCGCGTGTAGCAAAATCGTCGTAAAAACGAAGGATCGGTGGAAGATGGGTACGCTTAATCTTTGATATGAGTCACCTTATCCACAACCCGACGTCGCGCGGTATGGGTCCACGGCATCGATCCCATTTTCATGTTTTGATGTGCTCGTAGACGATGCGTTTAGAGTCTTCGTCCAAGGAACTCTTCGGCTTTGCGATTGTCGCGACGGCGGTTTCACGAGTCCGAGTGGCGTCGGCGTCGGCGTCAGCGCGTGGAAGATGGGTCCACGGTGCCGTGTAAGTGCGCATCGGCTGATGCGTGTCGAAGGCCGCTGGTCTCCAGATCGCAGCTTCGCCCATTCAGCACGAGTTGTAGCGAGGTTGAAATCGTTGCTGCGTTCATGCAGCAAGCTTAAGTATTGGCTACATCCACACAGCAAGTTAGAATTGCCGCGGCCTCTGCGCAGCAATCGAGAGTTGTGGCTGCAGCCGCACAGTAGACGCGAGTCGTGGCTGCGACGGCGCAGCAGGCACGAGTTGTGGCTGCGGCCGCTCAGCAGGCGTGAGTTGTGACTGCGGCCACGAAGTAGGCGCGAGTTTCGGATGCGGCCGCGAAACAGGCGGTTGAGGAGTCTCGACTGCGTCTGTGCAGCGGGCGATAGTTCGGCTGCTTCGCTGTAGCGAGTTAGAGTCGCGGTTGCGACTGTACGGTAAACAGGAGTTCTAGCCGCAACAATGCGTCCAGCGCGAGTCATAGCTGCGGTCGCACGAGTTGTAGCTGTGGCTGCGCCGTACGTTCAGTTCGTGACTGCGGCCGTGCAGCATGCGCGAACTGTGGCTGTAGTCGCGAGACGAGCGCAAATTGTATCTGCGGCCGCGCAGCAATTACAGGTCATGACTGCGCGAGTTGAGGCTGCGGCCGCGCATCACACGCATATTGTGAGTATGGCTACGCAGCGAGCACGAATGACCTCGCAAGGAGCTGTTGTTAGGACACGTGCAGCTGGTGCAGCTGTTCAGCTTGTTTTGCACAACATCGGCCAGATGTTGTAGTCCTGCATTGTCACTATCACTGTACTACAGTTACGCATGCGTGTGCGTGGCTTAAGTTCACGAATTCACTTCTCGATGCATAAGTTATTCTTAGTCTAGCTGATATTCGCGCACTATTTATGCGTGTCCTTTTAATAATAACTACATGAGAATTTTCTACATCTTAATTGATAAATTCTTTCAGATTGTAATATTTACTATAATATTTGCGATTTATATACGTCTAATGTGATTGTAAAAGTAATTGAAAAGCGTTACGAAGCAGCTTACGTTCAATCTCTGGATTTTGACGATTACGATCAGTTTAATAAAACTATTGTTAACGTGTAAATAGTTTTAAATGGTGTAAGATTATCCTTGCATGTAATTCCGTTTTATACAGAACAATGTGTAAATTGTACATATACCATGAATAAATGACGTGTAATAATAACGCACTGATATAATTCCTCATAATCTGCTAAAGCTCCCACTCGAATTTCCCCGAGATACTCCCCGCACTCATTCAATTCGCTAAATACCCCGGCAAATCAATAAATCGACATCGCATCCGAGCGCAATTCTCTACACCCCCCACCCCCCGCCTCCCCTCAAATATTAGTCCGCGTCCGGTGTCGCTCCGGCGGAGACACCTTAATCACTCTCCTCCTCACCCCCCTCACTCACAATTATTCCATCCTCTTCACCCTTCTCCACAGCGGCGCGCTCTGCACTCTGCTGCAATTACATCAATGGCGATTCAGTTTATTACAATAGCCTACAGAGCTGCACCGCCCGGCAATAATAAATCACTTCTCTGGTCGCTTGCGCGCGCGCTCGGAGCCCTTATCTCCACAACAATGTACGACAGAACTATTACTCGTCACTCTCTCTCCCTTCCTCCCTATGTGTATATATGTATGTGTGTTTACGTTCCACGGACTCGTGCATTCTACGAACGCATCGCTACCGCTGCAACGCGCGCAACGAGCGTTGGATTAGTGGGAGGGAGGGGAGAGTGCTCGCACCGGGAAACAAGCGCCGTTCAAATCTACCGCATAATGGGCATCGGGGATCGTTTATCACGCGCATTGCAGATTGCCGACCTGTCCGCGATATCGCGCGCTCGCGCGGGGCTTTTAATGGCCGGAATTCGCGTGCGGAGAGAGAGAGCGCGAGAGAGAGAGAAAGAGAGAGAAAGGGAGGCAGGGAGGGAGAGAGAGAGAGAGAGAGAGAGAGAAAGAAATATAGATTGGAATGAATGCCCGCGTGGTTCGATCGGTGTATTGGTCGACTATCGGCTCCTTTTCCTGCTGCTGCTGGTGACGGTGGTGATGGTGATCGAGATGAGTGCATTTGGGGGCGGGGTGTATAGGGATCTTTTCGGTTGAAAAATGGGGTTGAGAATGCTGGGTGCGAGGTTAGTAAAATGGTGAGAGGGTTGGTGAGTTTGTATATGTAGGGGTGAGAGGGGAGAGATGACTACAGGGGTAAGATAGGCATGCTGATTGTAAGTGAGTACTTATAATATATTGTATTGGTTTGAATATAACTAGAACAAAGTTTGAACTTTCGAATAAATAGGTAATTGTAGAATTATTAATTTTCGAACGAACAATATTCCCAAAAATAACTGATTTATTGAATAATGAAATACATGATACATGAAATAATGAATTACATGATACTAATATGAAATTTAAAGTAACGGAAGAAAATTTTAAATTCATATCAGTTATTTTAAATATTGTTTGATTGATATTTGAATAGTTAAATTATTGCGTACTCTGTAAATTTCGAGGTTATCAATTTTGGAACTAACAATATCACCGATAATAAAAGTATTGAATGATACAATTACAAGAAACCAACATGAAATTCAAATATAAATCAGGTATTTTGAAATCTGTTTGAGTATTGCTCGAACAATGTTCGACTATACAAATAAAGGCAAGAGAAAACGTCAACAGCAGAAATCGAACTCATGTTTACCTCGAAATTTCTTCGTATATTTTTGAATGTCGACATGCGAATGTACAAAAAGATATAGACGTCTTCTTGCATTCAGATGGTGCATCAATTTTTTAAAACTCTATTGCCACATAAACAACCTACAATTTTATTTTCATTTTATACAAAGTTAAATAGTAAAATCTCGAAACTTTCATACATAAATGCAAACAAGAAGAAAAATTTATAACCATTTCCTTTCTACTCGACTCCAAGCGACAAATAGATTTGTGATGAACAAACGTCGAATGAGCAACAACAACGCGGGTCACTCGACAATATATCTAGCATGAGACAATGTCGATGACGCGAGCGCAAGATCATCCATGTATGCGGGAATTTACGAGTGTCGAGTGCTGGGTTGTGAATTTTCAACGGAACGAGACTCACGCGTACGCAGTAATCACCTTCTCGGCCCCGGAATGTGAATACACTCTTGGCGACACTCGTAAATCCAATGTTATGCGGAATTATGTATTTGGTGGTACATGGGAGGGGGAGACACGAGGGAGATAGATAGATATAGATATATATAATGTTTATTTGTAAATATTACAAAACGTTAGAGAGAGTGAGAGAGAGAGAGAGATAGAGAGAGATAGAGAGAGAGAGAGAGAGAGAGAGAGAGAGTGAGAGAGTGAGAGAGAGAGAGAGAGAGAGGGAGAGAGAGAGGGAGAGAGAGAGGGAGAGAGAGTGAGAGTGAGAGAGAGAGAGATGAGAAAGTCAGATAAAAAAAGGCGTAAATCGATCCAAGACCGCGAGGGCACGTGCGCTTGCAAGAACCGAATGTCTCTTCGCCATAGGGCTGTAAAATTGCATGTAAAACACTTTATGGCCGCGAGAGGGATAAAACTTTATTTGAGTACCGCTCAATGGTGTAAAATTTTTAGAAAAAAAAATATTTTTTAGTGATGTTGTTGAGTTTGCGTGAGAGAGCTATTAATTATTTTGACTACGATGTAAATTAGAATTAGAATACGTGGATCTGTCATTGCTCTGCTTCAATTATTATTTAAATTTAATCGCGTATCAGTCAGTTGCTGGAATTATGCACGCTTAAAAGTTTTAAGTAAAATTCGACTATCTCAGATGAAGAAATAGAACCAACCTTTCTCAGAGTGAATTTTTATTCTTACTCAGGCAATATTTTCTCTGTGAAAGGTAATTTTTTCACAAAAAATACTGACTGAAAATCACTAGGTGTTTGTACTGAAAATTTCCAGAGAAATTAATTCCAATATTTGTTTTGTATATAACTAGCGTAATATTCCATAAATTCACTGTTTCAATTTGCACTTTATTATTTTAAAATAAAATCTGGCAGGGATGCGGTAAACGCGTGTATAAGAGTGAATAATTGAAAACAAAATACATTTTATTACTTAAATATTGTTAAAGGAATTTCAGCCTACTTCTGGTTCACTTCTGGTCTACTTTTAGCCTTTTTTTCTATCTTCTGATATATACTTCTGATCCACTTCCAGTTTGGTTACATGTATGGTGAATATTTTTGAGGAAAAAGGCACTCTAAAAATTTATCTATAACCAAAGAGCGAAGGAAAATTTTATAATATAATGAACCAAGATTAACTCTAGTATATGATGGCAAAGGAGGATATTGCCATTAGAAGGCCTATGTTGGCCGAAGATAAAACATTGATAGGGAATCTGTAAAACTTGTTTGAGCATGAACGATTTATAAAATCTTAAATATTTAAACAATATTTCCTTCTGTATAAAGTGAAAAACATAAAATAATTCGATTCTCTTAACTTTTAGTATTAAATGTCTCATAAAATCTTGATTTTTTCACTTATCTTATCTGATTAGACCCACATTTTGAAATTGTTCCTTCACTTCCCCGTATTAATGTTTTTTTTAATGTTCATATTATGACAAACTCTAAACAATAGATTTATTTTTGTACGTTTCTCTGCGACCTCTTAGTTAGTTACTAAGTATCGGTGGGCATCCTCCATTAATTAAAAGATACTCAGATCCTTTGAACTGTTTCAATTCAGTACAATCATATCTTAATGTACACGCATTCACAAATCTAATCAACTAATTAAACAACAATCTAAAAAACGTATCTTCCAACACAAACTTCGTTTAGTCCTGCATCAAGACTTCCTCCACCTCTATCAAAACCACCTCCATCAAAAGCCGCTAATGAAATTCGCGATATTTTCCTTAAGAACAAGCCGCCTCCGACCCAAAATTCCTGCGTGCAGCCACCACCGCCACCGAAGCTGTTCATCAGCCTTGCTGCGGTCCGTTATCGCACAGAGACCGAAGTGGCATTGGCACAGAGCGAGAGAACCTAAAGCACCAGTAGTAATTGGGAGCTGAATAAAGCCTGCACCGCCGCCAAAGATTGGGAAGGGGAGTTCCGTTGTGTTCCGACTCAGAGAATGTCGACTGTTCCACTTCCGCTGGATTCCGAGCCCCGTCGGCGAGAAACTTTCTTCGGTCGATGAGTGCCGCTAATTAGAAATCTCGCTCTGTCTCTCTGTTTGGCGCGCAGACAATGAATATCGCGCGGATATTGAAGTTATCTTTCTCGACGATCTGCAAGATCAAAGAGATATGGAAGTGGAGAATTCGCGCTGCTTTGCTTTGGGGGGGCTTTGGATGCTGAGCTATGCACACCTGCCGATTGGTTGTTTATTAGTAATTAAGGGAATTAGCTATAAAATCACAATTCAATTTAAAATATCGGATTTATTGACTACTCTCGATAAGTCATATTATTTATGTAGCTCTACACAAATTAGAATGGGAAATTCAATGAGACAATCTAATTGCGCAATGAAAATCTATATTTTGTGATGGTAGAAATAATTAAACTTTATCAGTCGTGATTATTTAATTTGTGAAAGTTAGTGCTGATTATAATAGATTATGAATCGTCACAAATTGTTAACATTTCGTGTCATTGTAAAAGTAAAAAATACTAAAAAAACTATTGTGTTTTTGTAAGAGTTCGGAATTTCATGAAATTCAAAAGATCGTATTGAACACACCTTCGAAAAGAGTTTAACGAAAATGATTTTGATAGTTTCCGATAAATGCGACGATTTTTGAACATATAATTTATATATTTAGACACTAATGTATAATGAATCGTATGAAAAGTTAATGCTCTTTAACAAGGGCACAAAAAACTTGACTTTTGCAAGTGTCAACGCTGAATTTGCAAATAATTACGTTACACTCTCAGATCCATAGAATAAAGGTGACTTCAATTCAAACAAAAATACAAGACTTCAATTTATTTCATTCCACAATCAAGTATCATCACAATGCAATAAAAACGCATACTCCAAAATAATTCCACTATCGAACGACATCCCCCCAAGATAATGGAAGTGGCGCGCATTGTCCTGTCTCCTATCTTACCGTCCACTCGTGCATCGCGGGCCAAAGCGGAAGGAAGCACTCGTTCTTAACCTCCCCCCTCTCTTCTTTTCTCTCTCTCTCTCTCTCTCTCTCTCTCTCTCTTCTCTCCATGAAGAAGCGAAAAATAAAAGTAAAATCCCTCGGTTCCCTGTTGAACTGGCGTCGAGAGCGCCGTCGTCGTTTTCGTCGATGCTTATGGATGCTTTTTCGAGGTGCTCGCAACGATGCTTATTGCGTACAGCGTGTACGGGAAATCGATTGTACCCGCTCGCCGATGCGGAAACAAAACCGCGCACCGCTAGATCGTGGATGATGAAAAATATACTGGCCAGATATTGGGAACGACTGTCAAGGGGATTTCTTCGTTGCTTTGTGCTTGCATTCTTCTATTATTTTATGTATGGTATGTATGTTTTTGGTTCAATGGTTTGAGTTGCCTTGTATTCGGAGTTAGAATTTGGGAGGAGCGTAATCACTACGTCGAGGAGAACGTGGATATAGATTCAAAATCCGATTGTTATATATATCAGTATAGGACAGCGAATTTATATATTACTATATATAAGTTATATATAATTATATATGATTTATATATTATTATATATAATTATTTATAATCATATATGATTTTATATATAAAATCATTATAATACGGTTTGGAATATTGGAGTGAGAATCTTGAGCTTAATCAAATAGTCCTGTGTATTCCTGTTACCTTGGCGCCTTACACTTTGTAGGTCAATACCCGATTTTAGCCACAGTCAGGCAGGCTAAGATGCCTTAACGCGTGCGCCCCATGCTAATGTACCGCGACCCTTTGATCTAAGCCAGTGCACTGCCAATCAGTTTGGTGACCAGAAATCACTTTCACAATATAAATAGCTGTGGTTATCACCCATTGATGATTATTATCGGTTATTAGTCAGTTTAGTTTTTAGACCAAAGATCAATACTGGATCTAAATAGATTTTCTGTCAAAGGGTAATAATCTTATAAAATGTGTGATAATATAATCTATATTGTTGCATGTTTAATTTTAATTCTGTGCTGTTATGAGAACTATCATGTATATAAAATAAACATTCATCTTTTCATCGGAAAATATAGGAATCAAGTTCAATAATGTAGATAATTATGATTCGCATTTAATACCGATTATTAGTCTACCATCACCATATAAAACCTGTCAATTTGCCGAAAATCAGGTCATCGGCCAATTTCCGCGCGCCCATCTAAAGCTCCAAAATAACTGCTTATACCCAGACACCTCTCTCTCGCAAATTAATTGCATTAGCCCTAACGCTGCCTGCAGTACCCATATTTTGCAACACCGCACCCTCGACCTAGATTAGCACTTCCCGGAGTAAGAACACCAACCTCGCCGCAACTATACCCCCACACAGCTACACCGTTCCACCCCCTTCTCTCTCTCTCTCTCTCTCTCTCTCTCTCTCTCTCTCTCTCTCTCTCTCACTCTCTACCATATCCGAATCTGCATTTCGCGTGTCGGCCGCTTTTAACATTCATCTGTTTATTCCGTCCGATCGTTAAGACCTCCCCCTCCTACTCCCCCCCCCCCTCGGCTTTAATCGCCTCTGCATTCCGGCGAGCTCGGCAAGAAGCCTCGCCACGCCACGCTATGCAGAGGCTCGGGCGGCGGCAGCTCGCCTCGCAGGATTAATCCTCGGCGCAGCATCCGCGCGGCGGCCGACATTTGCATCGGGCCTGCAGACATCTGTTCGTAATGTCGAGGCGGATATGCGCGCGCGAATTCTCGCGCTCCTCCGATACCCTGCCTATATAGTGTCCATTATTCGCAGACGTATACCTATCCCGCGTATTATCAGCCGACATTTCCGCCCACCTTGGATATCCAATCTTCCTATCTCCCTCCTCGCTCTTCGAAGGTTTCGTAGCTATGAGATTCTGTCTCTGTTGCGGCCGTCTTAGTTGCCGGTTGGCCAGCTGCGCTCGGCGAGGAAATCCGCGGGACGTGCGGTCACTCCGAGATCGATCAGCCGGTGCGGAGCCGAGTTTGCCGCGAGCGGAGATTCGAGATTCGAATTGTCTGTGGGTGGATGAGTGGGTGGGTGTGTATAGGTGTACAGTGAGGGAGGGGGAAAGGCTGTAGTTGTTGAGACTGGGTATGCGATGTGAATTGTAATCGTGTATTGAGTGGGATGGTGGGGATGGGAATCGCGTAGTGAGAAGTTTCTTTATTGTTCTTGTTGCGAAGTATGAGGATGTCGTCTAAGTGAGTTTTTGATTGCTATGGTTTACGGTTAAACGTGGGTTCATAAATCTTTGAATTGCGGTTGAGGATTTTGTGCGATTGTTAGATGGACGGGTCGGTAAAAGAAGATTTTCTTTTACATATTCTTAAAAACTTCTGGAGTAATAATCTCACTTTCTAATGACTGTATTTTCACAATGTTGGAGTGGAATTTTACATGTTAGTGTATTCCTCGATCTGACATGTAGTAATATGAGCTTATATGGGACTACATATTCCTATATGAAATTACATACAAGCATATGTTACTACATGTTAGATACAAATTTGAGTTAAAATTTCTTTTTTCAATTGAGCGAGGTTTTTACTCCGAATATTTTACAGAATAGGCATTCATGAGTGAGTTTTCGGAGCTATTCTGAATAATGGAAATTAGACCTAACCTCCAAAACTTGCATCACAAAAATAAGAATTTGTAGGCAATAGTAGTACAAAAATGTCGTTGTCCGCTATTCATTACATAATAATAAATGATTATCAAGCTCGCTATGTACGATTTTGTATGGAATCTCGACGTATAACGAAAACTACGACGCGAGGTGAAGTCGTCGATGAAGTTCCGAAACGGTAAGATGACCATAATTTGGGCCGTTTTCTATTGGTCAATTATAATAATATTTCATAATAAAAAACTTTTAAAACTATTAATAAACAAAAACGTTGTGTCCACCGTTCTTTACACGATAACAAATCATTATTATTATCCTCGATTTTACTATGTAAATTTTAGACGTACAACGAAAATAATGCGCGAGGTGGAGGTCACAATGGTAAAGTTCACTCCGACCTCCCCTTAAATACCTTATTCACTTATTTACACGCCATCCACATTATTTCCAACCACATTCAAGCAACGCGCACGAATAAATATCAAGCATCTTACTCCCAAAATTGATAACACTGGCGAACACCGATCTCCTCTGCGAGCAATTTTCGCTGACGTTCAACGCAATGCGGCGCTCGAGTTGCGCTCGCAGCCAGCCGCGATATTATCGGCAAACGTTTGATCAACGCATGAAATTGGTATCCGAAATGCGGCGAGCAAGCGCGCAGCGCACCCGTACACGCTCGATGCCCTCCCGATCCTCGGCTTACATCCGCGCTTAACGCCCTAGCTTCAGGCGGGGAAGGGCGGCTGGATGTTACAAGGCGACGCACCACCGCCAAATCACTTCCCGCTCTCTCTCTCACTCTCTCTCTCTCTCTCTCTCTCTCTGTCGCTCTCTCTACGGTGTAACTGAATCAAGGAAGCCTATTTACGGGGATATTAGTTTATTCCAGCGGTGAATTGCGGTGCGTGCAGTGTGTTTAGTTTGCGGAATAGAGCGCGGAGTGTGAGGAAATGTATTTACGTTATTAATTGCCGTTCGATTGGGTTTAATTAGAGATACTCTGTCGTGGGATATTATGGTGCATCATTGTGGATTATTTTAATTTGAAGTTTTGCGGAAATAATGCGGTTAATTATTTAATATATTGTCTATATTCATTATCCGTACTTTATCATAATACTGATAATTACATGAATATTACTACATGGCACAGTGGCTAGTGCCAGACTTTCGCCAAATTTTTGCTAGACTTATGTAGGTAGACTATGGCCAGAGTAATTTTTTTTATGTAGAACTGACAAATGCTGTTCTGTTTCTTATTGATTTTAAAGTATAAGAGAATTTATTGCATCTAATCAATCACATTTAAATCTTCCAAAAAGCTTCCGCAATATAGACCTTTGTCTAACTTTATTGTAAAGAACGTATTTATTTGAATCAATTACGTAACATATGGATAGAAGAAGCTTATAATTGTCAATCTAATTATTACTGTGTTATATTAATGGATGATTGACATAATACAATAAATACGAAAATTTAGTTAATTTGTTAGTTTCACTCAATTTAATTTACTATTAACAATGAAATATCTTTCAATTAATGGCTTCGCTATAAAAGACGTTTTTTGTGAATACATAACTTTTAAGCTTCTGTTAACTTAGAATTGCTTGAACATTACGCAAAGTACAAAAGTACATCATAAGAACATTACGATCCCTAGATAAAGAAAAATATAACGGCAGAGTAATATTGAAACTAATAATAATACATACATACATACACACATACTGTAAATGCAATTTTACATCAAAGTATCTCAACAAAAGAAACTAAAAATGAAAAAAACGACTAGAGCACACTGCCAATGCTGGCACAGAGTCCCTGGCACCTGACTCTCGACAGTCCATTATACCCACAAAACAGCTTCTTCTGGCCAGCGGCAGCAGCTGCACACAACAATAATTCATTTTACTCTGGGCGCTCGCATTATGCGAGTATCTCGCGCAAATATTTTCCTCGGTCGCGGAGCGCGCTGGCATTAAGGAACAGAGGCAGCGGTGGACCCTCGTAATTCCGGGAATGATGTCCTCGCGGATGATGTTTCGTGAGGGGGGAGGGGGGAAGGGCGTGTATGCGCAGGGGTCAGCGTCATAATTAAGCCACGCCACAGCCAGAGGCTGCCGCCGCGTATAAAATTTTAACTTTGCTACTTTCGCGTACGCGTTGATGAAGATACGCTACTGCTGCTGCTGTGGCTGATGTAGTTCCGACGGGCTGGGGCGTGCGCACGAAAAAAGCAGAAGCTGCTGCTGCTACGCGGCTTGTTAACTTAGTTTTGGAATTTTTGTGCGAGCGCGCGGATGCTCTTTTTACTTCTCGAACTAATTTGCGCAGCGTTGGTGGAGGTGGACAATGATAAATTATACGGGCTGATTTTTTTTTAATCGTGGGTTATAGCAGTGGTTGTGTAGTGTGAGTTAGGTTATTAATTTAAGCTCTTTGCTGTGGAGTTTTCGAATTTTTAAATCAGGTATAGTATTGAATTATTATTTAAGAGGGGCACCACCTTAGGCATAGTGAAATTATGTTTGTAATTCTCGTACAATATTCGACTTTATAGAAAAGCGATGTAAAGATATTCATCGGCTACATACCTATATGTTTGATAGTAAGAAAGTAATTTTTATTTTTCATTTTTCAATGCAATTGTAGGGATCTTTGGAATGGTTTTATCTGAAACGAAAATCCTAATATTATCATTTTTCACAGTATAAACTTGTGGCGGCATAAGCCGTTCCTTTTCTGTTTAAAGCAGAAGTAATTTTTAATAATGTTTTTCAACGCGGTTCGCGTACTAACTCGAGAGAGTTCGCCGGAAAAGGCCTCTGACTTTTCCCTCATACCCTTCGTAGTTACGCTCCTGCAGCCGCCGTGATATAAGCAGCAGGAGTGCAGCGGTGTTTTTGTTTTTTGAGGCTCTAACTCGAACCAGCGGAGGAGCGCGTTAACTCTCTGCCGGGCAAGTAGACAAAATCCCGGGAAAAACGCTTGTGCATTTTTCTCGGGAAAAACCCCTGGAAAACGTAGTCTCGTTCGGCACGATGGCCCCCACGAGCTATGCTCTCAAGGAATTTGGTTAGCACGTTTCTCCCTCCAGTAGCTACTGAATGGAGTCCGGGGCGTCCAAATGGGGTAATCGGAACGGGAGAAGGTAAAGTACAATGATAAGACTTATTATTGTGAACGTTAGTTTATTTACGGATAGGTATTTTGTGAGTGGAATAGGTTGAAGGTAGAGGGAAGCTAAGAAGAGAAAACACGCGGTAAATAAGCAAAGATTCGCTACATAACCGTGTGCGCACAAAAGTGGCTCGAGTCCTTATCTTGTCTCCCGAGCGTGAGGCCCGCTTGATAGCTAGCCACGGCTTGAGAAGTCAGAGAGAACTGCGCGGCCGTACTCTGGGCAATGTATGTATACGCGATTACCCACTCTTGTATATTCGCGAATTCACCGTGGATTATTAGAGCGCTTGCTTTACGTATGTAAGCGCGCAAATATTTTTAATTTACTAATTCATACTCATCCTATGGATCTTTAATGGTATGAATTCATAATAGTCATAATAAATTTTAATCACTTGGTGTTAGTGCAGGCCGTCTCAAACTCTTTTAAAGTGCATAAGCAGTTTTCGTTAAAAAGGTTTTCTTTTCAGCAGAGATTTTTCTACAATAATTAATTTACTAAAAACGTAATTCTTTTAACTATTTACTATTTTTTTAAAAATAAATATTTGAATCAATATATAAGGTGTTGGGTGCAAAAACAGCTTAACCCGGGTTAAATTGTTTTTGACGAAAATACATAATCGTATTCTACGGCCCTTTATTTATAAAATATAGTGCACCAAACAAGTTTTTTAAAACGTATACAGTAGAGTATATCGAAATGTCTCGCGCCCCCGCGCCTCCCGTGCCACCCACCCTATCTACCTATATGCCGAAGACCGCAGCTGTTAGCCTCTCCCTTTGCGCTACATACCGTCAGAAATTCGCGCGCGCGAACCACGCGAACGTGTACCTCGGCTTGTACGATTCAAGATGAAAATTTTAGTCGTGCAATTACTAGCGGAGGATAACGGATGAAAATATTCTTTGAAAAATCGAAAATGACAGTTTGAGTGACGAAATAACAGATCAAAAGAAAGTATAAGTTTAAGATAAAATTTAAATACAAATAGTTATAAATTTGAGAATACATTTACAATAGTTTATATTCTGCAGGAATTTACGTACTAACATTATTTTAATGAATAAAAGACATGTTCAGAGGTTTTTCTTTAATTATTTGAATAATTATATTGATAATGTTTTGATATGTGTCTATAAGCTCCAATAGTAGAACCAACAAACGAAATGAGGAAGACTGATTTGTTTGATTTATATATTAAAATACAACAATATATAAAATATAAACGTCTTTTCTTTCCCAAAGCTTAACTCAGGTTAAGTTTTATACACTTTTCGTTATTTGTTTCGAAGATTTCCTAAAATAAATGTAAAGCTGCTGAAAAAGAACCGTTTTATTGAAAATTTGTAGAAACCAAAAATTGTTTCTTACCGAGGGGGTGATCACTCGTGCAATCCGGTGTACAAGGTCCTAAAAAATATATTGTAATTTTTATAATATTCATGTAATCTTTTGTAATTTTAAAAAGCTCTATGCAATCCTTGTGATTCGTAAAAAAAGTATGTCTACTTATGTATACACGTTACGTGTTTCATAACATAGTTTGTTATTCTTGTAATATACGAGTATTTGTGGGTTTACGGAAAAATGACTAAAGTCCATTTTTTTTAATTGAGATTTTCTTACTTTATAAACAATATAGATCTTTACATAGATTTTTTATGTTGTAAGACATTTTTATAAGAAAGAATCTTCGGTTGGCCAATGCATCTATACTCCTAAGGGAGCAGGCTTGGGTTAAGCCCAAGAAAATACTATCAACACACAATACTATCTTAAACTTTACCGTTGTAAAACCGAAAAATTTTCATCCTACACGTCACAATAAATCATTATTTTCAATACCATATTTATTAAAGAACTTTGATCTTCACACGATTCGAGGTGATATGATGACCGAAAATTTTTTGTTGACGGTTATTCGATTCTTCTGACATGTATTACATAAGGAGTGGTGCACTTTTTCGTTAAATTATTTTTTTATTGTTCTATTTCGTATATCTATTCAATTTTTTTTTATTACATTTTTTTTAAATATTAATTTTTTTTTTTAAATATTAAATTTTTTTTTTAAATATTAAATTTTCTTTTTTAAAATCAATTGGATGCCCAAAAAAAATAATAAGAAAAATTTTAACAAAAAAATGCTTTGCTCTATTTGTAATACATGTCAAAAGGAGTCGAATAACTGTAGAAAAAAAATTTCTGTCATCATCTAACCTTGAATTGAGTGAGGATCAAAGTTCCGTTAATAAATATAGTATTGAAAATAATTATTTATTGTGACAACGGTAAAATTTTAGATAGTATTGTGGTTTGATAGTATAAAATTTTTCAGAATGATTGCTTTAAACGTATAAAATGGTATGTACTCGTGAAAAAGAAATCTTTTTTGGGTTTAACCCAGGCCTGCGCCCTTAATAGTCTTAATACAATTTAACGAGCTTCGTACAGATACTATTATTAATAATTGAACAATATCAGTATCTTCTAATAATATCTTATCTTCAAAATCACTACAACCTCCTTCGAAAATAAAACCACGTTCTCTTCTTTTTACAATTCCCTCAAAAGAATCACCCATTTATTTTTAGCAAAAAAGCTGCATCCTTAAAAAAAGAGCAAGAAAAAATGCCCAGGCAAACGACATGGCCCCGGGTGTAATGGCGCGTGTGCGCGCAAAAAATTGCCCAACTACTACGGCGACAACAACGACGACGGCGAGACACTAATGCCATTTTTTCCTAATTAAGAACGTCCGCAACTGTTCCACTGCCCGTTAGCCCGTGTACACTACGTATAGCCGGAGCACCAGCGGTAGCGTATGTGCCGCAGCAGCAGCAGCGTGCGGTCACATTGGCGCCCACCTCTATATATACTGGCGCCCTCGCTGCTGGTCGCTCTAATGCTCGGTGTATGAATGTATACTACTGTACATTGTGTGCAAACGCGCGCGCTTATGCATTTGCGCGCGCAGTCCGGGCTTTGGCGAGTTGCGAGTCCGTGAGCGGATACGTATGGGTGAACAAACGGTGTATTCTCGCGATATTCTGAAGCGGGAAAATCACTTAATCGGATCAATCTCGAACAATTACTCGTATTGTTAGTGTCCTGTTTGCGATATATATATATATATATATATATATATATATATATATATATATATATATATATATATATATTAATAAGATATATACATTTAGATCCCTGTCTTTAAAATATACTGCATAACTGAATGCAAATCGACATTCATAAAAAAGCAGCAAGATATTCAATCAGTGCATCTCTTAATTTCATGATGAAAATCTATTCGACACGTAATAAACCCAATGAATTAACACATCTATCAACTCATTAACATTCTACACCAAAAAATGCTAGTAAAAATAAAGGTAATGCACAATAAGTAAGAGAAAAAAAAGAAAAATCTGATGCATCGGGAGGAAAAGTAAAAAATCAAATTTTTGAAAAATTTTTGTAAAATTTTGTAAATTTGGTAAATTGTGTCAATTTTGTAAATTGTGTACATTTTGTAAATTTTGAAAAATTTGGTAGCTCGCTTAGAAAAAGCCAATTTTCCGCCCTAGTTGCACAATGTACTATATTTAAGACACTCATACATACACTCTTGAATCTTCACTTGATGATACTACCGATGTCGACTTCTTCATACTCTATTATATGAAACCTTGACATTTTTATATTTAAAGGTTAATTAATCGCGATCCTTTATCGATAAGAAATCAAAATCTCATTTCCGAATTCGTCATTACATTCTTATATCTGTCTCTCCCCCTTTTTCTCTATTAATTGTGCTTTGTTATTGCAAAATTTAGTTTAGTCCCCTTAATCATAGTAGATAAACTATTACAAATAAGAAAGTAACAATATTTATTTTTAGAAAATGTATTTAATTTATTTGTATCAATGTAAGAGTCACGTTAATTCTTTGAGTTAGGATGACTCGGCTTTCTATGCAGAAGGTCTTCGTTGGAATCCCAGCCAAGCACCCCAAACTTTTTTCAGAACTAAATTTGTTCGCATCATGGTCATAGTGATTCGGATCCTATCTAAAGCAGTAGGGCCACTTGTGGCACATATACATTCCATCATTTATGGAAGGATGTGATGAAAGGTGGATGGACCTCATCTATATGGACGAATCCTAATCGTTCACTGAAATATACTACCAGGAATGTGTTACTTTGGCGCAAAGACAAAAATAAATGAAATTGAAAGTTTAATATCAATAAACCTGGGTAGGCATGAAAGTCCTGGGTCTAGCCTAAACCAATACAATACAATATAATAATGTATTCCTAAATTATAACTGATATCGAGGTTTAATTTTACATTCTCTACTTCACCAAAACATCTCAAAAGATTCGTTAGATAAAAATGCACTTCTAGCAACCTGCTTCTAAAGTAAGTAGCTACGTCAACCACAAACATATCAGACCATGCCATGACCACATTATTGCGGTATACATTACCGCACAAACACACGCCAGTAAATATTTGACTTAACATGCACCCACACACATAATTCCACTTGAGCTTCTGCTGATTCCTCCACTGCGCCCGACGCTACCACCTCATCGACGCAACGTCGCGCACGAGTTAATTTAGAGGCACCACAGAGGGCAGAGCCAGAGACTAGGGCAAAATGAAGATCCTTAGAGCGGACCTATACATACAGCGAGAGAGAGGAGTATATATAGGTTCGACGCTAAATGAGCGAAGCGGCATCGTCGACGAGCCAGAGGTGAGGACGCGCGCGGAGCGAGAGGAGTGGAAGGGAAGACCGAGAGAATTAAGGACTGCAAGGTGAACTATATACCGCTGGACCTCGAGGCTGCCGTTGTTGCTGGCGAGTTCATCTGGCTTAGAGAGCCGAGCTAGCGTGCTTGCGCTATCTTGACGGCGAAGCTCTCTTGGCTTGTGCTCCGAGTGTAGTAGCTTCGGACGATGGAATCCTGCTGATGCAGTTGTCTGCCGAAGGGATCCGGGCGCTGATGCATCTTGATACATGGTTCTCAAGCGGGAGATGCTTGTGCGATAGAAGAATGATTCTAGAGAATTGGGATGCGTATGATGAGGAATTACGATGAGATGAGAAAGGGTGACTTATTCTTTGGAAAGTTGGCGTATTTTGATATACAAGTACAACACCTGAATATATACTGAATATACTGAATACAAGTACACCTGAATAATAACAGGATGTTATTATTATAACAAATTCTTTAATCAAACTGACGATAAAATGTATAATCTATTTAAAACTGAAATAACAAGCTTTTATTATTTATACCTCGATATTGATAAAAAAAGCTTAGATAATCTGTATATAATTTTTTTAGTTTTCTTATCTCATATTTCTATTTCAAATGCACTACTTTTACTACACTGATATAATCATCCTTCTTCTACATGTCTAAATATTCTTTTATATAATATTTTCAAAATCCATTCACGATAATGCATGTTCACCATTGTTGAAAGTTACTTAATTGATTATATTTATATAGTCCATTATTATATCTTTAATAAATTATTTTTCTTTACTATTGTGTTACATAACTTCTTCCAGTATTTCTTCGACCCATTTAGCTGCTTCTGCTATTTTTTTTTGGTTTGTATAAATAATCCGTTGTTATTATTGCTTTTTAGTAAAAATTTGTAGGTTTCACGTAGTGCTTTCTCGTCAGATTTACGATCTGTTTATTGATTAGTTTTATTCTAAGCAGTTTATACATTTTTTATTTTCTTTATTCATGTAAATTTTTTCTGTATGCTTTACAGTACAAAAAATATCTATATCTATAAGATACAAATAAGGTACAATTTTGAGGATTTACAATTATTAAGGTATCTCGATGTTTGCTTAGAATGTAGAAAATGTTTTTATAAGACAAAAAAAATCCATTAGAATGATAACTAGTTTTATAAGTATGACATTGTATCTACACAACTGTTGTATTCTACTCTAATCCAATCCCATGGGATTGTACCAGATTTGAATAACATTACACTGAGAAAACTATATCGTAACTCACGCGATATATATTGTAACTCGCGGAATATCATATCGTAAAAATTAACGTATCGATATCGTAATTATTCAGCGTGAGATGCTATATGATATCGTAAAATTAGCAATTGTAAATCTTAATTTCTACATTAAAAATACAATTTATATAGTTTAATTTCTTTTAATTTTACAGCATTCGATCAAAAGAATTTTGATTTGCAATACATGAATCAAAAAATTTACGATATCATAATTTTACGATATGAAATTTACGATATTGTTTTCTCAGTGTAGGCCAAAATAGAATTCTGGCAAGTTTAATTATATTTCGATCTTCGCTAAATCGAAATTGGATTCTAATATTGCATAATCCTTTCCAATGTCCTTTCGGATTGTAACGGAATGCTCTATTATGCACTATCCCTGCAATGCAATTGAGTTCTTATTACCGAAGAACGTACCAACTGATTCGGAAGCAAATTATTTGACACCACGGCTAATCCCAATCCTTTATCTAATCATCCTTCCCCGTCACTCATTATAAATGTCCCCTCCCGCCCGCTACTCGATCGCACGCCCAAAACTCTCGTCTCTCTTTCCTCCATCCGAAAGCTCGGCCTAATCCCACGTTAAGACTCCGCTAAACGCTCTAATTAAAACGAAAGCTCGTGCGCGCACGGTAAATACAGTAAAAAGAAGAAGCAGACCCAACGAGAAGAGCCGTAGAAAAGTCAAGCGCGAGGAGAAAGTGGATAGCCATCGCTCGCAGCACGGAGCCGGCGAAAAGCCAGAGCAGCGCCATTGTTGCAAACTCGCTGCTACCGGAGCTAATAAAGAAAAATAAAGTTCTCTCGAGCGAGCGCGCGCGCGCCGACGTTGCGGATATTAGCTTCTGGCATAAAAGAGAACCAGCGCGGAAGAGAGTGCGAGAGAGAGAGAGTGCGAGAGAGAGAGTGCGAGAGAGAGAGAGAGAGAGAGAGAGAGCAAGGTGGGAGGAAGAAGACAGAGGAGAAGGTGAAGTGGTATATCAAACCCGTGATGATGCGCTATACTGTATATAGATACTTCAACACGTGAGGTTCTGTGTCTGTGTGAGTCTGGAACGACTGGAGGTGCAGTAGCAGCAGTAGCCATCGGCTGCTGAATTCAATTAGAGGACTGGATATTCTTGTCACGATTGGATTAATGACCGGCTGTGGTAGCGATGACGAACTTCTATATATATATCTCTATCACTCTCTCTAGATTTCGTGTGGTGTATATAGCTGTGGTGTTGCCCGCACGTACGGCTGATCCGATTTTTCTTCTTGCTTGCTTTTTCTCGCGCGTCGTTTATTACCTTTATTCACTGTGGCGCTTTGTTTGGATGTGGGTTGTTGTTGAGCTGATAGAAGTGTCGATTCATTGGGTGCGCGTTGCGTGCTACGTACACGTTTCGGTAGAGAAATCAGGGGACTGCACTGATTGAATATCTCGTTAGTCTGTTATGGATCTCGATTTTTATTAGATTGCAGAATGAAGATATGATGTTAGGAAAGTCGAATTCCACAGGAATTCTTCATCGAATTCGTTTCAGGTATTTTTGTCAAGTTAAAAGTTCTTTTTGTTTGATTAACATTTCAACTACTTTTCAACATAAAAATACGTTCGTCTTTTGTTACGTCAAAGTTTCTAAATTTACAATCGAGTAAAATTCTGTTCGGGAATGCTAAATTCATTGCCTATAATATACCTATAATATAATATAATTATTTTGATGGGCAGAATATAATTGAGTTTGTTTTATGTGCAGATTGAAGATGAAGTGGCCATTGATGCTCATGTGCTTCCTACTGCCGCATTCATGCATTTTCGGAGCACCAGATTCACGTGAGTATTTTACATTACATATTGCCTTAATAGTATCAATATAAATCTTCTTATAATACACCGTTAACAATGAGATGATCCATATGCTAACACAAAACTCAATTTATTTTATTCGTACAATATTCTACTCTTTTATGTTCATGATGTATATCCCAATCGTAGAAAAGTACGTAGTAAAAGTATATATTTATCACCGTATAAAATTTAACGACATTGGCAACGAAATTGGTAACATAAGTAAAAACTTATCATCATAGTCATAAATCAACGTTCTTATAGCTTTATAACTTTAGAAAGAGAATTAAAATTTTTTTCTTATGGTTTATAAATGTCTTGAAGAATATTGAAATACTTGTAGTTATCTTTTTTGAATAATAATTTTAACTATAATACACAGAGTATTTTCTAATTAAAAGTACAATAAAAATAGTAGTAAATGCTGGTCAAAATTGAAATACAGTAAAACTTATAATGCTAAACAATATAAATTATTTGAATTTGAATTTATTTGAATTTATTAGACCAGAAAATTATTTGACAAGTATATTCCAGTGGAGGTAACATAAGTTACCTTACAATGGTATCTTACAAGTAAAATTTTATAGAGGTAAGTATAAATTACCTATACATAGGCTGGCACACATAAACTAGAAACTAAAAACTTAAAAACTAACTTAAAGAACTAATAAAAAAAAAGAAAATAATAAACTAACTTAAAAATAAAAATATAAAGACAAAAAAATTATGTTACCTCAATATACATCGCGGCAAAAGTAATTTAACAATATTTAAAAAAAAGTAATTTAAGCTGATAGCTATGCCTACTTATAGCATCAATATAAATCATTTTAGCCTTTTCTTTGTATTAGCTTTATTAGTGGTCAATGATTTGAGATCATTTGTTAACCTATTCAATACTACTGATTATAATCAATAATATTAATTATTACCGCATATCATTGTAATTTTTAAATTTAATTAACAATGTTCTACGGTGACTACGACTTTCAAGTTAATTTTCATACAAAAATGCTCTATATACTTTTGTTTCTACACCTATTCTCCAAATTCACCTCGAAATTTTGCTATCAAGCGATCCAAAAATGCATCCCAGCATCCACTCTTCATCTCCTGTATCCTCAATTCCACGGCTAATCCATTTCCGACGGGCCGTGCGCGCGGATGCTCGACGTAACCTTGCGCGCTTCCGGCCCACACAAAAGACGTGAGAGCGAGAGAGAGAGAGAGAGAGAGAGAGAGAGAAAGAGAGAGAGAGAAAGAGAGAGAGAGAGAGAGATTTGCGCTATGGCGTGACGCGTTACCGTTGCGTGGCGTGCGGCTGTATCTTCCTGAGTGCGCCATGATTAAGGAATCCGCAATTGTAATGCTCCCGCGAGGCTTTGCTCGTAATTTCGCCCCAGTGAAGCTTCGCAGACGCGGGATAGGCATGAGGCGGAGTTGCGTCGGTCGTATTGTGTATCGTGCGCGAAATGCTTCGGGGAGGACAGGATTTTAGAGAGAATTAGGTGTCGTGGTTTAAAATTTTGAAGTTTCGGTGTATATGTATATAAGGAGGCCGGAGTTAATTTTTGTACTATTGCTTACTATCGATCCTGGAAGCAAATTTTATAAATATCTGAAAAAATTTTTGAATCCTTTTAAACCAGTTAGGTACGATTGAATATTTCATGAATATATATAAGAGTTATATTATTTACCAAATAATGTTAATTAATTTGTTTGTTTATTTATTTTAAAATTTTGTTAGACGCGGTTTTAATGCGATTATCAAAGATAAAGTAAACTCAATTGAAGTACTATCCTATAGTAATTATTCATTTATTTAAGTAGATTGAAGCTTAGTTATGTCAGACATTGTATCTGATATATTTAAAGTTTTTCATTTATAATATTTTCAAGTTGTTCTTAAAATTTAAATAAATGTCGTGCAATTTTACAGAGAGTTTTAGTAATTAATTTCCACTAGTTTCATAAATATCTTTCTCTGGTAGAAAATAGCCCAACCAAAACGGCATATTCACCAAATTTCGTTGGCTAACGCAGTTGGCCAACTGTTGATCAATGACTAGTCATCTTGCGCTTGCACAAGGTAAGGTTAGATAGCTGTATGCGCAAATCAACAGCACGGATAACCTGAAATTTTTACATAAAATATGCTTATATAAATTTTATTTTATGAAGTGAACCATATTATTTTTTTCATATAGTTACTATTTATTGATAATGCAATGTAAATAAGCTATTTGAATAGTAAGTTATGTATATTAAATTTTTTTTTATCGAGATTTTAAAAATTCACTATCTGTTAGCCAATGGTAAGAGTAAATCCGTGACGAAATAAGCATAATTCTTGTCCAGCCGATGGTGAAACTACTGGTCAGCGTATATAGATTAAGATTTGGCCAAGCGTTAGTGATCTGTTGGGTTAAGTTACTACCAGGGTTCATGTTTACTTAATTATTTTGAAAGTTGAATGGGTTTTTAGTAATTATAAAAGAAAGTTACGTAATAATTTAAATCTTTTTTTATTTATTTGTAACCATAATAAATAATTATATGAAATGCATTTTTCCAACTTCTTTTTATAACGTTAAATTAAAAAGGCGTTTCATAGTGGTTTTAGGCAGATCTATCAATATCAAATGTAGAATCGTGTTATCAAAAAAGTAGAATTTTACGCTATTATAATAATAGTAAACAAAACTATTCAACAATAAAAAGAAATAACTGAAAACCCACCTTAATTATAATACATACGCACATTACGTTATATAACACTCTAATCATACCCTTGTACCCACCAATTTGTTATATTTCGATCGCTCACTCCAGCAATCAACCCAAAACGATCTTCAAAGTAACAATTTTCTCAATCTCGATCCCCATCAATAACTCTCGCACAACCTCCAAATTATTTCAAACGGACTCGTGTACCTCGCCAACTCGCGGCCGATTTAAAAACGTATTAACAACGGTCTGGCGAATGAGGGGCGATCCCGACCAAAACTGCCTCTCTCTCCCCTAGAGTGGTTCTCACTCTTGTGAACTCGGCGCGGCAATCGTCTCGAAAGTTATAAAAAGAAATTAGGCGAGCGATCCCCCAGCGGCACGCGATTAGGTACTTTGAGAGCTAGTGGCCGCCACCGCTCGAGATTTCCGAGCTGCTCTCCCGCAATCCTCTCAATTCCTCTTCGTTAGCTCCCGGGGACCCTCCCACTTTTCTCTCTCTGCCTGAATCTCTGTCTTTGGCTGTGGATGTTCGCTCGGTGGGTGGGTTGTTCGGGGTCTCTGATTCTCGCGCACTCGCGCGCTATTCCCGTGAAACCGGAAATACCCTCCACCCTCTGGACTCGTGTAGCTCGGAGAGGCGAACTGGACGCCCGCGGCAATTAGCTCGTTTGACTATTCCGCCCCAGCTTCCTGGTCATCAACGAGTCGATTGGTCGCTTTTTCTTCCATTTGCCTTTGTCTTGAAAGGTCGATATTGAAGTTTTGTTGTATGGGATTGTGTTATAAGCTGCTTGAATTTATTGGTTTGTTTTGTAATGCGTAGTCATTTTTCCATTTCGAGAGGCTTTTTTGGAGATGCGATTAATTTTCTGTAGCTGTTTTTAATGAATTAAAAATTAATGTACTATCACGATGAAAAATAATCAGGCAATTAATCAGGTAAAGTCACTTGATTGTTTGACATGATATATTTGAGAAAATATTTTTCTGGATTTTTTGGTAGCAGAGATCGGGCCTGTAACTCGCTATCTGGTTAAGATAGTTTACCGGTGACAATAAGGTTAATACGTTAATTTATATTTCAAATTATTATTAAACTGCATTACTTATAACTTAATGTCTTCAATTCATAAATTAAAATGTTAAAATAATAAAAGCAATGCAAAAGTTTTGAAATAAGGCAGAAAACTAAAATTCGGTATAAACTTTTCTACAGACTGTACCACAATATAAATATACTCATAACACAGGCAAAAATGTTTACTTAGGCATATCTTTGAAAGGGGACAGCTAACAATAGTTTTTCTTGTTTTACGTAATATGCAGGGAAATATATAATTAATCTCTGCGGTTACAAATTAAATCTCTCTTTAACACCCGCTTTGCCTATTCCGTACATGTTAAAGCTTTGCCTGTGTTTATATAATACTATTAGTAACATTCTGTCAAAATTTAAAGCAAATATATATTAAATCGATTAGCCGGTGAACGTCCTTAATGTCCGTATATGTAATTAAAGAAAAAGAAATATATTCAATAGAATTGATATTGCTCGACCCTCATGTTAAAAATATTACAAAAAACTCTTTTGCTAATTGCGAGGGATATATACTAAAACATTTTTTTAAATGAATTCTTTTGACTTGGATGGACAAATAGCGTTTTACTAGACGCATAAATACTCTATATTATTGGGCTTGATTTGAGAATGGATGTTTCAATCATCAAAATACGATATTACAGTATGAATGATAAAAGATTTTATATAACTTTAATTACAATTCAAATAATTGAAAAATTGTAAAACGACAATAATTTTTTTTAATAATGGTCACTGTTTGACAAGCTTTATATGAGATAATAGATACTAAATTTGGTATACTATATAATGCAATTTATCCTTGGCCATAATATTGTTATAAATTTTTCAAAAATGATCAAAAGATAAAATAAAACGACTGTTTTAGTACAATGAAAATCATATCAAATTTGTTTCCCGGAAAGCAATTTTCATTGTTTTATTTTTCAAATTGATGAAACTGCAGAATCGACTGCAACGGAAATGGCTAATACGTTCTTCATTAAACCATTCGTGATTCACTTTCATCCGTGCAAAATTCAAACATCTCGCAAAAGCGAGCTTCCATTAAAAAAATAATGAACGTCAAATCGAGCACAACATTTTTTCCTCCTCCCGCACTGCTATCTAATATTCATTTCGCAAAATTCCAAGCATAGTTCATTAAATTAACTACCACGCGCTCGTGTAGCATCGCTAGCTTATCAAAAGCGCTATTCTAACGCGTAATTATAGTAATATCATAAAAAAACAGGCTTTTTCCTTGACTACGCCTCTCGCTCGCACTCGCATGGAAATTTCCATAATAAGCAAAACGCAGAGCAGCAATAAAAAATCGAAAACACTGGTAAAGCTTGGGCTAAAGCCCCCATTACAAGTCTTCAACGTCAATTACTAGTGCGTTAAAAGCTACTTTATACGTCTCTGCTATCTCCTTTTCTATATCTATTTATCGCTTAATTTTTCTTCGCCCACTTTTTATGCGCTTCTGTATCCTTTTTTATAAATACATAAATTAGGGGTATACGAGAGATTATATATTTCATTTGAATAATTTATCATCTAAGTTTTGTAATAAAAGAGTTATGTATAGTGTCTTCAAAAGATGATATTTTATTTTATTATACTTTTAATTAATACACCTTAAACACAAATTAAGCATACAACATTTTCGGTACATCCAGAAACTGCAAAGGTTATTTTATTTTTTAATTATTTTATTTTAACCAAGTTTAGGACACAATCATACGTTTCTTCTCCATATGAGTTAAATTTTTACTATAAAAATGTATAGAATCAATTAAATGTTAGATATGCTGTGCTATAAATAAACATATTTTTCAGAAAAAGTTTATGCCAAATTATTTATAATTAATATTATCATAAAACTTTCAGTCTTTGAAATTCCTGCTTCAAAATTTGACGTTGATATTCCAACATTGAAAGTGTTCGCTTTTTCAGTCACATATTCCGGATAAAAAATTTTAAATTTTAAAATTTTAATCTCAGCATGATTTTACATTATTTTGTTGAATTTTCTTGAGAATATTACACATTCCCTATTTTTAACATGATGACTGTAAATTAACGATAGAAAAATGTGAACTTTAAAGTAAAACTTTTAAGACTTGAGTAAAATTTTCAATAAGTATGTCAATTACATGCAAAGTTAATGTTCAATTAAAAAATTTACCACAAACGTCGCTTAATAAAGCGCAAGCTTTTTCAACGGCTCTCGCCATCTCGATTTCTCACTTTGCCAGGAAATGAAAAAGCGATGGATGCGCAAAGTTGGCCCACGCTCCTCGACTGCTATGCGCAATGTTCAGTGCAAGAGGCAGAGAGTAACGGGTAAAGGAGAGTAACATGAGAGCGAGAGGGAGAGAGAGTGTCTCGAGTTCTCCTCGAGTTTCGCCGACAGAGTTTCGCGGCTTTCCCCATTGGAATTGTACGAATCGCTCGCGCGCTAGGCCGATTGTTCTCTCAAACGGGCTCGAGCGCGCCGCGCCGCTACAGCGGAGATACAAACTGCGTTGCTGAAACAGACGAAGATAGATACGATATAGCGCGACGAGGGAAACGGTTTTGGGAGAAGTAAGGAGGAATATAATTCGGAGTAGTTAGCGAGAGTTATTCCGGGTATTAAAAATATTTATGAATTGCTTTATTGAAAGTACTTGAATTTATAGCGTTAAATCAGTAGAACTAAATTTTATTAGTGAAATTTGGGTAACGTAGATAAAAAATACAGTATTATTATTTACTATTGTCTGAATTTAACATAAAAAGTTCAGCATTAAAAATGAACCATAATATCAAGAAAAATTAAATTCACTTCAAAATATAATAAAAAAAATTTTAACGAAAAAGTGCTTTGCTCATTTTGTAATATATGTCAAAAGCAGTCGAATAACTTTTTGAATTTTCGAATAAACTAAATTTTATGAGGAACTAAGTTCCTTTAATAAATATGGTATTGAAAATAGTGATTTATTGTGACGTGTAGTATCAAGATTTTGAGGCTTTACAACGGTAAAGTTGAAGATATTATTGTGTATTGATAGCATAGAAATTTTAAGAACGTTTTCTTTCAAGCATAAAATGTTTTCTGGACTCGTGAAAAAAATTCTTTTTTGGGTTTAACCCAGGCCTGTCCCCTTAGGGCGGACCTGGGTTAAACTCTAAGAATAAATTATTTTGTATGAGTTCATAAAAAATTTTTCTTTTAAAATCAATCATATTCTGTAACTTGGTAATACTATTTTACTAATGTGAAAACCGTTGCCAATTAATTGGCACTTACACATTAAAACACTATTATTAACTAATACATTCATTTAAAATTGATAGATTTCTTTCTAATTAATAGCTCAAAAGAGGTGTTTTTTATAATTATCGTCAAGGACCAAGTTCCTGATCAGTTAAGGCCCGCCGTTACGCTATTTGTTGTGTCAAAGTGTAAAGATGAGGTATTCATGGAAAATGAAATTTCTAATCACAAATACAACTATTAATCTTTAATATGAAATTGAAAAAATACATAAATAATCAAAATTAAGTTAAATATAAAGCCTCAAAGAAAAAAAGCTGTGGGAGCAATTCCTGATCACTTAAGATTTGTATGGTAGTAGTTTCTGATCATATCAAGACCCAATTCCTGATAATATATATTATTGATGCATAAGTATTTTATATGATAAACAAAAACTTATTAATCAATACTAATACAGTAGATATACTAAAATATAACATTTTTTGGTTGTGTGATTATAAATGTGATACTTAGGCGAGGTAAAAGTTTTCGGTTATTCGTACTCTCTCTACTGTACGATATAGACTAACGTGCGAGCATATATTATAATCTATAAAATGCGCATAGTGTTGTGATTTATTGTCACGTTTTGTGCGACTTTTGCATGATAAATTATTTACGCATGGATTAAAAATACTTATAGAATTATGTTATTACAAATATTTGTATATTTTAAGATTTTTAAACACACATAAAACATGTTATTATTACTGATCAGGAATTGGTTAAACGATAAGAATTTGGACCCTATTTCTAATCACACGTTTTTACAAATATCAATAATATTTTATATGAATGTTTTAAGTGATTTATACGAATAAATTGTTGAATATCATAATTACATAAGTTTTTCTACGATCTATTACAAAATTTTAAAGAAATGATGTAAATTTCTTTGCATGATCACTTGCTGTCAACAGCAAAAATGTAGTTTACTAGTAACTTTTAAAGTTCTTTTATATGACTATGAAATAGTTTACTATTACTAATTATTTTTTAAAACAAATTTTGTATACATTAAAGTCAAAATAGTAACAAATGTAATCAAATGATCAGGAACTGGGTCCGTAAAGGTAGTTGTTTTTTAAAAGATAAATTACAAAAAATTATATTATTTCTATTGATCAGGTCTAAATTCAACCAGTCTTATCCCTGGCATCTTACCATGAACGGACCTATGAGCTCGACGTTGTCGAGTTGCTGCGAAGCCGAGCCGAGCGATTATTCAGACCTCATCGGGAACATAAACTCGCCGCACGTCTCGCGAGGCTTTCGTGCCGTTCACCAACTGCGCGATCGGCAATAACATCGGGCGCGAAAAATCGCGAGTAAATTTATGATCATAAATTGTATTATACAATTAAAAATGCCGTAAAATAGTTATTTATATTAGATTATTTAATTTATATTTCTTTATACACACACATACATACACACGCACGCACGTACATACGCACGCACGCGCGCATGCATGCACACACACACACACATTCACACACATACACACAAACACATATTCATACAGACATATTCTAAAAATAGTGTATTTTGCTTCCAAATGGCCCAAAATATGTTTGTCACATGTTTTAAGAAAACTTTTTTTTTGCTATTACAAAGCTTCCTCTAGGAGGAATCAATAAGAATCTAATTTTAGAGTTTAACCCAGACCTAACCGCTTGATAAACTTATAAACATTCGTTTATTATAAACTTTTATAATAAATTTCCTTTAATAAGTACACGTTTAAATGTTAGTTTAATATATTAATTAAATGTATATAAGGGTTTGATTAGAAACTAATGTTGTGACAACTCAAAGAACAAAGGTTGCAAAGAACAAATTTTTTCTTATATCGTTTCAAAAGTTTGGTAGATTGTTATAAATACACGATAAAACAAAATATTTATAAATGTTCAAAACCTCTCTCACTCCGTTTCGACATTCCGTCCACCTTTCCTCGACCGTAAAAAATTATCTCTCGATTCTCGATGGAAATTCATTATAATCTCTAATAAAGTGCAAGGAGCCGACAAAACACAAAAGAGATAGCAAACAAGCAGCAAACGTGCAAAAAAGAACGAGAAAAACAAAGAAACGAACTGTTTGACTGTCGAAACATGCGCTTCACGACTCGTCAATGTTTACTCCGAGTATAGGTATGCCACCTACGCGTATAAACATAAACACACGGGCAGGATGCCGTACGTTTTAACGATTTTTCACGTAGTTCACAGACCAGATACTTAATGCGTCCACTCGTACACACCCACTCAGTTTAACAAAAAAAATGTATCGGTTGAACGGGCCGCAAAAAGAGAGCTATCCGCCGCCGAAACTAAAGGAACAACCGACAAAAATAACCTGCATTCACCAGCGATAGATAGCTAACGTTCGACGAGAGAGAGAGAGAGAGAGAGAGAGAGAGAGAGAGAGAGAGAGAGAGAGAGAGAGAGAGAGAGAGAGAGAGAGAGAGAGAGAGAGAGAGAGAGAGAGAGAAGTTGCAAAAATCCGAGCATGAGCCCTCAACGATAAATCTTGGATTAAGCATCGCTTCATTGCGCGCAGCAGCAGCGAAACACACGCCTAAATCTGAATGTGCGAACGCGACTACGGCGATGGGGAGACGTTACGACGAGCACCGCGCTCCGCAGCAGCGTTGTTATTTCGGATATTAACGCGGCATTAAGCCCAGCTGCAGCGGCAGCGGCATCGTCGGATAAAATCTCGGCTCGATGGAGCGGGAGTGACTCTGTGTACGTGTGGAATACGGTTTTCGTGCTTGTTTTTGCAGTGGGCTTTTGCAGCACGGCATTACGCGCTTGAACGCGCCTGCGCGCGCTCGTCTGATGCTCTGTTTTCGAATGTGTTGCGTCGGTTTCGGGGTGTGCATGCGGTGGTTGTGATTTTCAATCATTATGTTGTTAGAAAATTGTACACTTGGGAACTACAGTTTGCAGGTACATCTGGAGATGAAGCTATAATAATACGTTGTCGAGTTGTAATTAAGTTTGCTAGTAATATGAAAAACCGAAAGAATATCAAAAGTATTGCTAATCTTTTGTACAACAGTAGGTAATCATTGATAAATTTATTAGATGCAGATTTCTTAGATATATATATAGTTACAAAAATAGGCTCGGTAAACTGAAGGTCATATTCTTAGAAAAAGAAAAAGCTCATATTCTTTTTCTTAACCTTTACCTTACCGAGCCTATTTTTGTAACATGCAGGGATAGAAAATAATAGTAACGGTTACTAGCAGGGGATAGGACTAAACTGCCTTTGTTAAAATTTCAAAATTTGGCCACTTCGGATCCGTAATCTTTGAATTGTTAATTTTGGACAACGTATTCGGAAGTAACCTTCCTCGACATAATAATGAACATTTTTCTCGCTGAAAGTTTTTACGATTCGAAATTTTGTAACACAACTTTTGTGATTCATTGTATCAATGGCAGATTTTGACAGTAATATTTTCAAAAATTTACTTCATAGCTCTAAAATGTTTAAAATTTATGTTAAATGTTTTAACTCACGTAGAATATGTTGAAGATTATTGTATTAGAGTTAGAATACAAAATATTTAAACCACATGAGGTTACAATGAGTTGAAGAGAAAAATGTATTGATTTTTTTTCAAGCTACAGATTGCGTTTATTTTAAATAATTAGAAAACAAAAGAAGATAAATATTTTAAATACAAAAAGATGCCCAAAAAATTTTTCTATTTGTATCAATTGTCAAAATTTCAATTAGATCAATTTTCTAAAAATGATATTTCTTTTCTAATTGAATTATTTTTTGTTTTTATAAGATTTGATTAATAATACTTTAAGTATATCTTAGCATATTATATGTCTATGTTATTATATTTGAGTTTCTTTAGTTTATCTCGATGTTCCTTACGGCGTATAACCTCAAGCAGGTTTCTCGAAAAAGACTACTTTTTTCGAGGAGGCTCCTTCAGAAACTAGTATTTTCTAAATTCTCCGAAATACACTATCACTTAGTAATTCACTTAGTAAATCACTTAGTATTCTGTTACCTTTTAGTATTTATTAGAGAATCTAAAAAGTACTAGTTTTTGAAGGAGGCTCCTGGAAAGAAGTAGTCTTTTTCGAGAAACCTGGTTCACGTCATTCATCGTAGGGAACGTTGATTTATACTAACTTGAAAATAAAATTCATTCATAAACTGATGTTTTCATAATTATCAGTTAAAGGAAAAATCACGAATACTTAAATCACCATTAAGTTTAAAGGAATATTATTCTATGTCCAACTCGTGTTCTCGCTATTAGATCATCCGCGCAGTACGTGCAACAGCCGCATCGATGAACGAAATCCCGTGTACGTTCTCCTGCGTCTGCCTCCGGATGGTACCGCGCGGTAGAATGGGAATAATCGGATTAATAGTCATCAATTAGGAATGGCCCATTTGCGCGGCCCCCGTCCGCTCCGCTATAATAAATCGCGATTATTTATCGGCGTGCCCTCTCCTGGACAAATTAAACTTTCACGCGCGACTCCGGTTTTCGTGTGATTCGCCAACGCCGATTCGTCTTCGGTAATCCCCTGTCGCGCGTTCGTCGGCATCTCGTTCGATTGTCTGGCTTTTTTTATCGTCGCGCTGCGATATATTGGGTATTAGTGTGCATATTGTGCATCTGGTTGTATTATGGACATGCGAGAGTGGTGTGGGGTCATTTTTGGTTTCATGACGCAGACGCACTTATCATGAGCAAAGTGTACATACACAATTTCTTTTACCTATTCGGCTATAAATGTCTAGTAACCCTGGTAGTAATTATACCATTGAAGAAATGCTGCTTGAATCTTAATCTAGTCAATTCAACCAAAATTCCCAATAAAAAGCTTACTGTAATCTGAAAATATTAAATTTTCTATTCTGAAAAAAAAGTATTGCTCGAGTATCCAGATTCTGGTTGATCGAATTAAACTGCGTATTGCTCCTGCAACAATACTTTGTTATTTTTCTCACAGCAATATTGTTTTCCTGTGACAACCATACAATATCGCCGATACCTATAATATAGCTACGACAGCAATGTATACGATTACTCGAGCAATACCAGTATAGTTATCATACAGATATAAAAGTATTGATGTGAAACCTATTGCATTTTCTCGTATAATAATAAATTTTTGTTAGTTTTGTACTTGTAATATTTTGTAACAAATTATTCTATTAATGTAAATCATTTTTTTTGTATTAAACACATCCTTACCTACAGTGATTAAAAAAGAAATTTTAAATCACTATTTTTTTCGCTTAAAATAGAAGATTCACTGACAGCATGATGTATGACTGTACTATCCCCAAAAGAGCTTTTTTGTAATTTCGGATATACGTCAAACAGCACGTAGAGAAATATATCAATCTTTTATTTTCTAGATGAAATTTTTTACCTTGTACGCGTCTTGAAAGTAAACCCATAAAAAACACTTCCTCTTTCCGTTGGCTCCTTGCGTTCCTGTACTGCAGGACCCTGAGTTTCGTTTTTGTTTTCAGTGCATTTCTATTTTTGCTCGACGCGCTGTTGCGTCTACTGATGCTTCATGTTCCAGTTAATCTCATTGTACGATGCGCACGCGAGGGCTGCAGCTGCTGTGGATGCTTTTAGAGTCGTAGAAACACATCGCTACTTTAAACCAAAAGTAACATCGTTTTGCTTTGACACGCGAGTAGTAGGACTACTACTAGATTCTAATTAAAAGCTAAGCTTTATAAATTTAGTAGCGCACGCGAAGCCAAAATTTTCTTTTGGGTATTGCTCTTTCTTTGAGATGCTTTAATCAAGGCTAATGTTGCCTGCGAGAGGTAAATAATTATTTACAGATCATTTGATGCGTACCTGTAAATCATACTTTATATTCTACATTAATTCTTAGACTCTAAAACAAACATTTTCGAATATCCCAGATACCACAATCCATTGCAGGAACGTTAAAAACGGTAACCAAGCAACGTTACTGTTAAAAATTTTAACACGAGATAACAATGTTATAAAAATATTGAAATCTCCGGTTTCGGGACAAAAAATACGCCATTAAAACGTCGAGGTAATGTGCCTACTACTAGGTTTTATTATATTCCAAATAATGTAACCATAGGTAACTACTTACAACGTTTCTAGAATATCTCAGACAACTATTAAGGTGGGAAAGTACTTAGAAGCTTAAAAAAGTAAGATTTTTTTTATTATTTATTTTGTATTGTTTATGTGTAAAGAATACGTAAAAATCATTTAACCAAATAAAAAAGATATGAGCACTTTAATTGATGAGGTTTCATATGATTTACATGTATTTCAGAAACTTTAATTCGCTTTATCTCGTAACCCAATATTTTGAAATTCAAAAGGTTCCATGCATTTCAATTTGTAACCAATCGATGTGAATCGATTACACACAAGTTAGTATACATATTATTTGAACATCAACAGAAGCATTTTATTTGTAAAGATTTACAAGTTCTATACAGGTTACTATCAGCTATCTAAATACAAAATTTTAAAATTTTATCCAATTTTAAAACCGCTCAGTTGATATTCAAATAATATGTATATGAACTTGTGTGTAAAGTTTCAGAACGATTAGTTGCAAACTGAGACGCGTGGAACATTTTGGATATCAAAACATTGAGTTACGAGATAAGACGAATCAAAGTTTCTGAAATACACGGGTCACAATCATATGGGACCTCATCAATTAAAATGCTCATATCTTTTTTATTTGATTAAATGAGTATTTGAAATTTTTTGACGTATTCTTCACACATATACGATACAAAATGAATAATAAAAAAAATTATTTTTTTTAAACTTCTTAGTACCATCCCACCTTAACTTTGATAAAGTATTATTTCGTTAAATCACAGATATATTACTGCATAAGGAAAATTAATTTTTGAACAATTGCAAAACAATTAATTTAATAAATTTCCTAATACGTTTTTATTAAATAAAAAACCTTTGACAATTTCGTTTGTTAAACATAAGATTTCTATAATGGTTGACATGCCAGTTTTTACGGAACAATTTAGATTCTTCCATGCACTATATACGGAATTCAGAAAACAAATTATGATAATGTTTGATGATTATGATCTGCTCTTGGATCAGCAGCTAAAATAGCCTTTTATAGATTATCGATAAGAAATCAAGGTCCGATGGTAAACAAAATATTATTTACTGATAATTTATTGACTAACACAATTACAGATTATCCGGTATCAAATATAATAGAAAAATAATAAAAATTTCATTTTTATAGATAAAACCAATTTTATTTTATTTTTCATTTAGTTTGTAGATTCCACCAAACTTAATTAAATTCAAATCACTGTAGGAAGACGAATTCGAGTACTCTTATAATACTCTAATATTTCGTATAGTCATTATTAATATGTGAACGTATTCTGTGGATTAAAGAATATCTCTTCAATGTTCCGTAGGTTCATGAATTCAAGACCTGCAGGGCATGTCTACGCTGAGAGAATATCGAAAAATATTACATAATATGGCATGCTTTGAAAAATCCGTCTTTTACAAATTCGTCAGCATCTTCTTCTACTGCATGCTATATTTACAGCTGATTTTATACCACAATGTTAAATCGATAGTAACCCATTATAAAATTTTGATCATTCCTCATTACGCCCAATTTACTTTCTTTGCATCAATCTCCAAAATCGCTCACTAAAACGCTTCAGCTCGACTCGCTCGCCAAATCTTAAAGAAAATCCTTCGTCCAAATGGCGCCCAACTTGTGCCCCTCCTCTATCCTCTCCACTTACTTTCCTCCCGTCTGGTTCTTCCTTCTGCTTTTTTCTCTCAATTGCACAAATCGTGTAATCGAAATTGTATCGGCGCAGTAGAACGATTTGCCTGAATGTTAGTGCTGCTGCTGCTGCTGCGCTCGTTCCGTCAAGGATTTAAGCCCTCGTTACGACGAGCCAGTCGAAATGCCGTCGACGAGGGGGGACATAGGGAATAGAGGAGGTGGAGAGCTTGAGAAGCTAGGCCGGAGGAAGTTAATCAAAGTTAAAGCAAACGAGTGTACGACCCCGGTAATTAGTAAGGACCGTTAAAGTGGATTCTACGCTCGAGTTGCTGCTGCTGCTGCTCAGCCTTTCGAGGAAGAGAGAGAGAGAGTGAGTGCGAGAGTCCGTGTCCGTTCGTTCATTCGTCGTTCGTTCATTCGTTCGTTCGTTCGTTCGCTCACACAGCGAGGAAAATCGAGAAAGATCGCGCGCGCTCAGCCAGCAAGCAAGACGATATGGATTTAATCCGTAGTGCTGATTCGAGCTGTAATACTCCTATTTCGTTTTGGGTGTCCTTTTTCTTTTTGTTGCTTTTTTGTATCTTAACGCCTCGTTTAATGTAGCTACTGAAGCGTTCACTTACGCGAAGGAGATATTATACAGATTTGTTAGAGTTGATTTGTTTTATATTTTAATTACTGCGACTACGGGTCTTTCCTGATTAAATTTATAATTAAATTGAAAATATTCCGTTACATCGGACCTTTAGAAAGTATGATTTAAGACTTTAGATTTATTAATGAAATGTAATAATTCTTATCAGTAAATGCGTATCAAATTTATTGTAAAGTTAAGTATGCGAATGTTCTAATACATTTTTAACATTGTTTTAAACGTATGTTTTGCTTGTAATATTGCGTGACTTTGATTTCGGATAATGAAAAGATTCAAATGACCAGTTTTTCAATTTCATAACCGGAAGAGGAAGAGGGGTTTGACTATAGATCGTAAATATTTCATTCCTCATTTTTCCGACGTACATACATTCTATTAAAAGTATGTAGCTCTGCAATTAATAAACTCAAACTTATAATGAATGAAACAGTAAAATTTATTGAAATATACAGAGTGAATTAATGAAATATATTTGTATGCTCTAATTTCTTGCAATCAAAGGACGTAGTAGTATCTGATGTCTACTATAAGTATATGCAATATTTTATTCATGCTTTTTTATATAAGTTAGATCATGTTCTCATTACATTTTTCAAGATATATTTACATATCAGAAAATAATAAGTGATCTATTACAAAGCAATTTTGACATCAAATTTTTTCTGATATATATATATTTTAAATTATACCGTTTATAAATTTTCAAAAAAGGTTCAAATTTGCCAAAATATACCTATTAAAATGGTATAGTGAGATAAGCATGTAATATGTAACATGCATGTCTCACTATACCATTTTGTGAATATTTACTCGAAGGCAAGAAGATTCTAATGGGCCGATATTGACCGAACACACTTTGCCGAATATTCAGCACTGCTAGACATTATGTGAAATATAACAGAAAATATATTATTTGTGATAAACTATTACTCGTTCACTCAAATCACTATGCATAGCTTTTAATTGTACGATTCTAATAGACAGTGACACATCTTTTGTATGTTTAGAAAAGATATTTAAAAGTAACATTTCGAAAAATAAGAGGCTAAAAAGTAATGTAATGGGAAAAAATATGTGAAAATATCTGAGCTACTTTCCACGATGCAAGCCGACGAATCTCGCTATCTACATATCTATATAACTGACTAACTCTGCATACCTATCTACATCTCTATAATATAGCTGATTAACTCTACATAGCTATCTACATCTCTATCTAGCTACTATATAGCTAAGACTACGTACAATTAACGAGCATATAATCTTAGAATTATGTGATATTTGTGATACATTTTATGTAAATGGACGGTAAATTATTTTGTTTTATTAACAAATAAATGCATATCAATCAATTAATCAATCTCTTATCGCTATTCTTTATCATGACAGTAGGTTATGACAAATAAACAGCTTAGTACTGGCATTTTTAGTACACCAGATATTTATGATATAAATTTGTTTACTGGCTCATTTTTATCATACCAGTAAAAAACAAGTATTGGTTGAACGTTTGCAGCAAATTAATTTGTTTAGCGTTAAAGATTCGAGTCAGCATTCTTAATTGACCTGTACTGTTAGTATCGGCAATTCTTGCATGGATTCTTCCAAACCTCTGCACACCAAATCAAACGAACACAGGCCTTATCACCACGCTATAAAAAGAAAAACTAGTAAAACAACAAAAATACAATTCCCAAAATTTGTGAGACAATAATTAGAGACAACTATTCAGTCACTGACGCATTTCGCGGCGGCGGGGGCTTCTATACGACCGCATCTGTTCATCGCGCGCGAATCGTCGTCAAACAGTTACTCCTGCCTCGGTCTCGCAAAACGGATTTCCCGGTGGCAGCGACCCCCTGTCGCGATATCACATGCGAAATCGTGCGGTCATCTGCGAGGTTTGCAAGTCTGCGCGGAATGCTCGGATTGGCCGATTAGAAGCGTGAGAGAGAGAGAGAGAGAGAGAGAGAGAGAGAGAGAGAGTGCCGCGATTCAGGTGACTTCGTTATTGCGCGACGGCAGGCTGTAATGACGCGGCCAGAGCTGTCCAGTTGCGGATTCGTCTTTGCCCAGTGGTTTCAGTTTTGCCAAACCGGAGTGATGAGAGGAACATCAGAGGGGTTATGCTGATGTGATAAATGTTTGTTTGGTTGCGTGCAGTGCGAGGATTTTGATTTTCTGTGTTTAGAATTAACTGTCACATACTTCAAGATTTACAAGGAGAGTTTATTATCTTCAGGAAATGGAGTTCAACGAGGTTTTGGGTTGTTATTTCTGGTACCCTAAAATCATGCCCAGCATCCGTAGCTTCATCATATGGCTGATTTTCAGTAAACTGTCAAATTTTATGTTGGATGTATTTATCAGCATGAAATAACCTGCATATATGGGTAATTCCGCCCTAGCTTGACCAAAAAATATTATTAATAGGTTATTACAGAACTGATCTATTATGGGACTAACGTTTTACTTTGAAATTGCTCTCATAACACTTAGATTTAACATATAAACTTTTTTGCAAGTAAGTTTTATGTACTTCACTATTCAGTAAAGAAATACATTTTTTATTTGCAGTAAAACATCTAGTAAACAGTATCTAGATAGTAATTTAGTAGTGTTAAGGAACTGACCTATACTGCTTCTTACTTAAATCTGAAATGCGAGAACTGTTTGTACTCGTGAAATTTTTAATTCCCACGTCGTTTTCCGCATACGTTGATTAGTTCAAATTACTGCGTTTTTTACACACAAGTGTGATAATAAAATTTAATTTTACGTCTTTTAGCTTTATTAGGATAATATGTTTGTAGATATCAAGTTTTATATGATCTTTACTGTTCTTCACATAGCCAAAATATAATATATTTTATAATGTTTACCTCTAATTGTATAATTTACATGTAATTTGCATGTTTAAAAGTCGGCCTAATTTTCTACGTAATTTATACACGTAAAAAATTGACTTTTTTACGTGGAGTAAATTACGGATCCATCACTGCTCTTACTGCATAATATTAAAAAATAACATTAGTGTTATTTCAATATTCTAATCATTAGTTAATATTATATGACATGCAGTATAACAATACAAATAGAAGTAAGAGATCTAATTATTTAAAATTATTTAAAAACAATTTAATCGACAATATTGAGCAGAAGTGAGTTCAAGTGCAATGGATTAAAATATTGATACATGCATATTATTTTCTATGTTATTATTTTCTATATTCAAATATTGATACATGCGTTGTTATGGAATTCAATAAAATGTACGTTATTTCAAAAAATCTTTTCTCATCGAGTATAATAGAATCTCTCTCGATGCAAGGTAGTTCGGTTGAATAACATTCTCGTAGTTCCATATTCAACTGTTTTTTATTTGATGCGATTTCCACTGCAAAGTACATTATTAATACGTTATAATCTACGATAATCCATGTAATTTTCCCGAAATGTTCTCAATATCCAGTAATTATTTTTAATTCTATTTTTACATCCGTATACGAGGAATTTATCAATAATATCGAACTTCAATATTATTACAATTTCATTTACCACGTTCTCTATGCATAAGGTATTAATGTTTGTTCAATTAAAATTGATAATAACTCATAATCGGTAGCGATGAATGTAGGTTTGCTACTAAAACTATATTGATTATTGATTTTTGTTATTGGCATTAGTGATTGCTTATATGTATAATTTAATATTTAATATTTATTGTATTAAATTACAAAAGGATAATTCAATGGAGTACGAATAATATGTAGTAACTTTTAATTTATTTACAGATTTTTATAAATGTATTTCATTTTAAACTTTATTATTCGGAATCTACTTGATGTATTATTCATTAAAACCATTATCCAAAACGCAATAACATTTTGAATGAGTATTTGAATATAACCGGACAATTCCATTTGTGTTAATATTTTATTAAATGTTTATTTTACTACATATTATTCTGTATTTCTATTTATAATATTTCATCATAATATTATTATGTTTACATTATAACATTATTCTGACCGAGAGCGGCAAAATATGTATAATGTTTTAATTAAGAAATTTTATCATCCAATTATTATCAATTAATTCATTATTTGATCGTTAAATCAGGCCGAACCAATCAGCGGTAGAGAATGTGTCTGGTAGGACAGGATATCGTAATAATTAATAAGTCATAATTTATTAATGTATGCATACATGCGCCGGAAGCTTTATTTATAAAGTCCTAATTATTACATTCTAATTTTTCTGAGTTTAATTCTTTGTTTAAAATATTATAATAATTTAATTCTAATTGTTTATTCTCTTCCAAATTAATTCGTTAAATTTCTTGACTTTTTACCTAATTGAGAAATCTTCCTGTCCCGACGTGCGCTCAAGTGCCTCGAACTTCGCGAGCTGCCGCGATTCTTCTACCTACCTCAATGGCGGAAATACTCTTACATGCAGCAGATCTCCACATATTTTTTTTTTAAGTGGCATTTCGAACTTGAAAGTTCATCGCCTCATCTACGCAAGCCTTCCACGTTTCCCTAGTTTGTGCCAACCCCATCCATTTCGCGCCCTCCCGCCCAATTTCAGTTACGTTTGCTTTTACGTTATCCTCACTTCTGCGTCTAGGTCTACCTAGAGATCGCGTTGCTTTCGGTTTTCTTTCAATATGCGCGCTGCCGTACGATCATCGCCCATTCTTGCCACGTGCCCTGCCCATCTTAGTCTCCGTGATTTTATTATTCTGTTAATATTTGGTGACGCGTACAAATTATGTAGCTCGTCATTGTGCAGTTTCCTCCACTCCCCAGTTTCCTCATCTTTCTTTGGCCCGTATATTTTCCGCAGAACCTTATTTTCAAATACCCTAAAACGATTTTCTTCCGCTTTAGTGAGCGCCCAGGTTTCACACCCGTATAAGATTACCGGCATTATTATAGTCCTATATATCCTTATTTTGACATTTTTCGACAGTAGCTTTGACTTAAGTAATCTATTCACAGCGTAGAAGCAGGCATTACCCGAATGAAGTCTCTTATTAATCTCGGCTTTAATTTCGTTTCGATCATTTATAGTTGTACCTAAATATCTGAATTCGCTAACCTTTTCAAAAGTGAAATTTCGGACTCAGAGATCCCCCTCTCCTTCGCGAATGCCCAGTTTCTCCATGATCATATATTTCGTTTTCGATTCGCTCACTTCTAACCTCGTGTCTTTAGTCGCAATTATAAGGATTTCCGCGATTCTCGCCACCGTTTCACCATTATCTCCCACTATATCCAAGTCACCCGCATAGCCTAAAATCTGCGTTGTTCCGTTGAGTGTTACGCCTCGCTCGCTAGCCTGCATTTTTCTAACAACATACTTTAGCGTCAAGTTAAAGAGTACCGTTGAAAGCCCGTCACCTTGCTTCAAACCGTCGCGTATCATGAACGATTCGGATACATTACCGCCTACTCGGACCTTTCCAGTGCTTCCGTTCAGACATATTTGAATTAATTTTACGAGTTTTTTTGGGTACGCCAAGAAGCACTAGGATTTGATACATTTTGCTTCGTTTGACAGAGTCGTACGCTTTCTTAAAATCCACAAATAGCTGGTGTATAGTTTCGCAATATTCCCACTTTTTCTCTAATAATTGCCTTATGGTAAACATTTGATCGCTCGTCGACCAGTTGCGCCGGAATCCACACTGATAATCTCCTATTATATCTTCCGCGACTGGTGCGAGTCTGACCTGTATTACGTTTGACAGAACTTTGTAGCAGGTAGCTAAAAGTGAGATTCTCGGTAGTTATTGCAGTCTGTTTTATCTCCCTTTTTAAAGATCGGTATGGATTCTTTCCAATTTTCTGGTAGTGTTTCATTTCTCCAAATAGCACATACTAGATCAAACATTTTAGATGTAAGCGCGGTACCCGGTGATTATAATTTCCCTGAACGCGCCCGCTCTGTGTAGACTGCGTACATTCCAGGTTCCCACCCTTAAGTTCCTTTTGGTTTTGGTTTGGTTTGGTTTTCTTTGAGCTATGATAGTAAGTTAAACCCGCGAGTTTTGGATCCTGTTCCGATCGCAGGTGCGTCCATTCGTCTAGGGGTGATAACTCTCATACCTCTCTAGAACTAAGTATGAGAGCTTTCCGACTTTGGCGAGGACATAGTCAACTCGTCGTCAGACACACTCGGTTTCATTCTTATATCCTAACGCTCCCCTGCAAGACAGCGCGCCTTCGCTGGCTTCGTTGCCGTGTAAGACCAGATGGCGAATCATTCTACACATCCCCTCTCAGGGCAGTTGTCATCGCTCCCGCATCCTCCACGACAGCAGGATTTTTGGCCCATTTTTTGTTCGAAATGTGTGGTAAAAGAGATAGATTACAGAGTAAGGTAGAAGAAGAAAGTAAGATAGGAGATTTTGTATAGTGTTTGTAATTATCGTGGTGCTTGCTTAGTGTTTCTAGATGAATGCGTTCGCCAGTGCGGGCTCATCACACCCACGCCTGGGACTATCGACTGTACGCTACTGCTTATTCATTTTATTCGCAGCTAACCTCTTTCTTAGGGGTCTTTCCTCTATCGGCAACCTGAGAACGCGCTGTGTAGTGGTGATAGGTACCCACCCGTCCGCTCTGGACGACTACGCCCATGATCCGCTTAGGGTAACGGCGTTGCAACAGATCTCGACATATATCACTCGAAATTGAGTCTGCTGGCTCCATCCTCGACATTCGCTGGACTCTGATCGCTGCACTCTGGATTCTAAATCCCGGGAAATCGTAATGCACTGAGAACAACGAGAATATGCTATCACGGTAGCACCCATGAAAGAATTTGCCAGCAGTGATAGTTCGGACCGATTCTGGCTGAATATTGTATGCCAGTAAATTATTTTTTGGTGCTGAACTAATAAACGGATTATATTGTTTTGATAAGAATGGACCAGTAAAATGAATCAACGTTGGCCCGAAAAACGTCTCAGAGACAGTGTAATATTTTTTGCCGATATTGACAGAAAACAAAACGTTGTGAAATCGCCAAGCGTAACTTAACCTACTTTTTAGGCTAGTTTTTAACAAAATATTAATTTAATGTACGATTACTAAGCTTACGTGAAATTTTCGGCCGCGCGATAGTAATTTGTAGCTATGATTATTACACTAAACTTTGAGTGAAGTGCCTCACGTGTGCTTAAAAATGTATATTTCTTGTACAATTTTTAATACATTAAGAAGAACTGGCCTGTTCTTATCATCTCCGTTACATCTCAGTGCTGGACCTCTAACGATTGCAAGTACTGGTAGTATCGGCAACTAATACTCGAACATTATTCTGCCGAGAGTAAATTCTTCCATGGGCATTTGCATTCGCCGGTAAATCCGCGTGTTTCGCAGCTTACTGAGTCTAGCAATTCGCGAGCTCCATCACTACAAATTTTCTCGTTTACCCGCACGCACTTTAATAGCACCCGTCGTGTAGCGTTCGATGATCCGCGGAAATTAATCGGTGACTCTACGTTGAATTAGTAAATAAAAGTCAAACTTGTTAAAATCCTAGTATAAGGCGAGAGCCAACCTGTTGCAACCAACCTAACTGTTACGGATTGGCATAGTATATATTTATAAAATAAATAACCCTTATCTTATATTTATAAAAGTATTTTTACACGTAAATTGTTTTGTATGAATATTTGTAAAATGTTGTAGAATATATTAGAAATAATTCGAATATAGTCTATCAAGTGATATTTTACGTTGAAATAAACAAATACGTAGCGTTGCGAAGCTATTTCGGTTGTTTGTAATAATTTCGAGTTACTCTTGTTTGAACCGTCGTTGCGTTAACACGTCACAGATCGGCCGTTTAATTTCTTTTTCGCGAAATATAATAAAATCAAGTTAAAAGTGATACATGTTTAGTTATTTAATTTTTTCCTGCCGTATCAATCTGCTTAATGCAGATACACTAACGTATGCTCTCGGCACCTATTCTATTCTATGAGCTGATTGGTCGAGTTTGGCTCGCATGGATATGTAAAATAAAATAAACGAAATAGTCTAAGTATATATATATATATATATATATATATATATATATATATATATATATATATATATATATATATATATATATGTGCTTTTAAAGTGCGTAATAGCCTTCAGCCGTTTTCTCTCGTTGTAGGTATTTTAAATAATAATAACTTCTGTAACTGCGTACAAAATATTCATGTTACAATATTTGGATTCAAATTATTTAACTTTCATAATTTATGTTTCTACATACTTGTCTGTATTTGATACCATATTCCAAATCATCTCTCATGTATCGTTCTATCTCGAAAAATAAAAGCACATCAGTTGATAACATTTTTGAATCGTACTTAACCAGTGGTAAAAAACATCACGCCAATGCCAATTGTTTTGTATGAATACCCAAACTAGCTACAATCAGTCCGACGGTGATCGTAATGGGTAAGTAATTTCTCTTGCACCCACCTGGATCCACAGAGTCGAAATTCCGTTCATTGTTCGCGGAACCATTTACAGCAACACTCAAATACTGATGCGATCCTCATGCTCCTCTTTGACTCAAGAAAGGGAGAAAGTCGATTACGACTGATCATCTGACTATAAATAGAGCGCTTTTATACCCCGAGCTTCCAGTGGAATTTCACTTGCCTGGATATCAGTACTGCGGACCAGGAACTAAATTAGCTAAACGTCTTGCTCGAGCCGATCATGGGATCAACCCTCTTGATTCAGCTTGTAAGGAGCACGATATAGATTATTCGCAAGATTGTGAAAACGTTAAGGCTAGAAACGCTGCAGGCAGAGTGCTTGCCGATAAAGCTTGGCAGCGAGTTTTGTCAAAAAACGCCGGAATCGGTGAAAAGATTGCTGCTTACGCCTTAACGAACACCATAAAACTAAAGTCAAAATTTGGAATGGGTGTGTAGGAAGAAGAAGCTCTTCACAAAGCTAAATGAAATTGTGAAAGCTGCTTCTAAATCCATTATTCCAAGCAAAAGCGCCCGAAAGGTTATTCTATCTGCTCTGAAAGGAGCTCGCGAAGCAGTAAAAAAGGCCGGTGGCAAAAGTAAACGTATAATTCCACGTGTTCTATCTATCCCATCAAAGGTCGGTGGGTCCTTACCATTCCTCATAACTATCTTTTGCTGGTATGAGTGCAGCTGCCGCAGTAGTAGGAGGAGCAGCTGGAATAGCGAAAGCAGTCAACGACGCAAAAGCAACTAATCAACAATTAGAGGAGACTCGGAGACAATCAAAATATGGAGGACTTAGCCCTCGGCAAAAGTCTCTATCTAAAACATCACAAAACGGGATTAGGTCTTGATCTGAAACCATACAATGGAAGTGGCCCGAGGAAAAAGAAAAAGATCCTCAAAGTAAGATTACCACAGAGAGCACTCACAGATGTAGATCTCGTTAAGTGAACTAAAGTCTTGAAAATTCCAAACTTTCGAGGTGTATTTATGAGAAATGCAATGCCAGATAGTACACCGCGCTTCCGCGAATCAGCTATAGTGAATCTGGATGATGCAAGCGGACCTGTAACACACTGGGTAGCATATCCTAAATGAGGCAATGATGTAGTATACTTTGATAGTTTTGGAGATCTTCAACCACTCTTAGTCTTGATGTTATACCTAGGAGTTGACGAAATTAAATACAATCACAAGAGGTTCCAAGACTTCAATACATTCAACTGCGGCCATCTCTGTCTCAAGTTCTTGTGTAATATACTCAATCACCAGGTTATATAAAGACCTAGAGAATTCATTCACGTTGAGTCTCTCTGGCACTTCATCCATTCTCGAAGCTCAATATTTTCCTCCAATCGAACAATCGCCACATAAGAACTACGTTATTGGTTTGGTTGAACTTTTAACCTTTAATTCCGTACCCAACATTGATACAGACAATACCAAGTTTTACGTCAGTTCAGAGGAAATTTCATTACCGACAGGCAGCTACGAAATTTCATTTCCGACAGGCAGCTAACAATAATACGCTTCGCAGCGTAGTAAAGTGTAGTCATCGGATCGATTTTCGATCACGAGACTCAATCGGTTCCTTGCTGGGCTTCACTCAACGCGTTCTTCCAGCAGACTTGACTCACAGTTCCCATTTGTCTGTAGCGATTCTCAAAGTCAACGCTCTACGAGTAGAGTGTAACATCACATCCGGTGCCTATATGAACGGCCAACCAGTTCACACTATACACGAGTTCTTCCCTGCAGTACCGCCAGGATATAAGATCATCGAAATTCCATCACAAGTCATTTACTTTCCAGTTACCGTCAAGAGCATACACTACTTACAAGTGCGTATAGTCGATCAAAATGGTCATTTGGTTAATTTTCATGGAAAAATCATTACAATCAGACTTCATCTGAAGCAAGCGTGATGGGGGTCGTCTACGGTAGAGGCTATATAAACAGATCGACATGTCGACTAGTGGTCAGTCGTCAGCGAACCGTCAAAGCGCTATCACGGCAAAACATTCAGTTTCTGAAAAGTCTCAATTTGAAAGTCGTCGCCGTCCGTGGTGGAAAGTGACTTGCATAATCTCTTGTTGCGGAAATGGAAGAAATTCTAAGCATACAGTTACCTGTAACCTTCGATGAGTCAGTGGCTCATTATAAGTTACATGCTCATCAGCCTTACACAGCATTGAGTTTCAACAACAGCGATGAGATTCGAATTGCCATTCAACATCAGGACTTGTACCTCCTACCGTCGCGTAGTTCTCTGCACGTTTGCGGTAAATTAGTAAAAGCAGATGGTACTACTGTGGAATGTATCCAATTGGTGAACAATGCCATCTGTCATATGTTTGAAGCAATTCGATACGAGATAAATGCTGTAGATATCGACAGATGCAAGAACATTGGGTTGACTACTCTCATGAAAGGTTATATATCATTCAATCCCAGTCAAAGTTTGATCATTGAAAATGCTGGTTGGCTCGACGTTGAGGAGACACAACAGCTGACTAACAATGACGGCTACTTCGATATATCCATATCTCCGAGAATGATTCTCAGCTTTGCTGAAGACTATCCAAAAATCGTAATCAACGTGAAACACGAGCTCATACTCACGAGGTTGAGAAAGGATGTGAATGCAGTTATACAGACAGCTGCTGGACAAAATAATGTTTATGAAGCATTTAAGATTGAATTGACAAGGCTTGAGTGGTTGATGCCATACGTAGTAGTATCGGATAACCGTAAAATTTCTTTATTCAATTATATAGGCAAAGATAGACGAGTTTTCGCACTTGGGAGTTGTACGAGTATCTGGTGCTCCCGACTTCTACGAAACATGTTTGGACGGTCAAAACGTCCAATCAGCTGGAAAAGCCACGTTTCGTCATTTTGGGCTTCCAAACCAATAGAAAAGCTCAGAGAAGTGTCAACGCTAGTCTCTTCTATCACTCCAATATAAGCAATGTAAAGCTTTTCCTCAATTCTCAGTACTATCCGTACGGAAATCTAAATTTAGATGCGACTCGTAATCAGTATGCTTTACTGTACGATATGTATGCAAATTTCCAGAGCGTTTATTACGATAAAAATTCCGAACCTATGTTAAAAAAGTTGAACTTTATTACATACATGCCTCTCATCGTTATTGATTGTTCAAAGCAAAACGAATCGTTGAAAAGCACTCCCGTGGACGTTCGTTTGGAATTTGAATCACGAGATAATTTCCCTGCTAATACATCTGCCTACTGCTTAATTTTGCACGATCGTATAGTTCAGTACAATCCAGTGAGTGGCGACGTCAAGCAATTTGTATAAAGTCTCGTACTCTAGAGAGAAATACTCGTTTCTCGTCAAGGCACAGGCTCAACGAAAAGTATAGAAAGGAGAACGAGTGGCTCAAGCAGAACTATCACGGCATACCCTGGTCTTCGGGTGATAACGACTACACCTAAGTTGGAAACGTATTTCGATGAGCTCTGCGAGAGGCTCGCATAATATTCGTGAGAGACGAGCTGCAAAAGCAGTGGCTAGAACGTTTCAAATTCGTTGCCACTAACATCTGCGATTATGGCTATCCCATGACTGTCACGCGCAAAACCACTGTGACTGTTTGCACGAATCATAATGGCGCATACAAATCCACCTGCGCTCTGCATAACGTCAAGCTCATGAAGCAATTCTATCTCGACCACATCTATATGCAGTGGGAAGACATCTCACAGACAGTAGAATTTGCTTAATCAATATAGTAGGGACCAAATAAAAGAGTAGATACAATGCCCGCAAATATTTACAGTGCATGGTAAATTGCCCCGTCAGTCTCAGCGGTAAGAGTCCTGCCTTCCGTGCGGAAGGTCTCGGGTTCAATTCTCGATTGGGACAAATTTTTTTCTTTTCATTTTACACATAAAAAGATAAGGAAATGATAGGGGTGGGGGTCGGGGGGTCTATCAAATGCATGGCCTGGCGTAGCAATGTATATATAGGTGTTCTATCATATTCACGGGTTGACCTATGTCGGGTGGCAGTAGCTGGAGAGGGGATACGCTACTCTATACTGCTGGCGTATGCACGTGACGCATCCCTTGGTCTATCAAGCTCGTTGGCGTAGGAAGCCCCTTGGCATAGGAAGTCTCTTGGCGTAGGAAGGCCCTTGGCGTAGGAAGGAGGTGGCGCAGTACCCGCATGCCGCAGAACCCGCATAGCTTAACTACTCCAAAGTCCCGGACTTTACCAACTGAACCACTGTACTCTCCTTAACAATCAACATAATCGTATTAGGAAACGAGATAGCACGCTATCCACGATTGATAATACCAAGTCGGAACCCCACTGGAACCGTTTGTTAACATTACTTTGGTGGGACCCATTCTGATCTCTCGAGGATATCCCGCTGTCCCATTAAACACAGATTTCTTAAATTTATCTTAAACTTTTCTATAAGAAATCTTATTTCTTTTTTATTATCTTTAAGATTTTTTAAAGAATTTTGCGTTTACTGGGTGTGATTCCAACTTTCTCATTCCCTTGCTGCTACAAGGGATTATGTGTTCAGGAGCAGTGTTCTCTCTCATTCCTCTCTTTTCTTCTTTTTTATATTTTATTATTCCTTCTATCTTCCCTCTTCTTTCATTTTTCTTCTCGCTATTTTTCTTCATTCTTCTCTCTTTCGTCTTTCCAATCATTCGTCTACTTGCGAGTCAAGTAGAGCTATGCAAATGTGTATTTATTCTTCTCGTGGTATTTCTTCCTTCTTGGTCATGATTAGACGGATAAATGCCGTTATTTTGTCCCATTTGCTCTGCAAAGTTAGCATCGCATTGACAAGGGTCCCTTGTAGGAGTTCATCACATATATCGCTCTGCTGTGCTCTTCTGTCCTTCTGTGCTTCTAACACCTTAAAGCTAGCGTACCGTTTGTGGCTGAGAGCTTCTTCGAGCGCCTGACACTTCGAAATACAATCCGAAATAGTGGAAAACACGACTGCTAGATTATCAACTACCATCTCTACGAACCCATCTTTTTTGAGCAGCTGATGAGGAGGATGGGTGCTCTCATTAAGTACGAGAATCACCGCGTCCTTCCTATTATCGCTAAGCCACAGCGGTTTGTCCAGGTCGCTGTTCTGCTTCGATATTATGAGCAGGCGCATTTTTCTTGCTCTCGAGGTCTTGTGCTGCTTGAGACTATTTGAGGTTTATCTGGAAGTACATGTTTCGGACTTTTTGGCGACAAGCTTTCCACTAGTTTCTTGAAGAACGACGCACAGGATGTCTTCCAACTTGTGATCATGCGACTTGTCTAGTAGTTCGCAAGCCAAGTACTTGAAGCCAGCGGCAACATGTCCGTAGCTTAGGTAGTGATAGCACTTGACTGGTCCTTGTAAGCTTGCCGGTACGATTCTGGGAATCTCTGCTAGAACAGACTCGTCTCTCTGAATAGAACAAAAAGATAATAAAAAATATATTAGACACGAAGTTGTTGCTAGAGATTTTCGTGACTAATATATTATATTGCTGGTAGAGCTATATCCGATGTAGAAATGTAGTTTGTTAACAAGTTTTAATGAGTCAGAAATTTATTAACAGACGGAATTTTCACGAAAATTTGGCGATCAATAGATTTAATATAATATATCTGGTGCGAATTAAGTACTTATAGCTGGATTTCTTCTATTAGAATTATTTATATCATTGCTTTTGATTAGTCTCTTCAAAGGTTAAGATTGAGGTTAGACTTTTGATAAATTAAAACATAAACAAACTTTACGATTGATATTGCTGCTATGACTATACCGTACCTATACGGGAGAAAAATAGTTATAGTAAATGTTAATATATATGTGGTAACTAGACATTATTTTTTCTTTACCTAATCGTAGTATAGATTTTGGAGGCCCCAGAAAAAGATGTTTCTCAGTGATAGATACATTTTGGAAACTGCAATTGAACTGCGTAATCGAATTCTATTTCTACATATAATTATCTTTATAAATCGTATTAAATCCTTTTCTATCACTACGGCTTTTATAAATTTACTTTACATTCCACCATTTTTCTCTCTTGCTCTTTTTCTCTCTCTCTCTCCCACACCCCAGCGTTCCAATTGCACCCCCACCCATCGCCACGATTAGATCGACTTGCATATTCACCTCCGCATACATAGTCATCCCACTCTCAGTACGTGTTCTATCGAACGCCCTGCAGCGGTGCCAGAATCCATCTCCCCCTTGCAGCCTGAACCAGTATACCCGCGGAATGCTCAGATACGCAAGCGCGCAAGGGTCAAAGCACGCGCAGACATAGTCAACTGCAGCCCGCTTTGTATTTGACGATTAATACTGAATTATACCATATGGCGGCGAGGAGCGAAGCTCTGAGAAATTGGTCGGAGGCGCTAATTGTGTTAGGTATAACCCAGTTAGAGCGAAGCTCTAGCGCTGATGGTGTACCCGAGGGAGGCCGACGCGAGAGAAAGGATTTTTTGCGAGCGCTGCTGTTTCAGCTAGTTGCAGCGAGCGAGGAAGCGAGCACCAACCTCGTCGGTATTTTTGTGAGTTCAGTATTTCTGGAGCTCGCTGGCTTTAATTTCGGACGCGTTAAGGTGCGCCCGCGCATTTTTGCAATCGATGCGCGTACTCGGGCAGCTGCAGCATACTTTTTTTGGAGGCGGGCTCTTTTGTTCGGATGGGGATGGCTAGGAGAATGGAATGCTGCTGATAATTATAACAATTGGTTGAAGTTATTGGTTGGTCATTGTGTTCTTCTTCGACTTTTTTAAAGATTGTTTTTAAATATAATTGTATTCTGTTTTAAAACTATTGAATATATTAGTATTATATCTATTTATTATCTAATGTTATTAATTAATTCTTTATTGCAAAATATTTTAAGAAGGCCCATTTCTGTATATTATTAAATATAATTGGTTTATACATATAAGATCATGTTTGATCAATTGAAAGAGAATCCGAATACGATTATTATTATTCAAAACTCGGAATTAACCAATCCAGTTGAAACTTTTTTAAAGTCTCAGGATAACAACACAATACCAATTTTTTAAATCCTAGTTTTAAAGTTATTCTTTTTAGTGAATATTTACTTAATTTTGTTGATTTTTATATATAATATTTAAAAAAATTTAAGATATGTTTAGTTTGTTAATGCGTGAACAAAACATTTTAATTACCAAGTAGAATAGAATAGATTTCAGAGTGTTGAGTAGCTTTTTTCATCAAGGGCAATTGAAGTTTAAAATTAAAATTAAAGATACATATTAATTGGTAAATATTAATAAATTATTATTAAAGATAATTTATTTTTAGATGAAAATAAATTTTACATCATTTGTTACTTATCTCTATTTCTTTACATTGGAATATATTTTATTCAAATACAAGTGAAAATATTTCTTTATTTTAAAGTCGTTAGGTGCCCTTACATGGTCATAATGGAAACCTGTATATTCCTATATATTTCATTATATATATATATATCCTTAAGTTATCAATGTGGAATACTAAAAAACAATTATTTACCGAAGATATAGTCTTTGAAACCCAAGTTCTATAATCAAATTTTAAAAAAATCGAAGAATTTTGGCTTTAAGAGACCGTAACTTTGTTGGAGCAATAATTTTGTTTTTCAATTATTGATTTTTACGTATGACTGATGTATGACAAAAATCTGCTATTGTTGACCTATCAACTTGAAATCTTTTTTTGTATCAATGATATTAAAAAAAGTAATTTATACCGAGTTTCAAGCCATTTTACCATGTCTCCTTGATTTTATTCCACAATCAGTATTAATTTTTAACAGTATTAGTGATATTCCAAGATATAGTATATGCTCACAACACTAAGCTTTAATATTCAAAAAAATCCTATACGTTTTTGAAGCACTATTTAAACCAAAGTTATTACTTTATAATCTATTGGTTCTGTATTCGCCGTAAAAAATCTAGTTGATACACATTAAAAAACTATTTAAAAAATACTAAAAAATGACATTTATTTATATTTTCTATATATACTATAAATCATGGTAGAGTAGTTACTTAAAAAAGGATAATTTTTATTTAGAACATAGTAACCCACTTTTTAAAGTTAAAAATTAGTTCCGAGAAAATCACGTAAAATTCAATTTCGTATATTATATAATGTTAATAGTAATTATTACTTGAAAGTGTATAACTTTATTAAAATATGGAGTTATGACGTTTGACAGGTTTTAAAACATTCTTGTAATTATAAATATTAAAAAAAACGTAGTAAAATTATTTTTGATTTTTTGGTTAAGAAACACCAGAGTCCTACATTAAGATCACTTATTGATATTCAGTAGTGCGTATCCCTGTTTGATCAGCCGCAACTATTATAAGAACTTTTCTTTACTTAAGGCTTTTTTCTATTCTGTAAAAATATTTTTTTACAACACGTGCATGAAAAAGGCCCTTTACCATGCCTGTAAAGCGAGTGGAAAATTGAGAATCTCGAGCGTCTTCGAGTAACAGGAGGAAAGCTACTTTTCCTCACAGCAGGAGGAAAAGAGCCCTCCCCCCCTGCATCGGAAGGAAATAGTACATACATAATAATGATTTCAAATCAAATGATTCACAATATAGGGGTTGGTTAACACCACCTTTGACGGTGAGTGTTCAAATTGCAGTAATCACTGTTTCTGACTGTTCTCTTACCTGGTAGAAATATATACCAGTTTTAGAATTACATATAGTACATATAAATTGCAAATATAGATATTAATAGTAGACATATAATTATATATAAACGATAGGAAAGTAGTACATTGTGCAACTAGGGGAGAAAATGAGCTATTTCTAGCGAGAGTGAGGTATTCAGCACGAGGCGAAGTCGAGGACACCGAAGATGCCCGAGACACAGAGGAGTGCTGAAAATACCTCACCAGAGTCCTGAATTTGAACATAAATTGATCCTCGCGCATACAAAAATTTTAAAAATTATTGAATCTTTGAGAATATATTCTTTAAGGTATTTTTTACAAAAATTCTATCCTTTTTATATTAATTGATATTCTAAAGTTTATTTATAATACAATTTGAAATAAAATAACAGTATTGTATAGCAACTTTGAAGCAAAATCACGTATGTATTTTTCAGAGCTTAATAAATAAACAAGTCAAAATAAAAGCGAATATTAGTTATTTCTAGAATTACATGACAATGTGGTGTATGCGAGGGCTATTTTGAATATAGCTCATTTTTACTAAAGAATAACACATTATGCTGAATAACTTTGAATATATAGGCTAAAGCAATCTGAAAATTGCTATGCAAATTCATATAATCATAACAAATATTCCGTGTATACCCCAGATTTTTAAGATTTAATACGGAGATTTTAACAATTTCACCAGGGAGCCTCCTTAAGGGGTAACACCACTCAAGGTACACCTATTTTTGACGATTTCTTGTGGGTAAATAATAAGCGAAATGAAAAATTCGTTTAAAGAACTTTATTGTACAATTAATGAAGTGTAAAAAAAAATTATTTTTTTTTGAAAATGGCGTCCACGGGAGTCTGTAGTAGGTCGTTACTTTTCTGTTGACGCTCAAACGGGAGTACGGTTTTCTCGTACATGATGAACCCTAGAACAAAAAAACACAGATTTTCTTAAAGTACATATTAGTTGACGTGGTAGTACGTAGGAATTTCTTTTTAAATAAAATTTTTAAAAAATGGTGCACATTTGAAAAAAAAAATGTTGTCAAAATTGAAACTCTTTTTTGAAATGTGACCATTTTTTTCGATGTTTTCTCAAGTTTCAATTTTGACAACATTTTTTTTTTCAAATGTGCACCATTTTTTAAAAATTTTATTTAAAAAGAAATTCCTACGTACTACCACGTCAACTAATATGTACTTTAAGAAAATCTGTGTTTTTTTTTTCTAGGGTTCATCATGTACGAGAAAACCGTACTCCCGTTTGAGCGTCAACAGAAAAGTAACGACCTACTACAGACTCCCGTGGACGCCATTTTCAAAAAAAAATAATTTTTTTTTACACTTCATTAATTGTACAATAAAGTTCTTTAAACGAATTTTTCATTTCGCTTATTATTTACCCACAAGAAATCGTCAAAAATAGGTGTACCTTGAGTGGTGTTACCCCTTAAGGTATCTGCACAAAATCGTCTATAGTTTTAAGAATGTTTCAAATTACTTTTCATAACCTTTATTACATACTTTAAAGATTCTAAGGAGTAGAAATAATTTGATAAAAATATTTGATTTTTCAGTATTATCAACAACATGGCTTTCCCCCTTAATACAGATAATTTCACTTTTCGCATGGGAAAATAGAAAAATGTGAATATTTCTAAGCCCTGCGTTGTGCCAACTTAAATACAGAAATGTTATAAATGTAAATTCAAATTAAAAGTAAGAAAAAGAATTAAAATAAACGAAGATATGTGATTTTCCAGTATAATACATTTTCACTACATTTTCACGAATAATGTCAAGCAGCGCAGCGAGTACGAAATCGTTAGAATACGACAAGAGCAAAGAAGAAATTTCTTCGACAAGTGCAAACGCACCTGAACAATCGGTACGCGCTCGCAAAACCGCTGATTTTCCCCCGCAGTTTTCTTGGGCGTGCGTACTTCGTTCGCTCTCACGACTGTTTTCCGTCTATTGACATTCGGCTTGCGACAAGTACAGGGAGGGGGTGCAAAATTTACCCCGCGCACATACGTACACACTGCGAAATTGGGATTTATTCCACGCAGTTTCGCAAAGAACGAAAATGGTCGAGTAGGTGTGTGCATATAGAAAGTAAAATAGAGGGAGGGACGGGAGAGGGAAGAGAGGGAAGAGCAGAGTCCGTTCGATTGGTTCGTACGATTACCAAATTGTCGGGGAATTATTTATGGGACCAGAGAGAGGCGAAATTTTAGCGGAATTCTATAGGAGAAAGGCGAGATTGTTTAGGTTTTATTTATGCTCGCGAGCTTGATTCGCGGAAATACGCTGGATTTATTATTTATGTAGGAATAGATTCAACGATATTCAGGTCATGAAGTAGTTTAAATTTACTTCTTTGTTCAAATTCAAGTAGCGTATATCGTAAAAAATTTTTTGAATTAGAGTAAAAATACTAAGATATGCAATCCAACAAAATGAGAGAAAAAGGAAAAATCTCGAAAAAGAAATAACAATGATATTTCAAAAAAAGTAGAGAAAAGAATAATAAATGAAATGGTAGAGAAATAGAGAAAGCAAGCATTTATATTGAATTCCCGTCATGGCAATGAAAAGTGTAGTTTGCTACAGCGCTGATTTACGTAGGTGCTTTCGTTATATCCACGAGGAAATGTTTCCCGGAACGGCAAAGGGTCAACATCTGAAAAATGTTAATAATAATACAGGTCAATTTTACTGATTTTCCAAGTATCACTTCGAAATAAACAATTTAATAAAGAAATATTTTTCTTATATTACGTTTTCTTTCTTTTACATTTTGTGTGAAAAAATACTTTTTTATTTTCGTGCAGAGAATTTTTTACGCAGAGCATTTTTCGTCATTTATTTTACATCTACCATTCGCATAAAAGCTATACAGTATAAAATGTTACCATTTGTAGAGAGAATTTGAACTTTTTTTTTAATTTTTAATCGAAAAAACGTCTATGTTTTTAATTTACGCATCATTTAAGAAATGTATTGAAAATTTATAAAAAAATTAATACAAAAGAAATCGCAAAGACAATCACACGGAAAAAATTCTAAAGCAAATGTGCTTCACTATTTGGAGTAAATCTCTTTAAGGCGATATTCACCTGATTGATGAGTAAAAAAGTATTAACAAACTCTATTATGACGTATCCTGAAGATGATTATTGTTGAATACGATTATTTATCGCGCGAGTTAGGTATCTCATAATATATATTTTTTTTTTTTTTCTTTTCTTTAACGTCGCCATGTTTGTGCTTCCATGTGGTGCTAATCGACGACGGGGGTCTGCGGTGTGTTTGTAAACAAAGCACATGTAATTTTTACAGAGGTGCTTGTATCAATCGGCAGAGACTAGGATTCGAACCCGGGTCACCGGCGTGGGAATCCGACACTCTGCCGACTGAGCCGCCGCAGGCCCCATCTCATAATATTATACTTCAGAAAAGGCTACATTGCCTTTACTATAACTTAAAAATTACTCCAATTTTGAAGTCTATTTATAATATTACATGTGCAAGCTGTACTTCTAATATTGCGTATCTACTCAATAGCTCAACACTTAGTTTTTACTCAAGAATTAGTTAGATTTTTAGTAACTCAACTTCAGCATTTTTGTTGTAAAAATTTAAATTACAGCAAGCCATCGTAACTCTCCGTAATAAGAAGACTCCGAGTATAATCGGTTCGCTGAAGACCTTGCCTGACAATAATAGCACATCCGATCGTCATCGAGAGATAAGGAACGTAGAGACTTGATTAGAAGAGAGTAGGCTTTCTACGAAATGAGCTACCAAACGATATTACACGCTCTCGCGATGCCCCGAGGAGCCCTACTTTCTTTTTCGGACGAAAATACCCGTGGCTGGAGAAAGGTATGTAAGTACAAGAAGGGCGATGTAAGCGAAAATGTAGATAAACGCGGTGATGAATGAAATATTCGGTATGAAAAATAAGACAAAGATGGACAAAATCTATTTAAAAATAAAATTTTCCGTCTTCAAGGTTACTCTAAGAAATTAATAATTGGCTGTAATTAAATATATGTTTACAAAAGTAGATTATGATTGTCATTTGATGCGCACACATTAATCTACTATTATGTAAAGTTACAAGCAATTATACCGCAAGCAATTATCAATATTGCGACGAATGCTGTTGAAACAAATAATTCCTTCAAAAAATTAGTTTGGTGATATTATTTCAATAGTATTCATAGATGCATTAAAAATACTAGCTTGTAATGTTCTATAATGAAGCATTATTATATAAAAAGCGCCTGCTTATTTTGTTGCATATTAAATTTGTTTTATTCTTTAAACAAGTAACAGAAAAAACTAATTTGACCTATATTATGCAGAATCTATTTAGAGGGGTCTGAAAACTATATATATATATATCTATATATTTTTAACAAAAATTTCACTTTACAATTAAACGTTCTAATTTTTTTCTCTATTTCACTTGTTAATATATATACTAGGGGGGTTCCCCCTGCACGGGGCCGCTCGCCAACACCTATTTCTTTTTTAATAAGTTAAATAGAGAAAAAAATTAGAACATTTAATTGTAAAGTGAAATTTTTGTACAAACTTTAATATTTTTAACATATTCTTAACATATTCAAATGGGCGGTTTTACCTATTTACAATAAATAAAATATTGATGTTAAAATAATATATTCATGATTATCAATTATGGAAGAAGCTTAAAATAATATAAAAATACAATTTTACTATTGTATATAGTGAGAGTTTTTTTGTGTCTTCGCAAAAATCTAAAAAATTAGGTATACTTTACCAATTGCATCCAAATTTTATCTGATTTATACACTATAATCTATAGTTGTAGTACAGTTATTATAGTAGTATGATTCATTGCACAACAATATCATTATAACTAACAGACAAATTTTGTGTGTGTATGAGTTACGGTAAGGAAGACGATTAGTTAGAAAAATGTATTACAAAGAATTACCTTTTCAAAACATATTTGGGGAGGTAAGGGCTTGATTAATAGAGAGTCTACTTAAGCGCAATCCCGTGCTGTTGTTGTGCTGTGCTATGCTGTGTTGTGCTGTGCTATGCTGTGTTGTGCTGTGCTATGCTGTGTTGTGCGGTTCGATTTTAGAACAAATCTATCTACATCTGCATCTCTGGTCTTTCAATTATTATTTTACAAGTATTATTTAGATTCTTTAATAAATTAACCATTTTAATAAAATATCGAAGCAAAAACGTTATAAAGTAAAGTATATTTATATTTGATATTAATTTAAGGAATAACCCTTTTGTTTTTTGGCCAAAATATTAAAAAATAAATTATTTAATTTTTTTAATCTTTCTAATTGTAAGAATGTTTTGAAACCAATCAGATATAAAAACTTGATATGCTATCAAAGTAATGTGAATTTAAGTAAAACATTTTACATTAGATAACATACAAGATTGAATCTTTAAACGTGTTTTTCTTGCAACTAATTTTCCTAACTTTAAAAAGTGGCTTGCGTGATTTTATAGGCATTTTCATAAGTCGTTGTCGAAATTCTGTCAACAGTTTATTTTATTGACCAATCAAGGAAGTGCCTAGATTTATTTCAGAGCATTTTCTCAAAATGCTATGCATAAGTGAAACTTTGAAAACGGGTTATTTTCATTTAGAAAAATCCTATTTCATCAATAACTCTATAAATAATCGATATTTTGATCTAAACATTGATATAAAACCTATTAATATCATCCTACATAAGCCTTCAAAATTTTAGCTCATAAGACTGAACATTAAAAGAAGTTTGTCTTTTCATCATAGTCCTACCTTAAAGTAAGTGATGCGTATTTATTCGTTTAAAATTTTTCAACATATCATAACTTTACGACATCGCATGGAATCTACTCGTAAAATAATATTTTATATAGCCCGCTCACCACTTCGCAAGAACCAAATTTCTTAAAAATTGAAAAAGTTATTTTTACTTCGCAGTGCCAGTCGAGATACGTCTACGCGACGACACTGCATCATTTAATAACTTGCACAAAAAAGACAAAAGACCCCGAGGGCAAAACTTCACGGATCGGCGCAAAAATACGTTTCGAATGCGATCTTCGTGACGGCGAAACCCACAGGTACAGATTCGTACTGCACCGCGACGTCCTCGCAGAACTGGGTCAGCCTCGCTCAGCACAAATATAAATATATATTGCATTATTCGAGAGCACACGTCGATATGTGCACCCACACCCGCACCCACACCTTCTTCTCCATTCCCGTTTCCTTCCTTATTCTTTATTTCGCCTGTTTTCGCGTGCATTATTCCGCTGTCTCCCTCGCTCTCGCCCACTTCTTCCTGGCACATCCTCCACTCTTCGGCCGTACGAAACGGTACATTCGAAATCCGGCGTACGTGAGGTCTGTCGCGCTGCGGCTGTGGCCCGGGATTGTCGCAATTTCCGCGAAAGGATTTCCGAAGGGATTTTTGTCACGTCACGACTGCATAGCGACTTTTCTGTCTCTGCCTCTGGCGCCCGTTACATTAATCGTCTCGTGGTTTTCCCGCCACTAGCGGAATCTCCAGAGAGAGAGAGAGTGAGTGAGAGAGAGAGAGAGAGAGAGAGAGTGGAGCTCGCGAGGCGATGCGCAGGCTTTGAAAATTAGAGTCGCGACGGACCATCCGTTGTACTCTAAACGTAGTGGATTTGTGCCCGCGGAATTTTTCGGATATTCTACGCTACGGCTCGCGGTATCAAGACAAATGGCGCGCTGGTTGCGGGCGCACGCGAGTGTTCTCGTTGCGCTGCGGGATCGGAGACGGCGTTTTCTCTCTGTTTTGGGTGAGGAGGATTGGCGTAACGTTTTTTGGTAAATGAATAAATTTTGACGTCGCTTGCATGGGAATGGGATTTTAAAGAAGAATGTGATTTTGTTGAATGCTTGTTGTGTGATTTAGAGTAAACGTGACTTGCTCGTGAGTGGCGAGATGAATCAAAGCAGATTCAAAGTTAGTTTCTAGTTCTTTTGAAATCTGAAAGATGGGACAAATTGGAGAATAGTTGGCCTCATCTGCTCACATAAATTTTTGATATTATTATACCATCGCCTTGTATCCAAAGCACACAATTATTTCAAATTATTTAAATTTCAATAATGAGATGCTAATTTACGCAGATTATATTATATTTTATTCAACAACACTGGATTATTTAAAGTTAGAAGAAAAATGGAATCGTATTATAGAAGGGTATTGATAAAAGTTTTTGGTATATGTAACGTGATATTTGTATTTAATTATGTAATATCATACATGCGTATCATTGGAGTGACTCCTGCTACTGACTTAGCTAATATCTTTGACTCACATTCTTGAATGGTTACATATATGATATCACATTTAAAGCACATAAAATGGTGAAATTTATAAAACATTAATCGTATGTTTTTATGAAGTGAGATTTTATTCATAACTTTTATAAAATCTCTTTGGTGTTCATAATTGTCACCGATGGTTTATTTTCACAGTGGTGTTTATCATATGTAGAGATGCGTATAATAATTATGAAACTTTAAATGAATTATTTAAATATATAAGGAGATTTTGTTTATTCTTTATACGAAGTAGAGATTGCTGAAGGTTATAACAGTATTGATATTAGATACAACACACCAATTTAAAAACCTTTATTTTTTATCATGCAGCAACTCAACTTTCTCGTAATGTCAGAATGCTCTATATATTACTAACTTTAAATGGTGCAATGTCGCGTCATCTACATCGTTATACTACATTGCAAAGAGTTTTTCAGTCCGTTGATTCATACGAGGGTAGTTCAATAAGTCTTTAGAATGACCAACAGATGGCGCGCGAATCGCTCCAAATCATCTGTTTTCAGTCAGCACCACTCCCGACTAGATATATGGTGCAGTCACAGTCCACATCTTCTGAGTTTACGTGTTTTTATAACCAATTGAAAAAAAAAAATTGCTTGTTAAGAAAAATGGAAAAAAACGAGTTCAGAGCGGTAATTAAACATTTTCATTTAAAGGGTTTAACTCCATATGAGATAAAAAATGAATTGGACTCAGTTCATGGCACATCTGCCCCTGCCTTAGCAACGGTTTATAACTGGGTAAATGAATTTAAGCGTGGTCGTACATCAACTACACTCCTGAGACAAAGGAACAATCCAAACAGTGGATTTCCACAGGCGAACCAGCTCCAAAGAAGGCAAAGACCGTAAAGTCAGCTGGTAAGGTTATGGCTACAGTTTTTTGGGATGCACGTGGAATTATACTTATTGACTACTTGGAAAAGGGTAAAACAATTACTGGTGAGTATTATGCATCATTATTAGAGCAGCTGAAAGAAGAAATTAAAAAAAAACGACCACATTTGGCGAGAAAAAAATTCTCTTTCATCACGACAACGCCCGAGTTCACACATGCTTCGTTTCAATGGCTAAAATTGAAGAACTAAAATTCGAATTGGTCGAACACCCACCGTATTCACCAGATTTAGCCCCCAGTGACTTTTTCTTATTTCCAAACTTGAAAAAATGGCTCGGTGGACAGAGATTTACGGACAACGAAGACGTCATTGCCTCTGTAAGTGCTTATTTTGAGGAACTTCCGAAAACGCACTTTTCTGAAGGATTAAAAAAACTTAAAAAGCGATTGACCAAGTGTATAGAGCTCCAAGGAGATTATGTTGAAAAATAAAAAAAAATTTACCCAAAAAAAATTGTTTTTATACTTTATTCTAAAAACTTATTGAACTACCCTCGTACATAAACATATATAAATTAATAATGAAATGGAAACATGATTGATTACAAAGCACATTTTAAACTTCAACAACAAAATTGCCTGATATCCTTCACTGCTACTAAATAATGAATTTTTCTCTCGTGGAATGCCATGTTCATCCAGTATCATCCGAAATCTCGCTCCTATCAATAAATCATCATATATATCTAAAACATATGAAATTACGTTTTTTAACTCCTCTCATACAACGCTATATCCAAAACAGCCAGCCATGTTAAATTTGCTTAAAACAAAATAAAAGACAAACAAACCTGATCACAAAACCCATTTCAAACTTCAACAACGAAACTCGCCCGATATACCTCACCGCCTCGCGAACAATGAATTTTCCTCCTGCACCCCCTCCCCCCCCCCCCAACCCCTGCCCGCCGTCTATCCATTCTCTTTCGCGCCAAAGCCGCGCTCGCGCATACGCGTACGCATGCACGCCAGGCGTAATAACCGTTTATTTCATCACAAAAGAAATATGCACACCTCCCTTCCCCGTCCCTCATATTCCTCTCTTCATACGTCGCTCCAGCTCCATACCAAAGGTCTCTCGCTCGCGCAAAGTCAAAAGAAAAAGCTTGCTCCACGCCCAGAAATATTTCTTCCCTCTAAATATTCATTATATCGCGCTCTCCACATATTTATCAGTGCAGTCTCGTCGCCGTAATCTCGAAGATGCGCTGCTGCTCCGCGCTGCAATAACCACGATGGCGTTTTTCGCGCGCCCACCTGTGCTCTCTTTCTCTCTGTCTTTTAAGGGAACAAGAGTATCTTGGTGTATGTGTCATGCGTGCGTTAAGAGGCGCGAGGTGGTGAGCAGTGTCGCTGTCGCTGCGGGTGGCGGAGAGACGTGAATGGAAAAACTGAGGTGGAAGAAAGGAGAGATTTTGAGGGATGTGGGTAGCTTCTGGGCTTTTCGGGGAATGTAGGTGTATGTGTGTGTTCGTGGCCGAGTGTGAGTAGGGAAAGCGGTTTGTAAGCTGGCATTTTAGTAGTATTATAATAACGTGAGAGGAGCATTGTCCGGGTGTTATTTTTCTTGATGGCTTGAAAGACCTCATGGTTTTAGAGTATATGATTGAGTTTATTTCATATGAACTTTTTTGTGGTTTTATATTTATTTTAATCTTCTTTTATACACTGAGATAATAGAAATTATTTGTTACTGAAGATGCGATCGAGTTTATAGTTGAAAATTTTCACAACTCAATTTTTTCAGTAACAGCCCAGGTAACGGATTTTAATTAAACTTTGGCGATTGTCTTCTGGTATCTAAAAATAAATCCTAATAATGTTCGTAGTTTCATCAAACGGGCCTTTCTACAGTAAATACAATCTATTTCATTAACACTGATATATATATATATATATATATATATATATATATATATATATATATATATATATATATATATATATATACATACGAATATTCCAAACAAATTTTAAAAATCCATGTGCTTTCGAGTCTTTGTTACTTGCCGCCGATATTTTATATGAAAGTACCCAAAAAGCAGCTCTCAAAAAAATTTTCAGCCCTTCAGGTCAACTGTGTGACCCAGTAGAATGTTCTAAATTTTCAAGCATGGCAAAAAACGGCTAGTTTCAAAAAATTCTAGAGAGCTCCTCCCATTTCGCACGCACACATACACACACACACGCACACACACGCACACACACACACGCTCGCACGCACGCACGCATGTAAAAAATTATAAACAATCAGTCTTTTCTCCTGAAAGTTAAATTATATATAGTTTTTTAACGGTGAATTTGTAGATAAATGATTAAAAAGAAAATAAGAACCGAAATATTAAAATTGATTAAAACATAAACAAAATTATTTTGTATAAAAAAATGTTTGTAAACTGACAATATTTACGATTGTGACGTCACGATTTGGTTGAAATAATTTTTTTCCTCTTCATTAAGTATCCTTTTATAATATGCTATATTATTTAAATTTTTTTCCAATGCTCAATTATAAATGACCCAACTACCGGGGGCAGACCTGGGTTAAGATCCAAAAATTGATTTTATTTATGAATCCAGAAAACTCTTTATGTTTAAAAGCAATCATTTTGAAAAATTTTATACTATTAATACATAATAATATCTTAAATGTTATCGTCGTACAGACTCAAAATCTTGATCCTACACGTCACAATAAATCATTATTTTCAATACCATATTTATGAAAGGAACTTTGTTCCTCACATGATTCTCGACGACATGATAAACGACAATTTTTCTCAATGGTTATTGGACCCCTTTTGACATGTATTGCAAAAAGAGCGGAGTACTTTTTCGTTAAATTTCTTTTTATTATTTTTTTATGGAGATCCAATCGATGTTTTTAAATTTTTTATTTTATTTCTTTTTTGAATCACTTGGGTCTCCGAAGAAAATAATAAAAAATATTTTAACGTAAAAGTGCTTAACTCGTTTTGTAATACATGTCAAAAGGAGTCAAATAACCGTAAAAAAAATATTTTCGTTTATCTTGTCACCTGCAATTGTGTGAGGAACACAGCTACTTTAATAAATATAGTATTGAAAACATTGATTTATTGTGACGTGTAAGATCAAGATTTTGAGGTTTTACAACGGTAAAATTTAAGATATTACTAAGTATTTATGGCATCAAAATTTTCAGAATGATTGCCTTTAAACAGTCTTTAAAAAGTTAATTGCTTTTAAAACTTTTAAAAAGTTTCCTGGACTAGTAAAAAAATTTTTTTTTGGGTTCAATAATACTATTAATAAAATCCAACTTTTATATCTAATGTGTCAAATTCAATAAGTGTATTGATTTGAGCGAATATTAGCTCACGATAAATATTCTGCTAGTATATCAATTATCTGAATAAAAATTAGACAATTTCTGAAATGATTTTTAGACAGAAAAAACTAATTTTGATTATTTCTCATTTCGTAAATATTATTAATAATTTAAAAGGAATCAAATAATAAAATTGTTGAACTGATATAGAATTAGATAGCAAGTCAATTTTATTTTCTATACAAAAAAATAATCCCATCCTAGCATATAGTAATTTTAGGCTGGACATAGTCCCATCAATGCGTTTTAGAAAGGTGAAGAAAAACACGCCATTATATACTACTCTACAACCTCGCTTTCTTCTGCATGCGAGAAATATCGGCGGTGAAATGTGAAGACTTCGGTACGCGTCTTTATTTTCTTTTTTTCATGATTTCCGAGGCTTTTCTCAAATTGAATAATGTCTCGCAATTTCGTTTCGTACAGCGCAGTGCAACGCACCTTGTGATGTAAGGATCCTTTGACTTTGCTCTCGCGCGACTGATGCACTCCGCCTCTGTATTTCTATCTCCGCAGGCTTTGCCATTTTTATTTCATTGCTTGCTGTTTGGATTTTCTGATTTAAAATAGTCTTTTACTATGTATTTTAGGAAAGAAATATGGTCTTTTAAAGAAAATTCACGAATAAATTATTTTTTCTTCAATGTATTCACTGAGAGAAAATTTTGTTTATATTTGTATACTTGGAATAATGTACGAGTAGAAATACTAATGCGGTGAAAAATATTCGTTAGTTCGTCAGAATAAGGCTAATTAGCAAACATATAAAAATTAATGGGCTCTGTTATCGTATGATTTTATGAAATAAATTAGATTATATTTAATTCTCTAACCGAGTCCGCAAAACTTTGTTTTTCTCCAAGTTTACCTATATTCAGATATGTAAGAGTGCAGGAACACGTCTCACCAACATCTATTTCTATTGCTAACTATAACAAAAAAATATTTTTATTATCTGTATTTAAAGCTTTGCAAATTAATAGTTAATGTACGGAATTTAGCTCGCAAGAATGCTTTTATTAGTGTACTATTAATTTGAGGGGCGAACTCGAAAAGTCACTTGCACCCCTTGACAACTAAGCGCCTCAAATATTCTCTAATTGAAATCGATATCATTAGACAGTAATTAGCTATTAATGGCAATAGATAGTTTAGCAGTTACTGGTTATTAATGAGATTGATATCCAGCAGAAAAAGGCCATCTAATTAAAATCAAATATTTCTTAGAAGATCAATAATTCTTTTGTCAATTTCCTGTTGTAGATCGAAATCGATTATTTTCTTTAATTAAACAAATAGGTATAAATCCTCCAATTTGCGAGCAAATATTCAAATTTAAATTTGTATGAATATTTTTTTTTGATTTTGAAAGCTAAACTGACTTTTCATAATACTTAGTTTTCATACAGAATCCAATGACTATGGTTTCAATATATAAAACTTCCACTTTCAGGTATTTGAATTTTTAACATAAATTGTTATTCGGCACTTGCGCATCTGCGCTTTTTTCCAGAATTGAAAACTCAAAAGCATCGCGTCGCTGTTTAGAGCATGCTAAAAATTATTTTTGGGCTCACGCATATAGCGGAGCACATACGAGCTTCATTGAAGATGCATCATCAATATTCATAAACTCGGCGGGAGCGCAAAAAGTGCATTTTACGTTGAATAAACGGAGCGCGATGGCTTTGAGTATTTTGTCGGTATAATATAACGATTTAGACTGCTAAAATATGCTTCAAAGGGGCGTGTCCGAAAAAAAATTCACTCTCCCGTATTATGGAATAAAGTGAAAAAAACGGCATGTTTAAAAGTGGCCGAATGAAATATAAATTGGCGAGTGAGCGCAAGCTCATGATGTATGCAATATTAAGCAAGAGTCTGCTGACCTGTTTCGAATATTATCTGCCTATTGGTAGATATATGGTATGAAAATACTGCAAACTTGAGGGCGTATTTCGTTATGGCAGACGTCTTCAAAACAAACAAAAATGTTTTCTTATATTTTCTGCAATTCAAAGAGACGTATTTGAAAAGCTTACTTGAAAAAATAGTACTAATAATTTGCAATAACTTGAATCGTCTTATTAATAATTTAATTTTAAGATTAGCACTGAATAAGTTTTTAGTATACGCAACAAGTACGCAAAATAGGTGATTCTCGTACGAGTGGAGTTTGGACATAAACATGAGTGCGAAAATCACCTACGCGCACAAGTTGGGTATATATTTTTTTCAAACAAGTGTGCAAAGCAATTGCAAAGTGTTGTAAAATATACAAAGTACTTTAAAATCTCATACTTTTCGAAGCATGCGCAAATAAATAATTACTTTTCGCACTGACAAGGAGAACCCACAACCTGCGCCCATAAGTTTCGTTTCATATGCCCTTAGGTAATCAAGAAAACGCGTAATTTCAGTAAAAAATGGTACCTATACTTTGTATCATATCTCTGCAACTTTTTTTGCTAGAGAAATGATGCAATATGATAAGAAATTGACTAAAAGAGCTTTAATTTAAGCTATGCTTCATACAAAAATAACATTATGTTGCAAAGTTATGTGCAAATGAAAATTTGAGGATTTTCAGCTCTTAAAATTGAGTAGTTTTCCATGCATTTTTCGTCATCATTTTTCATTATTTATAACTTTGCAACATAATATTATTCATGTATGAAACAAAGCTTAAATTAAAGCTCTTTTACATCATTTGTCTGGCACAAAAACTTACAGAGTTATGATACGAAGTACATGTACCATTTTTTACTGAAATAACGCGTATTTTCATTACAAAAGGGCATATCTTGATCCCAAGGGCCTACGGGTGCTAAGCACCATTTTAAGGTACCAGAAATCACTTCCTGAAGCATCGGTGAAAATCGCTTCGCAAAGGTTGTGGCGTCTCCCTGTGAGTGTGCAAAGTAGTTACTTTGCGCACGCGTGGAGCAGCATGGGAATGGGCTATGTTGCGCAGGCAAACTAGTGCACAAAATGGTTACTTTGAGCACGCGCAGTTTAAGTAAAAATTCGTATGCTAGGGTTTCCCAGGCTATTAAATATGATTTAACCTTTTTATATTTCCGTATTATTGAAAAATGTATACATTTTGAAAATTAACTTGTACATAACGATTTTTCATAATTATAAATCTGCTGTACAAATTATAAACTTCAAAGTAGTAAATCCAAAATGGAGCTCAATTACTTTACATTCATCATTTTGTATCCGTTAATTTTAATTCTGCAATTGAAACGGTGAAGTTATAATTAGCTACCTCCAAAACGGATTACATACATGTTTGTGTATAAAACATATGAATATTATACGCGGATATATGAATAGTTTCAGGCTGCTGTTTTGAAATTTGAAATGTATACACTGATATTAAACACTCTTCTATACAAATCTACAGATTATGTAGATGATATAATAAGTATTTGAGCAGCATTATATTGTTTGTAAACTAATATTCTGTTAACAATAGGAAATAAAATTCCATAATTAAAAAACAAAGTTTCATTTAGGGCTATTCTCAAGTTTCCCGCTATTTTTAAACAGCAAGGCACTGACAATTCTTAATTTTACAATTAAAAATATATTAATCTTAATTTGAATACAAAAGAAGAATCATAAAAAAATTAAAACTGTACCTTAAATAATGAAAGTCATAAAAAATAGATCGATAAACTCCAATCTGATAATAAAATATATGTGGAATCATCTTAGCTAATGAAGAAAGTTAGTTTCTTAGTCAGTTTTCCAAGAATCCAAAATTTTGAGTTGTCAAAGTTTCGTTGTGGAGGTGAAATATATATAACTTGTTGTATACTTAATTTATATTATTATTTAAAAAATGTATGAGCCTGGTATCGGTAGGTCTTTTTGGAGATTGAAATTGATTGACAGATTTCTGCACTAGACAGAACATGAACCCGAAAGCATTAGATTTTTTCAAGCATTGCTATTCGTTGATAAATTTGCAGCTACATCTTGTATTGTTTACAGTTATTCAAAAGACCAGGTCTAATCCCAGAGTGTACGCGTACTGCACACAGATCTATATATCTAAAAAATTGGCTAAAAGATAGAAACAATATTGTATCCTTATTTAAAGAAACCACAAACATAATTTGTATATTACACAACCTTCAATGCCAAAATATAAGTTCAATTCTCAAGCCACACATATCCCCCTACTCAAATTTCTTAAAAAATAATCCTCAAAAATCCTTCGACGAAGGTCGCGCCTGCCCGCGAGAAAGCCGATTTTCGCACGACCTCGTTCGTAAGGCTCGCCAATTAATAATGCACCCGTAACCGCCGACAGTTGAAAACTATTATACCCTCACACCCATTGTCAACTCTCTCCCTCTACACTAACTCGTCTTTCAAGACCCTGCTGAATCTCTGTCTCTCTCCCTACATGTGTGCCGTGAAGATAAAGCGAGAGCGCAGAGCGCGTAAATTACTAAATTAAGGACCACTCGGCGAATCTCGCGCTCTGCCTGGCCTCCTTCGAAAGGTCTTCTCGACGCGCTCGCTGACGTAATGAGGAATCGCTGCTGCACGGGCTTGAATTAATGGAGCGCAGTGGTGGCGAAAGAGAGAGAGAGAGAGAGAGAGAGAGAGAGAGAGAGAGAGAGAGAGAGAGAGAGAGTTGGGGCCGCGATGTTTCATGGATAGGACGGCGCGACGTCTTCGATTGGCCTATATTCGAGGGGAGAGAGGAATTGAGAAAATTTGAGTGGATGAATTTTTAATTTTTGTCCTGGGAATGTGTGAATGTGGAGCACTTAGAATTGTGAGCAGTTGTTAATTGTGTAGAGGTTCTTTCATTATTCAGACGTTTGATATCGGTTTCATTTATTTTCTAGAATTATCGGATCTAGATATGCCAGTTCATATATTTAGTTATCGATTCCGGTATTAATCTTATAAGTTCTTAATAAATAATTGACTCAAGCGATATTCATGAACAATTCATGTTTATTAAAAACTGGCTGACGTTTCATGAGTATTGTGTTGCACCTTGTCAGAGCTAAAAATTATTACTAGAAATAATAAAAACAACAGATCGGCGCACACATGTACATATAACAGTTTTTCTTTTTTGTAAATAAATATTAAAATAATAATATATTATACCAATTAATAAAAGAAAGTTTATAGTCTCACAGAGACCGTCGTCCTGTATCAAATCTCATTCTTGACATGGCAGTGGCAGATAATAATGTACTTAAAAGTCGCAAAAGTCTACTTTGATGAAGTTTTATTTTTATAAACAATGCAAAAATGGTATATTACGCGACAAGTGCGTAAAGTAGGTGATTATTGCACATGTGTAGATTGTCGCCTAAGTAAAGCGAGGTGATAAAGACACGAGTTCGAGAATCACCTACGCGCACGAGTTGCATGTACAATTTTTTCAATCAAGTATACAAAGCAATTGCAAAGTAATTGTAAAATATCTTTGTGACATGCTTGAAATAGTGCGCAAAATCTCACTATGAGCATGTCGTTTGAAAAAATTCTGAAAAACTCAGTTTAGAAATCATAAACTCTAAACATGCAATATTTACGTACCTCAAGGCATTAATATTAATTTAAACGTTGTGTTTACGCAGTATGTGTACCCATATATATGATGTATATAGACAAATATGCATTTTTGCACGCAAATACGCACACTCTTAAATGCATATATGCAGCACATCTTTCGCGAACAAAATAAAGATTCGAAGCTGAGAGAGAGAGATAGAGAGAGAGAGAGAGAGAGAGAGAGAGAGAACGCCTTTGTGGCGGAGCATAAACATCTTGATAACTCTCAATTTCCCTTACTGATACGTCGCGGGACACTGCGCCTCCCCTGCGGTATACCCCTGGAAGAAATGAACAAGAGAGAGAGGGGGTGGAGAGAGGCAGGGTTATGAGGTAGAAATGATGAGACTGGAAAAGAGGTAGCAAGGGCATGTATATAAAAAGAAGAAATGGTAAATAAATGAGACGGACGCAAATATGTATGATCGAGGGAGTTTTATTAGTCCCAGAAATCATGTATGTCTATTGCGAAGATATTCCTTCAGAAAAAAATTATGTACGAATTGGGGTACCTATGTTTCGTTGAGCAGCTTTGAATATCGGACAATTAGTATTACAATTTCTTTCTAACAATATCATGGATAAATACCTCAGATATTAAAAGTCTGTAATTACTTGTACGGAGATTCATGCTATCATACACATTCTGAATAATCAATGCATATGATTATGTACGAATGATAGTACAATCAGCGTAATATACCAGACATGAATATGTACGATCATTTATGATTATATACGATACCATGTAATGATAATAAATGTTAAGGATTCTTCTCTTATATGTGATCATACATATTATGTATTACATAAGGATAATATCTTACTATGAATGCTCATTGATTAGCTCGCGGGCAAATATGAGTCAGGAAAAGGGGTTGTTGTTGATAATAAGCATACTGTGAGTAGGATAATTGAGAATGATAGTTGGCTGCATTCTACTGCTGTGCGGCGTAATGTGAGCCCGGAAAGAGAAGAGGAAATCAGAGCTGCTATCTATAGAAGCGTTAAGGCTCTCCTTCGGAGTTTTTGACGCGGATATGTTTGAATGCAATACTCATATACCTATATGCGCATGTATTATTCTTTTATAAAAAAAAACCATGGGCTATTGTATTGATGATTTAATAATCGATTGATGATTGGTAGAGAAATTCTAAGATAAATAACGTTAATTATTATTTTGTTTTTGATTTTGTAATTATCTTTATATTATATTATCGTATGCAAAATATTCATACGAGGTAATATATGGATAATATGGATATATAGGCAGTAAATACACATTTTTATCGTTAATGATTTTTTTATATGTAAATAGTATATTATGCAACTAGGGACTAAAGTGAGCCATTAAATTCCTGCGTGTGGTTTGGCGCCCAAGCGGAGCGAGCTCACTTTATTCACGCGTGCAATATACGATTTTTTAACGTACCTACCAAAAAGTTCGTACTCGTTCACCACCGAAGAGGAAAAATAGTGCTACATATTAATTTCCTAGCCTCACGCTAGTTCGCGCCGCCACGCGTTGTTTGTGCCCGAGCCGAAGGCGAGAATAAAAATTAGTGTAATTAATCTAGATAGTATTTCGGTAAGTTATGATGACAACAATAATTAAAGAAATTAATAATGTATACTCTATATACCGTCCTGGTAATAATAACGGACCGTCACATTATACCCCAATGATTTTGAACATCTTGATTTTCGATGTATTCGGATGACAATTATTACATACTTTTATATTATCCTATTTTCGACAGTAACCTAGGAAAATGTTCTTTGCATAGCAAAGAACAGAAATAATTTGTTTTATTTGAGTAATATTTTTTACGTAGTTTAAAGCACATTTCATTTTAGTGCTCCGTTATATCCCAGTTTTTCCTAACTGTTTTTATGTTCATTATTTAAACCTTCGCATCAGATTATTTCAATCATTTGAAAAACGTTCACGACAATGAAAAAACCATGTAAGAATACACTGCATTTTTTCAACATATTCTATTTTTGCGCTTAGAAAGCTTACACCCGCTGCGATTTTCCTCTCTCCATTGAAACCAACATCAACAACAACAACATCGCCAACATTTTTAATAAGTGAATTCAGATCAAAATAAAAGAGATGCACGTGGAGAGCTCAGCCATGTTCGTCTCTCGCTTTTTTTCTCTCGTCCCCTCCACCTCCGCTCCCACTTACTTGCTTACTTCCCATTTCGCTTTGTGCGTGCGTGCGGATGCCGGAGCGGGGCGCTCTCCCGCTTTCCCACATTTTCATTCCGAGCTCGCGTGTGCATATACAATGGACTCGTAGATTTTTCTCCATTTCCGCGAGTAACCGAGTATTGCGTTTCGTTCGCTCGCTCCCGCTGTTCTTCGTCCCCCGCTTCTCCGGCCCTGGCTGGCTTTTTATTTACATCGCTCGTTTCTCCTTTCTTTCTGTGCGTCTTTGTCTCTGTCTCCGTTTGTGCTTTGTGCTCGATGTCGAGGACGCAAAATTTGATTGCTTGTATGGCGTGCTCTGATCAGGTAATTTTCCTTGCCTTTTTTACTCACCCCGTCCTGCGTAAATATCGCGTTTCGCGGCGGCTTTTGTGCAGCGCGAGTCTCTCTGTGAAATGCGCGCGGTGCGCCCGGCTTTTAATGGAACGACGATATCTATTATTTTTATTGTGTCTTCCGTTACTTTCTTTTTTCGTGCATTTTTTGCATGCAGATTAGAATTTATGGTTTACTTCTTTACATACCTATAGAAAAATTGTAATTGGAACGTTGTAAAGTAATAGTTATTCTTTTTATCTTTTTCTATCAAAATTGGCGTTTTTTGAACATATATAAATCTTGATACTCAAACCTATCTTACTCGATTACTTACAATCTCATACAGTTATTTTTAAGTTTTATGCTATACCGTTATCTTAGAGTATCCACAAAATATAGGAACAAATCAGAATACACTTTTTACAGATATAAAGTGACGGTCATTCATTATGATAAAAAATCATTGTTTTTTTTTAGAATTGGTCAGATGAATTTGAATCGCAGTTGAACTATGTTAGTCACTGCACCGACCTAACTGCTATTATAAGCTTTCGAAAGAAATCGTACTTTTTTTAGGATGGTTTGATAATTTATGGAGAACTTGATAGTTATTATCGGACTCAAGTTCGTAAGTTAGTTGTAAAACTCGTTGCCTAAAAAATGGACTCAATGGGGAATCGAAACCGCGCTTTTGAGATCGAACGTGTATCAACAAGCTAAGTATTGCGCCTTAACCTGTTGAGCCAAGGACGACCATTTCTTAATGCTCACATCCATCGCACTCAACTAGTTTAGGAAACACATTTGTCCCTTAGATGAGTGCTATGCAATACCAATCCTTGTTGAAAAAAGTTACGTAACTTTGTGATGTAACTTTATTACATCACTTTGTTACATCATTCATGTATCCTTTTTATGTACTTCTTAAGTACATCTTGGGTGGTGTGGAAATCTGTTATAATTTTAGTTTTATAATTAATAAGGAATAATTGTAAAACATAATCAATAGTAAAATTACGCATAGAATCACTAATTGTTTATCATCAATGTTCAAGAATTTGATATTACTTTTTTCACAATATTGAAATATCCAATTAATAATTAATCACATTGTTCTTTTAAAATATGTAAAAATAATTGTTGTAAATCTGTATAAATTTGTGCATCCATTATTTTAAAAAATATTTTCTGAAATCCATTATAGTATTTACTATTCTTATATTAATAATCAATATTTAATGATTAATAATTTTAAAAAACATCTCTAAAGATTATTACCTATAGTTTTGTAATTTTAATACAAAAATATCTTTAAACAAACCATCAACGATAAAAAAGCAAATCTTTTTTGAGATATTAATTAGAAAAAAATATAGTAATTTAAAATTTATTTATTATATATATCAAAGAATTTCAAATTGGAATAATTTATTTTTTTAAAGGCGACGGCTCAACAAATTTTTTTTAAAAAATCGAGTTTTTTGCTACATTAGAAATAATATCATCGTTTGAAAGAGCTTAAAATTATCTATTTTTTTCGTACGCGCAGGCTCCAGGCTACCCATGTGCATGATATTAGGTCAACCAGGACTTAAAATACTTGAAATATATACCATTACTGGATAAAGCTATTTAGATTTTGTATGTTACACCCTTAAGTAAAACGGCATTAATCTTTTTGAACATTTCCAGAAAGTTAGCTTTTAAGTATCTCTTGGCTAAGTTCTTTGCGCAGATCATGAGGACTTTTATTTTTCCAGATATATGAAGTTATGTTTCTTTTCAACCTATTTTTTATCACTTATATCTCAAGAACGGCGCGACTTTTTTTGCCAACTGGGGATTCATTGCCTGGTTTCTGTTTTACAATGATTTTTCTATTTTACATTATTCTGAAATCAATGAGGTAAATTTTTTTGGTATGTAGAAATAATTTGATCGCTTCAGCGTAAATGCATTTGAAAGAGAATAAAATGATCTATCTTCCCCCACACGAAATTTTTTATAAGCTATTTGCCTTCTTTTGTTATACTCGAAAACGTTTTTTTTTTAAACGGCAATATTTTGAAAACATATGATGAAAATCTTTATATAAATAAATTAAGTTGAGGTCGGAGCGAACTTTATCATTGTGATCTCCACCTCGCGCCGTATTTTTCGTTATTCGTCTAAAATTTACATAGTAACATCAAAATCGAGGGTGATAATGATTTGTTATTGTGTAAAGAATGGTGGACGACAGCGCTTTTGTTTATTAATAGCTTCAAAAGTTTTTTATTATGAAATATTATTATGATTGACAAATAGAAAACGGTCCAAATGACGGTCATCTTACCGTTTCTTAACCTTGTCGACGGCTTCACTACGCGTCGTATTTTTTGTTATACGTCGAGAGTTAAAGAAAAAATCGTACATAGAGACCTTCATAATCATTTATTATTATGTAAAGAATAGTGGAGAATGACATTTTTGTATTACAAACGCCTACAAATTTTTATTTTTGTGATGCGAGTTGGAGGTTAGGTCTAACTTCTATCAATCAGAATAGCTCCGACATCCCCTAAGATGGAAAAGGTTTCTACTAACTCTTGGCAGTCTTGGCTGAGCTCTTTGACCACAATATGAAATCTTTTATTTTTCATAATATTTCAGGTTATATTATTTTTATTAATTTTTTATTGCCTATTTCTTGGGTATTACACGGTAATTTTTTACGAATAGCTCTATTAGAAATATTTTTTTTTACATTCATCGACTCGTTGGTTTGATAATGATTTTTCATTATTATGATTATTTTTATTTGGTCACTTCTTTCTTGGGTATGAGGTGGTAATTTTTGTCTATTCAAAGCTCATTTCCTTTTGTTTTTTTTTATGAAGATTCAAAATTAAAAAGACTTTTTAGACGTTATTCTTTTTTGCATTTGTAATGTTTCGACGACACGACGGTTTTGTCGTCCTTCTCAACATTATCTGCGAATTACATATTCCTGCGTCCAGTTACATTATTGCTATACAATTTTCATGCTTTTAATCCTTTGATCGTGTCTTGTCCATATTGATTCGAAATCTTGTTGAAAAAGCTTTGAGGCTTCATAATGGATTAGAGGCGTCATAGATCCATGTCTCCAAGTATAATAATTACGGTGAATGTACATGATTTAGTTTTTAATCAATATTATAAAAGTTTTGGATTATTTATTTTTATATCTATTTTGAAAGATAAGAATAAGTACTTACATAATAAAAACAGAAAAAAAATGAAACTTTCATAATAATGATTTTAAATCAAATGATTCACAATAGAGAGGTTGGTTTACACCACCTTTGACGGTGAGTATTAGAATTAGAGTAATGACTGTTTCTGAATGTTCTCTTACCTGGTAGAAATATATATCAGTATTAGAATTACATATAGTACATATACATTGCAAATGTAGATATTACTAGTAGACATATAATTACATATAAATGATAGGAAAATAGTACATTGTCCAACTAGGGAAGAAAATGAACTATTTCTAGCGAGGGTGAGGTATTTAGCACAAGCCGAAGTCGAGGGCACCGAAGGCCCCCGAGACACAGAGGAGTGCTGAAAATACCTCACCAGAGTCTGAAAATCTCTTTTTCCCGTGTTACATATTGGATAAAAAACCCTATTTCCTGCCAGAATTGAATTTTTTTTTATTATTTTTATTATTCTTATATTTTTTCAATTACTATATTATAAACCATCCTCGAGTAATACACATGTATATGATTATTAGAAATTTCTTTTGAGTGAGGTGCGCGTAGTAATCACCTCGTCCCAAAATTTTTTCTGTGCGTATTTCTAGCTGGGCGAAATGCGCTTTACATAAAAAAAAGAAAAACGAAAAGGTTGTAAAACGTGAAGCGCGATAAAGCAAAGTTATATGTAAAGAACTCGAGGACGTTCTCCAGTGTCGATTACAGCGCGACACACGACTGATATGCGCATTCAGCGAAGCATTGCGTCGCGCCTTCTTTACACGGTAATTCGCGCGAAAGAAACTCTCTATAGGTAACGGCTTCCTATGTCGTGTAACGGTGGTATAAAAAGTTTCGCACGAGCCCCACTTTTCCGTCACGTAAAAATTTGAAAATACATGTAAATAGCATTAATGTGACGCTTAATGCATTTTATTTTTTTATATTCGTAAAAATGCGATATTTACCGCGTTAACGAGTGTATTGTAAAAGTGAAAAATACACATTTGTATAATATGGAATATAATATATCATTTAGAAAAAAAGAATGTAAGTATTATTATATAAGATTAAAAGTAAAAATATGTTAACGTTATTTTGAATTTATTAAAATTTAAAAATTTGTGTCAACGATAATGAAATTGAAATTTAAAAAAAATTAGCATACTAAAAATGTGCACCCATCAACTTTATCACACCCTGTTCATTTTAATTTTCGCAAAAAAATCCACTAACCTCCTACTCCAAAATTCAAAACCTTCATAAAAACTTGTAAAAACCACAAACCGAAACTGTCCCGTACCACTGCTTCAGTTTTTTCATTTTTTCGCCGTTTCTGAATCCACCTCTTCCCGCCAGCCCGTTATACAGGGGCAAAGTTCTCATTTCGGGGTGGGGCGGCCGACGACGATGCGTTTCCGTCGCTGTCCCCAGCTGCCGTGGGATAACATCCAATTTGCGCGCAAACCACCGGATTTGCCTCTTTTCCACTGTCCCTCTCTCTTGGGTCTGTGTGTCAGTTTGCAGGTGCATGTATATATGTAGCAAACCGCGAGTGCTGCGAGAAACGTAGCTCGATCGTCATACCTAGAATGAGACAGAGAGAAGGAGGTGTTATCTTGCCTGCTTGCTTTAAAGATTTACGTGCTTATTTTTCATACTTCAGTTATACTTTAATGCTGCTTGTGTGCAGGTGGGATTTTATGTAAAAGATTGATGAATTGATTTATTTGATTCAATATTTTGAGTAGGACATGAGCCAAATAAAGATTATGAATACTTTTACGTTTCGTATCGATAATAAATTGAAATTGAACTGAAAGATTTTTTCTAACATTTTCTTTAAGATTGATCTGAAAAATATGTAGAAATAAGTAAGCCTAGCTGTACTTTTATAATTTTTATGTATTTTAAAAAATCGATAAAGTATCGTGAAAATTTTCTTAATCGGTAATCGTCTTGAAAGTATTATGAGATTGAGTTTTAAATACGGATTCAACAGTTACAAAAACAAGACAACATATTTAAAATTAAAACTGCAAAGTAATATAAACTTTGTGTAATTAATTTCTGATGCATTAAGGGATAACACCACTCTAGAGGCCGAAAAAAGGCCTAATTTTGACAATTTATTCTGGGATTATAGGAAAAGGAATAGTATTCATATTTAGATGGTTCATTTAACACATATTGATGTATGAAAAAAAAATTTTTATTATGATTTTTGTACAAAATGGCGGCGCTACAGCAGATCTGCGGAAAAAGATTGTTTGGAAGGTGCTCCGCGGGCGCACCAATTCCTCGAAAACCGTGAGAGCTGGAACAAAAAAAAAATTTTCTGAAGCTACACACTAATAGCTATCGAAGTACGTAGGATTTTTTTTTTATTCCAATTTTTGTAGAAACTGTGCACTACTGAACAAAACGTATGAATTTTCGACTAAAAAAAGAGTAGTAAATTGTTAATAAAACAAGTAATTTTCAAAATATCAAAAAACGGCTAGGTACTTCGATGGAGAATATATTTGTGAAGCTACTGTAAAAATTGCAAGTCGATCCATGCAATGGTGTTGAAGCTATGAGTGCGTCCAGTTTGAACAGGGCTTCTCACGAGATTCGCTGTATAGCCGCCATTTTGTATTTAAATGTAAAAAGAAAATATATTTTTGTACCTCAATATATGTATAGTAAACCCTGAAAAAAGAAATTTAATCCCTTCTTTCCTACTCTTGTAAAAAATTGTCCAAATTAGGCATTTTTTCGGGCGGCTAGAGTGGTGTTACCCCTTAATGAAATCAACTTATAATAACTTTAACGTAGGCCCAAAATATGATTTAATACTTTTTAATAATCGTTAAAATATTGAAAAAAATTATTTTTTTATTGTATACAATCTATAGACTTCTCAAATAGAAAAGATGATTTTAAATTTATAATTTTCTATTATCAAGTACGCACGTACATTCTTTACACAATTTCTCTTATATAACTATATATTGAAGTTGAAAATGGGTTAACATAGCCATGCAAAACTTTCACCTTCTTCGACTTTTTTTACACTACATCATCATAATGTTAAAATTATTATGAAAACGCAGTTTTTTCGTTTCATCATCATAAATATGTATAAAAAAGTGTCCTCCTCCTCCTCCTTCTTTTTCAAGAGAGTACATCACAATAGCCAATTTATACGGACCACCATAATTTACCATTTCTTGGCTTCTTATTTTTCGTTCCTTATTTTCTTGAGTGGTTTTTTCACGATTCAGGCGGAGCAGCAGCTACGACCGCGGGGCTCGTCGACTCCTCTCTCTTATTTTTTTGCTCTGTCTTTGCTATTTTCCGTCTCGTTTTTCCTCGCGCTGAAGCGCGCGCGCAACGAAGACGGATACTTCCTTATGAATAATTAAAGGCTTCTCACTCGGGCTGCGGACCGAGAGCGGAATGACAAGTGCATTACTCCTGGAAGACCAAGCTCTCCGTGAAAATCGAAATAATTTTAATATTTTAGAGAGGACTAGGAAAAGCGTGTTTTAGGTGAATAATAATTCCAGCATGATTTTATATTGTGATTATTTTTATATGAGGAAATGAATACTGCTTCACATCCGAATAAATGAATCGTGCAGAAAAGTAAGGAAATATTTCTAGAAATATAAACAAAGTGGGGCAGGTGACTTGTAAGAACGTCTTTTATGCAATAAATTATTAGAAATTGCCAGATGCTCTATTTGAAATAAGAATTCTTTATTTTTGTTGTCACGAATATTACAGTTATCATTTAATAAGCAAGAGATATACCACAAATATAGTACTGTTTATGAACTATAAAAGAGTCTTAAAATATTATACATATCCAAATTTTTGACGATTAATATGCCCATTGAAATTGGTTATTAAATTATTACAATAAATTAAATTAAATGGTTGACGTAGCATGTGCAATTTTTCGTTGGTACATAAAAGAATATTATTTTTTATAGTGTTTTAATTATTATGTATTTACATTACAGATAAATAAAAAGCTTTACAACATGTTTTTAGAAAACTGCATTTTTATTTTAAAATATTTTCTAATTAGAATATAGTATGATTATTTATAGACATATGTTGTTTAAAAAGTTCTTATATACATAAAATTGAGCTTCCTATACATAAACTTTTATACTAAGAATTTTTTCTTTTACTTTTACGTGTCATTTTGACCTATAATTTAATTTAAGTATCAAAATATAGACAAACATAAGTAAGAGAAAAATTAAAATGGTTGCTGATTATAGTATTTAAAATATGCAAACATGGACTATGAGCACTGTAAAATCAAGAACCCCCCTTTATGAAATCGATGTGAAATCATAGTGAAATGACATAACAATCTGAAATCATAAATACGACCGAAATTAAAAATAATTAGTTTTACACTAACATTTTCAAAATATTTTTAGAATTAGGGTATGCTAGAATGTAAATAAATAAACATGCAAGCTACCCAAGATGAAAAAAATTTCAATTCACAATGAATGTTTGAACATGAAAATTGTAAAACTCAACAGTCCCAGCCAGTTATGGAAAATTGTGTATAAAAAGATTCAAAATCGTATTGCTGAACATATCCCTCATATGGAAAATATGCCCACTGATAGAATGTAGGTGTGTACATTTTTCGCATGTCTACAGTACACAAAACTATATATACAAATATTTCAATTTTTTAAAATATCTAGTTATTAAAAAATATGTATACAAGATACAAAGTCGTATTTACTGTTAAACATTGCTTTAATAAACAAATTGTTAGATATATAAATCGCATAAAAACTATATGCATTTAAAACGTATACATGTTTTATATTTGTTGACAGAAAAGCATATAAAAAAGAAATTTAAATTTGTTACAATAGTCAGTTTTATTGATAAATATATACATATGTATACACAAGACTCAAAATCATATTTATTATCAAACATTGCATTGAGGTGATTGTTAGATGTATTACTCCTGTGGATATTAAACGCAGTTTTAGAAGATATGCATATATGTATTTTATTCCACACTCAACCGATATGGCCACTTTTTACCCCTGAAAATCGGGGCGAAAGTATATATTTCCCGTAAACCCATTTTCGAGGCGATAGTAAAATTTACGGGGCGAAAGTAAAATTTACGGTGCGAAAGTAAAATTTGCGGGGAGAAAGTAAAAGTAGCGGGGCGAAAGTAAAATTTGCGGGGTGAAAGTAAAATCTGCGGGGCAAAACTAAAATTTGCGGGGCAAAAGTAAAATTGAAATTTTTTTCTTTTACAATTTTTTTATTTTACAATACTATTCGTTTTATAATAAATTGATATCCATCTTGTGTTTTTTTACAAAAATTAAAGAAATTGTAATTTCAAAATAAACAAAATCTTTATTTACATATTATCTATTTGGGCGAGCGCATACGGATTCTTATTGATTTCAGGGTCAATAAGTGACCACGGTCGAGAGTGGAATAAAATACTATATGCATCACGGGACGGAAGTGGATTTTTCCCTCGGGTGATTACTGCCCTCGAGAGAAGATTTTTCCTACTACTAGTCTTTTCGCTCAGGCAGTAAACCCACCGGTGGGAAATATCTGCAACTTTCGCTCCTTGTTGCATAATGTACTATTTTCAAGGAGGTAGTAAATATTCGGCAAGATAAAATTGCATAAAAGTAAAATTCGTAAAGATATGTTATGGACAATGGAAAATTCTGAAAAGTTAAATATGGAAAGAAAAAAATTCGGAAAACAATAGTATTGAATATATAAATATTGAAAATCAATAATTTTATAGATAAAATAATGAAAATTTGATATGCACTTTTAAAATATTGAAAATTTGATCCACTAACTTGGTAAGGGCATTAATACCCGTATATTCGAAAAAATGGCAAATTAACAATTTTCAATATTTTAATCTATAAAATTATTGATTTTCAATATTTTGGCTCTACGAATTTCTATTCTCCATATTTTCATCTTTACGAAATTTTTATTCTATACTTTGGTCTTTCAATATTTATATATTCAATACTATTATTTTCCTTTCATTTTTTTCTTTCCTAATTTAACTTTTCAGAATGTTTCATTTTCCATAAAATATACTTCCGAATTTTACTTTTATGCTATTTTATCTTGACGAATATTTAACTACCCCCGATATGTAACTTCTGTACATCCAGTAGTAACGTACATATATAACCAGTCACATCGGTTTACACATGTACCATATAAATCATAAATGTAGAATAAGTCACGCAAAAGTTGAAAAGATTTATTCGCTAATCCACGTTAGAAAACCTTAAATTACATACAAATAAACTCTTCTAATTGAACAATAGTAAAACCAAAATCAACGCATTTCATTCATATTAAACTCATCCTTCTCCCCTGCACGCCAAAACTTCCATCACTCGGGCATATCAACATTTCGCTCGCCATTTCTCTCGCCGCTCGCATTCAAAACCATCATCCATCTCTCGCCTCAAACTCGTGACCCTCATCCCCGAAACCTCGCACGCCGCGCCCCCCGCCCCCGCTCGCACACAAATCGATCTCTGCCTACTACCACTACCACCACACCGAATCGAAGTTCTTCTTAATCCAACAGCATCCGGCGGCGGCGGCCAGCGGCAGGGGCATTAACTTCAGGAATCTTTCATCCGATTCAATTTCCGACTCGGAACCCAACCCCTTCCCTCCCCCCAAGTATAAGCCGGATGTAAAACGACGAAGAGGCTCCGCCAGTAATGGCCGCGTGCGCTCTGAAATAATCTCTGGAGGGAGGCCGACGAAGTGGCCATTAACGATGACCAGAGATAAAGCGACAGCTTCGTAGCTTTGCCGGCGGCCCTGACTTGAGTGCTTCTGGAGAGAGAGAGAGAGAGAGAGAAAGAGAGAGAAAGAGAGAGAGAGGCAAGTGGGTCTCCGGAAGTTTCAATATCAAATGGCGGCCCGTCTGCGAGTACGCAGTGGTCTCTGCTGCATGCGCAGCCGCTGGTGTTGGACGGTAGCTATAGTGTACCTTCTGGGCTCGCGGTTCTGGGTTAATGACTCGAGGCGCGTTTAAGAGAGCATCGCTTTCGGGGCTCTGATTTGCAAATTTTGCTTGTTTGGGGAAAGAGATTTTGGACTTTATGTGCAGAAACGATTTTTTGATAAAAATCATTGTCAATGACACGCATACACATACGTATACGTGCACGCGCTTATTTACACATATGCACGTTTTTTAAGACGTATATTCGAACTTCCAACATGTTGCTGTAGCTGTGGGCAACGTGTGGGCTAACGTACTACCAATACGTTGCCAACTTGTGGCCACAGACAATTAACCACATATGGGTTATAACTGACCCACACGTTGGTAGTGTTTACCCACATATTGCACAGTTCGCTCACAAGTTAAGAATATAGATGACTCACACGTTGGAAATAGGTGTCTTATATTTACTCTCAACCACCTAACCCCTGGGTTGTGTTATGCCTTAATCTCTTATAATAGAAAAAATATATATTTTCGTGAATTCTAAAACTTTTATGTAATGTATTTTTACCAAAAATCTAATTTATTGAAGTTACCCTAGAAGTAAAGTACTAAGAAATCACGTATGTCAAAAATTCTTATCTATCGGCACTTAAGGAGTTAAATGTATAATTATATCTTGTATAAGTATTCCAAATAAAATAAAGAATTTTTGTTGTTGAAGTCAAGAACTGCTTTATTATTCAGTAATTTAAAATAGATGTCTCCCATTGTTCACTTCTACAAAAGGATCCGTCCCCAAATTAACGCGAGTCGCTTCGTCACACAGGAAAAGCGCAGTTGAAATACGTCGACAAAGCACACAAAAGAAAACAGCAAACGCAAAAAAAACATGAATACAGAGAACGCGAGATAACTCTCATACACACATACATACACACACCCCGAGAAAAATCAAGCCCTCACCGTCACCTTCTTCTTTTTTATATCTCCAAATGGTTTAACAACAGAGTCTCCCGACACTTCGAAAATTACGAGGACACAGCGTAACGCAACGAGATACACACGTACACACATACACACACACACATACACACACACATACACACACACACATACGACTCCTCCGCTATTCTTCTCAAATTTCTACCTTCATTTTCCTCCACTCGTCTTTCGCATTCTTGTCCTCCATGTTTTTGCGTTCGCGCCCTTTGCGCTCGGCTCACCGAAAGGGAGAACACAAAGATTTCTCTCTCTTTGAATAATTTTCGTCCGAGAAAATATATAAGGCCGGGGAGAGTCGCGCGCATCCGGTTTTCGGCAATGAGCCACCGGCAATGTTCGCACACCCTATGCCCACCCTGTTACGACTGCCTTGGCGGTCCTTTGGGGAAGGAGCTAGCTGCGTGTTTTCGCAGGGAACAAAGAGCAGCGGAGAAAGAAAATTGCGAAATTATGATGTTAGCGAAATTAATTAAGCCGCCGTGTAATTGGGTTGTTCCATTTCGGTAAGAAGAATTTGTCTGTGAAAATTGCTCGTTTCTGAAATGGGTTATATATTAATGAAATTGATTTGTCGCGAAGATAAGATGTTTTTATTGGCGGAGAGATTAATTGATACGTGAAGTTATAATTTCCGGGTAATGAGGTTTCTTGTACAATCGCAGCTGGCTCAATTGATGAGAAATTTTCGGCATAAAGAAACTGCGTAGGTAGAAGCATAAGGTTTCTTAAGATAAAATGCTTGGCTTTATGTTTACTAAAAGGAGAATTTAGGATCAAAAAAGAATATTATCTCTAATGGTCATTTACGTAATTGTACGACTCTGCTTTATATGTGTGTATATATATAAATAGATATTCCTATATATTTTTATAGAATTGTTTAACATATAAAGGCAGAGTGATAAATTCAGTTAATTTTATTATTACTGTAATGTAATTTATTTTTTCTCTCCTATTTTAGCTTCATCTATTTTAACACTCTCATCTAGTTTATCTTTGTCCTCTACTTTTCTTTCGCCTTCTGGTGAAATATAAATATACGATGGATTTTGGTCCCGAACTCTTCAAATAAGCGAGGTATAACCGTATTCTATTTTTTACATTCAAAAGGCACATTTAATACCAATTTCTTGAACTTCTTTTTCACTATTTTAATTCGGCATACAATTTTCAATAAACGAACATCTACCAATCCAAGTATCGCCAAACTACCAACTACTTTCCGTAGCTACTCCTGCATCTCACCTAATCTTCAAAATGAAACCCTCTCCCCGACTCCCTTGCACCTCCATAAAAGTAGCGAACTCTCGCTCCCTCTCGGCCCTGTAATTCCGCTATCATCGGCCAGTCACTCTCTTCCCTGCAATTGAATAATTTCCCCGAAGGAAAGCGCTAGGCACAAGCACGTAAACGCGTCCCGAACTCTCAATTAGAGCGTATCTCGCGACACGCGAGTTCTACGGCCTGGAACCGAGTGCCACGCTCGATCGAAAAAATAACGGGGGAAGAAAAAGAATCAGAGCGGCGCGACATACGAGCGCGGAGCACGAAACCTCGACGGAGGCGCCCGCGCGAGCTCGGTTATTGGAGCGGAAGGACTTGAATGGGAAGGCTGGGCTCGGTGTTGGCGCTTGAAGTTTGGATTGTTTTTAAAACGGGAGGAGAATCGTTGGTAGCGGTGAGCTTAAGCCTTTTTGATTAGAAGATTTAAGAAAAATACTCTGAATAATGGTAATCAAGATGAATTGCAGAAAACCTTTCTTTACGTTAACAAAAATGTACAAATATCGAAAATCGATTCTTTGTAGAATCTTATATTTTTATATTTATTAGAAAAAATTAGAAATAACAACGCTGATCAAATATATTCTGCAAGATTCTACAAAGAATCGATTTTCGATATTTGTACATTTTTATTAACGTAAAAAAATGGTGAATAATATAATATGATATACGTATTTATATATGCGCATTTATAAGTATGTAGAACGTTGCAGACTTTACTTAATAATTATTTATAAGCTAGAAGTACTAAAAATAAATATTTTATTATTAAAAACTATTAAAAATGCATATGAATTTTCTTCATGTATGGATATTTCTTATTTAATTAATTATTTATTAAATCGGTCTTTGTAACTCAGCTGCGACCTTCAGTAATTTTGAAAGATTGAAAAAACAATTAATTTTTAATGTTTGGTTGAAATATATATCGTTTATATTATAAATGTTTAAAAATGCACTGGAATTTTCATCATGCACAGGTATTTCTTAATAAATGCATTTTCTTTATTGATTTGTCCGTTTAGTTTCGGACATTGTGCAATCATGAAGCAGCAATTCATTTTTAAATTTACATTTTTAACCCAAATACCGTTATTTTTTTTTAAATATAAGGATTCTTAAGAAATACGGAAAATAATCTTCTAGACAACAAATTCGGTCCTAAAAAATGTCCAATGCAACGACAAGTCGACGACGAGGTCCGCAACTTGAAGCCCGAAAAAAACTGTACGTCTGCGCCCCGTGAACTCGTTATTACGGGAAAAAATTACTTATATATATAATCATATATGATTTTATATGGTTGTATATGATTATATATCGATTTTGACCTTGTATAAATATAGATAGTCATATAGACTATATATGATCATACATAACCATATGTAACCATATATAAGCATGTACAAGTCTAGTGGTAATTATCTTGTATAGCGTTATATATAGTTATATATGGCCATATACAGCCATATTAGCCAATTTATTATTTAATTGCTCATATATGATTATATATGGTCCTATATAACTACATATAATTATTTCTTTATATAAGGTCAAAATCTATACATAATTATATATATGTGATTATATATGGTTATATATCGTAACAAGAACAACAAACATTTACATTAACATTTTAACATTTTTTTCTGGAGTATTGGATCGCGACGGCGTCTGAATAAATAAGAGGGGCCATCGAGTCGCGTCGTCTCGCGGTGTCAGATGTAGTATAATGGAAGTTCCAGAAGTACGCGAAGTATCGAGAAGAAAAGGCAGAACTTCCCTTCTTTGATTTTCCATATTTTTCTTTTTTCTTGTTGATTTACTTTGATTGTTCTTCTTATTCTTTGCTTAGAAGGACAGGGATTTGGTTTTTATCCTGTTTACTTTGGCGTGAGATAAGCTGCTTTCGGAGTTTGTAGTATGAGTTGCAAATTAATTATTTTAAATAATTATAGGTTATCATATATTTAGATATATATGTATTGATAATTTTATGTCCTATTATTAAAGAAAATAATAATCATCATTATCATAAAGAAAATCTTCTACAATATCAAGATTCTTCTTTCTTTGGTATCCGGTCATCGGCCACTTTGAAGAGTATCCATCTTTCTCCTAGAGGTATACTGTAAATGCAATCTGAAGAGAACACCAAGTGGGCAGAAAGTGGACCGGAAATAAATAAAAAATATACTGAAAGTGGACCAAAATTAATCTACAGAAATTTGTAACACGAAATAATTTATTTTATTTTGTTTTTTTTACTCTTACCCACACATGTTTACCGTTTAATCTCCTAGATTGAAGTAATCTCCTAGATTGAAGAAAACAAAAATAATAATGAAAAAATAAATTTTTAGCGGGTTCTGTTCGATTAAAAAGACCGTTTATCAAAAGTTACAGTTTTTTTCAATAAGACAAATTTAATATGTGTATCCACCTGAATGAACGTTAGCGAATAAGGGGTATTGCGTTAATTTATTCATAATATAATTATAATTTATACTGTGTATAAAATGTACTTTTTCTTACTTACCTTGTTATTCAAAACATTTGTTTATTATAATACTATTCTTTCAGGTAAGTTGCTACATCCTTAATACAATGGAATTTAAGTTTTCAAAGTAGTAAGTAATTGAAAAACTTTAATTATTATAATAATGAAAAAATTTTATTGAAATAACCTTCTAGGAAAATATTCTTATTATTAACCGAATTCTCAACCGAAAATTAAAAAAGCTACAAACAAGCGCAATGTTTGCGTCCCACCGCACTGACTTTCATTATCTCAGAGGCGTAGAACACCAGCTAAAATCTCTATCGCGACTTCGGATTCTCGGCTCATTCGCCTGCGCAATGGAATCTCATTACGCAGTCCCGCTCACCACTCCCATGTTTCTTACCGTCGAAATTACCCGCGCGCGCCTCCTCCCGTTCTTTCATCGTCCCTATTTCCTGTCCCCTTTTTTGTGTTCTAAGGCGCGCACCGACTGTTTCTCTCCCTTTCTCTCTCTCTCTCTCTCTCTCTCTCTCTCTCTCTCTCTCTCTCTCTCTCACTCTCTCTATTTTCGTTCTTGTTGCGACACAGCCGGGTGGGCGCGTGCCGACTTATCTGCGTAATTCCAGCTGCCGCTGCTGCTACAAGACGAAGGAGAATGAGAATGAGGATGAGGGTGAGAGAAAAAGGAGGGTTGGTGAATTTTGGAATGAGTTTTGAGTTGTTGATTTGGATAAGTGGAATTTGACATTTTTGGTAGGGGGTGTTCTTTTAAGACGGGAAAGTTGATGAAAGAAGGTAATGTTTGGAAGTAGATACATGTCAATCTAGTATTTTTCAATTACCCTATTTAGATATCAGTGAACAATAAATTTATTGTTAGTAAAAAAATGTTAAAGTTTATTGTTCGTATGTGATTTGTTAAAACAAATTATTATAGAGTGACACATTTTTTTATTAAACATCGACAATTCGCAAAACAAAAATGGTATCAATCAGCCTCATTTTTCTCTACTTACCAGTACAACACTCGTCCCCTTTCCATTTCCCAAAATCAATTCACCAACTAATATCCACCAAGAGTCAAATCGTACATACAGACTCGCTCGTCGAGTGTCGCCCGCTTATTGTAAAGCCGATACCACGTCTTCATCCTTTTACGCAGCGATCGAGTTATATGGATGATTACACGGATTACAAATTTCAAGAAAGAAAGTTTTATTTTATGAAAAGTGTAAGTTACTTGCAAAGTTATAGAACTTGTTTTTTATATTGCCGATGTACGTATTAAGTACGTATTAAGTACGTACTGGCATTGTTATTAATGTTTTATCATTTGTTTAAGCTAGAGTTCAATACTTTAGTAAAAATTAAAAAATTAAATCAAAAAAATGTTAAAAAATTTCCAATTAAGCTAAAAACTTTAACTAATAATCTGATGTACGATAAATCTGAATTGAAAAAATTTCAATCAATATTGAAATAATTTGCTTCATAGAAGAAACCTGATATTTCAATTCATATTTATTTTCGTTGCAAAAAATATACATTTTTAGTATAAAAAAGGTCAATAGAAACTTTTCATAGAAATTCGTCTTTTCATCACAAACAAATCAACTTTTGTACGATGCAATAAAATTAACTCGCGTATTGTTTGCACAAGGCAATCAAATTAATTCGTATAAAGAAATAAAATCTACTGAAATGTACATTGACTTTACTTAAAATAAAAGACTCATAATAAATATTATGTAATATAATATATCCAGCTTTCTTATACGTAAGCTTAACAGTTTTAAAAAAGCTTAAATTCCCTTTTAGGATTTTAAAGATGTTTTAAAAGAATATATTTGATTTGTGCTTAAAAAAATGAAAATTTTTATTTTATGAAAAGGCTTTTTTAGCATAACAGGAATAACTATTCTAATTTTCGTTTCTCTATATAACGTATACCGCCGTGAATCTCAGTTTCCAATTAGCAAAATGTATTTCCTGATCAGTTTTTGTTACTCTAAAACCATATATTTTACAGAAATTTTTGAGGCATTAAAAGCATACTTTTGGATAATTAATAATCATTTTTTAAGTAGATATTATAACCTAATTTTTATTAACAATAAGTTTTATAATTCGTGTGAAAAACAATTAAGTTAACAAATTTTTTACGTGTTTGAAAATTTATGTAAAAATATAATAAAGAATTGGATTGTCCTATACTCTCACGTTGTGGTATTTCAACCTCACGAAACATCTACAAAATTAACATTGCAAAGTTTCTACTCTAAGCTTCTCTCGAATTGCGCGACGCACGTCCTCAAACTACCAAAGGAAAACGAGGGGATCCTCTTCTTTTACGACCTTGTGACATCGCTTGAAAACTCATCGGCAGGATGCTTTTCTCAATATTCATAGACGACGCGCGATTTTCACTCCGTGCGTCAACGGTGGATATAACTTTCCGAGATCAGCGTTTATGAAGTCCACTTTGAAGCTCGCGTGCATTGGCGGGTGCAAGAGAGTGAGAGAGAGAGAGAGAGAGAGAGAGAGAGAGAGAGAGATATGCTTTTCATCGATCGCTTCTGATACGGCCGTTCAACTTTTGCGCTTCGGCTTTGTGATCGCCACGCTGTACGCGTCGCTGACTCGCGCGTCGAAGATAGAAAATCACTGGGTTCACTTGTAGCGAAGCTGTGTGCTTTGATTTTTTTCAAATTGAATGCGGACGAGGTTCGTGAGATGTAGGATATTTGATGAAGCTCTTGTTGACCAAAGATGAAATTTAATTATAATGTATTATGTAATTTATTTATCATCCTAGTAGAACAATATCTTCACAAACCTCGGTGGCTCTACACAGAACTGAAATACTCGTTCTACTAGGGCAAGCATACTTTTTCTTTTTATTCAATATTAATATTTCAAATATATTGCGCTTCTTAAATATGTATTCATAAATCGTCTAAAAATAAATTGGAAACTTTGACGTTTGTAGGATAAAGATATAATTGTTTATACGTAATAAAACTTATAATATAATGAAATAGTAAAATTTTAATACAGATTATAGTCTCATGTAAACGCGAATAACTTCTAACTTATAATAACTTAATAATAAGTCAGTAAAACATTTCTGTAAACTTTTTTCCATTACACATTTTTGCAAGAACCTAGACATACACAACGTATTTATACAATAACCTTTTAGTTTAGCAAATATTTAAAATTATTAGAAATTATGAAAGCATGTTTACTTTTTCAGTAATTATCTGACACGTCGTAGACTTATTTCACTGATTTTAAAGCATTGCCTGACTATAAACGAATTCTACTACGTTTCTCACGCGATATGGCTCCCTCATCTTGTGTCAAGTGTAAAAAAGTAACTCCTAGAAATGCCATCGTTTGTGAATGCAAATTTTGTTTAAAGTCTTATCATTGACGTATCGCATGAAATGACACCACTAGAGGGCGCCTAGTTTACCTACGTAGATTGTAGAATCAGTCGAGTGAATAAAAGCAAAACGAATACTAGAAGCAGTAACACTGAAACAAGTATCGTATCTCCTAATAATAACACTGAAAACAAAACATTAGATAACAAATTAAACAATAAAACCTTGAACAATGATACCGAGAGGGAGCTACTTACCACGTCCACTCCCGCCATCACACCTGCTACATCAGGAAAGTAAGCCCACGATATTACCTCAGGCACCTTAGGCTCTGTGAATTATTGTAAAATGCCATCGACCATGCTCGAGTTATTTGATAAACAAATTGAACTTCTTACAATAGCAATAGATGAGTTCCCTCTCTCTCGCTCCCTCTTCACCTTCATGGTACGGAGCAATACAAATGCCACACGGCGGCTCTTCACCGTGCCTTTTTCCAGAACGCGCATCGGGCCTGTCCCACCTTGTGCATCGTTCTACTCTCCGATGTTCACTTTGGGGCACACTGACTGTTTCCGAACCGGCGTGCATCAGGACTCAATCTGACTTGCGCGCGGTTCCACTTATTCAGAACTCGCATCGGGCCTGCCCCGCTTTACGCACGGACTAGCGCGTATCAGGACTCACCCTGTTTTGCGCGCGTTCACGCTCCCCCCGGACGCGCATCAGGTCTTGTGTACTGTTCTACCCTTCTCTAGCGGTATTCGGAAGCGCGGCAGACTTGTCCTGTCTCAGACATGGCTAGCGTATCAGGATTCAGCCTGCCTTGCGCGCGGCCTCACTCCTCCATAATGCGCATTGAGCCTACCCCGCTTTGCGCACGGTTCTGCTCTTCTCCAGTGACACTCGGCCAAATCATTAGTAGCCTCGAATTACTGGACGGCTATTGAACGGACTTTCTAGAAAACCACGTCGAGCTACCCTCCCTCCCAGAGGCACTAGAAAGCGACTACATCCTCAACGATGACTACGCGACGGTAAAAGATCTCTGCACTACAGCCAATGGCTGGCTTTACGACGCGCGGGTACGCACTGTGACAACCCCCACGTCTGACAGCACAACCCTCTACATGATAGGCTTAGGTAGCTCTGGACAACATCCGCCTATTGGTCTGCCTGCCGATGATCTCCACTGGCGCCAATAATCCAGATTCAGGCTCAAATTGACCTATACACAAGAGTCCGCACACGATGGTCGGCAATCGCAATGACTCCACCTGGCTATGTCAGCCGAAGCTTAACATCACCTCCACCATCCTGCAGAAGTTTATACACGGCAGGCGGATCGGCAACTTATCTGCTTCCTAATCCGCCCGCCTTTCTCATCCCTCGATCTACATACTTCACACCACGTTCAACCATGCTTGCTGTTGGATACTCATTGCTAACTGCACGCGGCTGCACGACTCTTTATAGGCGCTGCTGATAATGAACTCTGTTTGCGGATTTGCTGCTGTTGCTGCTCGCGCTGCTGACTCCTGCACAACTCCTTCCAGGTGCTCGCTTAGCTGCTACCAGCGCTGCTGACTGGTGTAGAGCCTTGGGGCATACCTGATGAATTAGGTATGAACTCAGACATTGAGCCATCGATATCAAGCACAGCTTGTGATCGACCCGCTAAATACGAATGAAGCCAATTGATCGAATTATTTGAGAAATTTAACTCCCTCAGTTTAGCAAGTAAAAGTTCATGGTTAATGCAATCGAATGCAGATTTAAAATCAAATAAGAGCTTCAGTGTGACAAGTCTATTTTCTATACCATAACGTACATCTTTGGAAATTCTTATGAGAGCTGTTTGCGTTGGAGAAGCAATTTTACTGAGTGGAACTATAAGAGACTTTTTCCACAGGTCAGGGTAGCAGCATGTGTTAATAGATAGATTAAATAAATCGGTAAGAAATGGGACGATTGATGGAAGAATTTCTTTGAAAAATTAAAGAGATAAACCATAATAGCTTTGGCTCCTAGCTTTTGGTAAACAAGAGAGCATTGTTTTAAGCACCTCTTACTGTTCAACAAGTCGAAAATCAAAGGACGTAATGTTAACATTAGCCGGTGACTAAAGAATAGCATTAAGTGTAGTCAGCGAACAAGGTGGATGTCGATTTGTAGAAATACCGTAATGATTAATGAGTTCATTCGCAGTGACGAGGCATAATGGCGAGTTATTTTTCGCTTTGGTGAAACCCATCTTTTTTAGTACTGCCCAACGACTAGATTGTCCTTGTATACTTGAGAGCTGATCCATGAAATATTGATTACAAGCAGCCTTTAACTCATTTTTCAAAAGCTTACGTAATAGTTTAAACTCAGCAAGAAGATGTGCGCTGTGAGTCCATTTAACAGACTTATATAGACCATCACGTGCTTTACATTTTATCTTAAATTTATTCGTAAACCAAGGAGCAAAACGTTTTTTAGCGAGGCTAGTCCTAAAGGGAGCATGCTTATTAAGAGTATAGAGGTATCAAGAGAGAAAGAGAGAGAGAGAGAGAGAGAGAGAGAGAGAGAAAGAGAGAGAGAGATAAAGAGAGAGAGATAGAGAGAGAGAGAGAGAGACAGAGACAAAGAGAGAGATTGATTTATTGCAGACAAAGGACTCAATGTCCTACATAGTCTTGACAAGAGTACATTGGCATTTTACAATAGTGTTTCGCAAAAATATGCGAGCGGAAGTGCCGCTTACGTGCGCAGTAATGACAAATAAAATATCTTAAGACTAAATAATAAATATATCGAAAAAAAGTAAGTGAATACAAATAAAATTAAATAAAAATATAATAATAAATGTACATACAAAAGGCACATAAAATTAGAAGAGAAAAAAGCAAATAAAAATATTATACATATGTACAAAAGCGCAAACTAAAATACAGTACAAGTACATTTAGGACGATTAGTATGACTACGACCGTAAGCGCGACATAAAATAAATTCTATGAGACGCTCTTTAAAACAGGACGACATAATACAACGCCTTAGTTCATGCGGTAATGAATTCCAAATTGGTGCAGCGCCGATAAAGAAAGAGTGCTTAAAATAATCCGTACAAGCAAATATAATCTTAAGATTGTATTCGGAGCATCGCAGACATCCTACATTATCGACTGGCTGAAAATTCAGCCTATTGATAATATAAGAAGGCTGATCAAAGCGCAAGATATTGACTAGTAAGCTAAGACAGCAATAGTCGCGACGCACATAGAAAGGCAAGATATCATTAGCTTTATATGTAGGGGTAATATTCTCAAATTTCTTAACCCTTGTCACAAAGCGCATGGCTGCATTTTTACAGCGAGAAAGCTTGGTGAGTAATTCAGAGGAGAGATCTAAGAATAGGCCGGCGCAGTACTCAAACGAGGGAAAAACGAGCGCTTTGGTGAGCAACAGCTTCGTGCAATCAGGTATACAGTGCGTCTCATAACTATAGAAACACCAAAAATTTTTACATTTAAATCTGTGTATTATACCTTTTCTTAAAAAACCTGTAACTTTCGAAGCAAAAAACCAAGAATAATTTTAAAAATAGCAAATAAAAGGCAATTTTATTCTCTTTAAGACGTTACCAAAATATTGTGTCTACATTAACTTATGAAAAATTCACGGACGGTTTAAACAAAACTTGAATACTAGATAAAAAATTTACATTGATTTAAATGGGTCTAAAAATTTAAAGTGTTTCTATAGTTATGAAACAACGATAACTTCTTTAATGTTGATGCGAAAGAAATATTCTAGTAATGTTTTAATGAGAATATATTTTCCACTCATTGGCTTTTTGCAAAATTATCCTCGGATTTTTGCTTCCAAAGTTACAGGTTCTTTAAAAAAAGGTATAATATACACATTTGAACGTGAAAATTTGTGGTGTTTCTACAGTTATGAGACGCACTGTATAGTCATTGCATTTTCTGAGGCATGATAGTGCCGCACAGCTTTTACGAGCTGTAGCAGTGCACTGAGGAGTCCAGGAGAGAGTGCTGTCAAGCGTCAGTTCCAATATCTTAACAGATTCACAAACATAGATCAATACTCCATTAATGGATGGTGCTGGAATATTCAAAGATTGCAGTCTACTGATAAAGCCCCAAGATCCAAAGCAGATGGCGGTGGTTTTGCGAGCATTTATAAGTAGACTATTGTTAGCCGCCCAGAAGGAAAGTCTATTAAGATCATTATTGACTGCTTGTAAGATACGATATTTCATTGATCGAACTATGGTAGTAAATCTTAAAGTCGTCAGCATACATATGGTATTTGCAATCACATATAACCGTGGATGCAACATTAATAAAGAGAGAGAACAAAGGAGGGCCATTAATACTACCTTGGGGAACGCCAGAAAATCGTAAGAGCGTAATAGAAATTTCTCCTGTATGGCCGACCGCAACTTGCGAGCGGTTATCAAGGAAAGATTGAACTCAATTGCACGCAGCATTGGAGAACCCGAATGATTTCAGCTTGTCAGTTACGAGAGTGATATCAACTAAGTCGATAGCGCGAGTGTAACCTATCGCTGCAAGCAGGGTAACTTTCTCTTTGTCAATCGCATCACGGATATCATCTACAACTTTTAATACAGCAGTGTGGTTACTATGGTGCTTGCGAAAGTCAGATTGAAAATGGCCAATTTCTGATGTGGCATTACACTTGGTAATAGGTCTAACTAACGCGGGCTTCCAGCTAGATGAAAAGGTGCTAGATTGTAGAGAGCAATCCAAAATGTTAAGTAGTACAGGCAGAATAACAGTCAGACAGTCTCTGATATGACTAACAGGAATGTCGTCCAGGTCTCGCGCATTAGACCGAGCAGTAACAATAGCTTCTCTGACATCAATGGGGTCAACGTGTTTAAAACAGAACTGTTTATCCGGAGAGATTCTTGCCATAGAGCGAGTATCCCGAAGGGGTAAGGGGGTAGAGTCCCCTGCTAAAAACTGATTAAGTTCATCAACTGTTGCAGGAAGAGTAATTTTTTCAAGCGATATCGAGCCTATGTCCAGTTCATTAATACATTTCCACATATCAGATGCGCTAGCACATAGGGATAACTTATTTTTATATTATGAAGACCTAGTATTTCTAGTAACAATTTTTACTCTGTTTCTGACTAGTTTGTATGAAGCTCAATCACCAGCACGATCAGAATGCTTAAAATTGCACCAGGCTCTATTGCTCGATTTAATAAGATATTTTAACTCTTGATTAAACCGAGGAGAGGTGCGTTTCTTTGTGGTAAATGTCGGATAGGACGCATGTTTGTTATATAGACTAAGAAGGGAAGACGTAACGAAATTAACTTTATTGTCAATTCCTTCGATGTTGAAAATGCAATACCAATTGATAGCGCAAAGGTTGCGATTGAAGAGATCTTGATTAAAATTATAAAATGAGCGATATGTGATAGTAGGTGGAGGGCATTGCAGGAAAATAAAAGCCAGAGTAGCAGTTAAAATATCGTGATCCGAGATACTGGGAAAGTGAACCTGTGTATATGCGATCACTTTGCTAAGATCATTAATACATATGTAGTCAATAGTCGTATATGTGTCGCCTGTGTGATGCGTCAGCAAGAACGGGATCGGGCCAAGAAGACATGTATTTAATGAACTAGATAGAATGTTGCGGGGAGTGGAATAACAAGACCAATTGATCTTCAGATCACAAAACACAGCGGAAAATCACAAGGGGAGTTGTGATTGAAGATGACTTCTTTAACGTCGCTCCAGTAGCCATATGGCCGAGGCGAGGTATGGACTACGCCACAGAGAATTTTAAAAACTCCAACTAGAGCTCACTGAAAAGATATTCCGGTCTTATAGTATGAGCAGAGAATTGTTTGGATTGAGCTATAACTTTATATTTGATCGATTCATGAATGTACATGGCTACGCCTCCACCTATTTTACCTAATCTATCAACCCGCAGAAAATTGTAGCGTGGAATCATGAAAAGTTTTGAAGCTCTGGCTGGCTTAAGCCAGGACTCGCTAATGGCACTGACGTGAATTTATTCCTTAAGCAGTACAGATTGAAAACCATGAAAATGTGGCTCGAGAGACTGCGCTTGACCTGAGGAATTTTTAACGTATGATGTTCAGTAATCGTCATAATTCTTGGAAGAGATTTTCTGCTCAATCCTCTTACGCAAAATCGGACATTTACCTTTAACGGAGGCCGAGTGCGAGGTACTAGAATAATTAGCAGACATACAATTTATACAGCGTAATGAATTAATTTTAGCCTTACAGGTCGTGGCTAAATGTTCACCCGCACAGTTACCACAACATACAGTAGTATTGCACTCACTCGCCAGAGAGCCAAATCTAAAACATTTAAAGCATTGTAAGATTGGAACATGATTGTCCACGCGACAAGAAATCCAGCTAATATTCACTCTTTGACGTTTAAGAAAGCAAGTACGAATAGCCGGTGGAGTTTCAATAATACACGAACGTAATTTTATTACGAGCTGGGTACAAGTAAAGCACTTTGAGGCTCTCGACCGATAAGTCAGAAAGGTTCTGATCGACAATACATTTAAGTATATCATCTTCGGTAAGATCTACTGGAATGTCGTGTACGATGAGTCTCGGATTAGTTTTAGTGTCCGGTTTAACTTGAAGGCCAACTTTCGCGAGACTCACAGTTATTTAAAACGGCTGCGTCCATCATATCGCCCTCTATGATAACAGAATGTTTAAGTCCGCCCGATACACGTTGCACATTCATTTTTAAGTTAACAGGATTAATTGCTTTTGTACATCCATTATAGTGTATTTGGTCGATGAAAATTTACTTTTTGATTGTTCGCAAGGCCCGATAATAATACGCTGCGCAGACTTGATTGCAAGTGGCGAACCACTATCGAGCGATACTTCAATCATAGGCACTTCATTACTCGCGGTCTTAGAAGTACTCTACACAAGGGACGAAAAGGCGCACTCGATCTTATTACATGCTCGCGTAAGAATGATATTGCATGAATCCGACACTTTATGAATAGCTATTTTACTCACGTACGCATTACTAATAATAATGAAAGAATCGCTAAATACATTTATCGCTTCGGGTATCGCGACTTTTTTTCACTTTCTTTGACATTAGAAAGCCAGCTGAGTAGTGTATCGCGGTGTTCTCTAACCTCAGCCATTAGCTTAATGACATCATCTGACGATAATTAGTACGAGGGCGGGCTCCGGAACGCATCCTTGTCGGTAACGTTCCTAGATAACCCAACCATAGTATGTGAGATTGAAGTATGCACCCATAGATGTCGTTAGTTAGTTAATCGATGAATAGAAAATCGATGAATCAGCATCGGTGAATCGATGAAAAGTAATGTTGCATAAGGTGGGATCAGATAAGACTGCTCAGACTGCAAAAAGAAGGGGCCCGAAGGCACAAAAATTGCAGCGAAACTCTAATAAAACGAGGAGCGATAGACAGGTGTACTGTACTCACCGAGCAGTCGACAGAGAGAGAGGGAGAGAGAGAGAGAGAGAGAGAGAGAGAGAGAGAGAGAGGAAAGAGTCGTGGTGGGGACAAGACTGCGTGTTCGGACTACTACAGAAATTGTAGTAGTTTTCCTGCGGCGGGCACCTTGTACCGCCAAACCGTCGAGGTGCAAGGAGAAAATACATCGAGACTCTTTTGTGTCGTCGAGATCCCGGCTGCAGCGTTTGTGATTACATAATCGTCAGCACCGATACGATTCTCTCTCTCGTGCATTACACTTCGCTGTTTCCAATTCGATTTTACTCACTCAGAAACGATAGTACTGGAGATTTTTATTACGCTAATCAACCATTCTAAGACGGGACCCCGCTAAACGTTGTTTTATCCAAAAGGTTTTATCCGGCTTCGAGACTAAGAAGAATAGAAGAGAGTGTATGTAGTCTGAGTGCGTTCGAGTAGTTTTAATATTATTATGCGTATTTGTGTAGAGTGTAAATTAAGAACCCGGGACATACTAATAAAAATGAAAGGGAAAATAATTTTATTGTAAAAATATAACATATTAAAATATTATTGAAGTGTCTGATCTTTAATTTTGTGTTTTATATTTATTGAGATTTAAGAAAAAATAACCCGTTCTCTATAAATTTTGTAGATAATTGTATCGTAATTCCATACTGTTTTATGCTGTCATATAATTAACAATAATAAATACCTGCTATTATCAGAAACTCGATATCCTTACTTACAAATTCAAATCGTTCACTTGACTTTTATACTATCAAACAATTCTCTTCACATCTCTACAAACTCCTAACTCAATAATTGTCACCAAACTCTGATTTACCCTTCCAGTAGTCTACATCTCGCACTCTACCACCAACGCATGAAAAGAGATACATCTTTAATATCGCGCACATTAACGAGTTCCTCAGCGGAAATCCGGCACACCTCTGATAGCAAAGGGAGACGTCCGCGTCCGCATCGTTCTCTTCCTCACTGAAATATTCATTAGGTACTATTTTTTTATTTCCGAGCGGCCATCAGTTGCAGCGCTCGCTCGCTCTGCCCCACTGCGACTTTCTCTTTCTCCCTTTCTCTCTCTCTCTCTCTCTCTTTCTATCTCTCTCACACTCTCCCTCTCTCTCTCTCTCCCTCACTCTCCCGACCTTTTCCCAAGTACCGCGCAGCGCACGGAATCGTTCAAAGTTCGCTCAGACTCGTGTCCCTTCTTCTGACCCCCACCCCTACCACTTTTTTGCCTGAGTTCTGCGAGCCCTTTTTGCGAGTAACCTTCTGCTGCATTCTATCACAGTCATTGGCAAAGCGAGCTTCAGAGCTTTTTTGGTAGGAGGGATGGATTTATGTGACCGAAGGGAAGATTCATTTTTGAATTCCGTGTTTTTGAGTAGAGTGACATTTTATATTAAATTCCGTTTTTTTATTGTCTATATTGCTTATATCTGTATTCTTGCTTGCAAAGATGTTATGGAACTTAGAAATAACAAATTTCGAAACTTTGCTTGAATATTCTTTAAAATATTATAACCTTCTTTATACATTTTATAAATATTAATAAAGTAGGAAGTTTATAAAGCATGCTTTATAATTTTCTTCTTTTATTTTCTCTGTGAATGTGCTTTTTAAAATAAAAGAAATTCAAAGTTTACAATTTTTCCATTCATTTTTCGTGATGCGATTACTTTAAAGCCCAACATGATTTTCAGCAAAATGAAAAGTTGTTAAGTAACAGATGTATATAGATACATCTAAGTTTAAACCAAGTTTCAAAATTTTTGAATTTCTAGGTTCGAAACATCCTTTCTGCATAGAAAACTACCACCGAGGGTGAGTGGCGCCGCTGTCGACTAGCCCCTGTGGTCGGTCGAGGTATACATTTTACATTGGGTTTATATGGGAGTCGTAAGTTTTTATTAAAATAAAAGTTTGTCCTCTTAAAATAATAGTTAAATAATATTTAATTCTAGCCAATACGAAAACACATAAAATCAGCACGATGATTCAGCAGAGTGTTCAAACATCATAAGCTGTATTTATAAGCAAAAAACAATAGGCGGGACGCCTGAATTTTAAAAATTGTGCCTCACGCACCAATTTGTCCAAAAATAATGTCATTAAGATATTTTACCTAACCTCTGAAGGATTTTATTATTTTTCTTCAACAGCATAAAGTCTTGTAGCCGCAATTATATTTATTTCCATGTAAAACACTTTTATTTTAATTTAGAAATAGATCCCCATATGCACATAAATCCAAATATAAAGTGTGTACACTGACCAACCATTGTCGTAGTCCACGCGATATCCGTTAGTGTCGCATTGCAACTTTAAACTTCTAATACGTGTGAATAATCGTCCATCTCAAATATGCTGATCGCATCAGGATACTTTGAAGAAATGATACAGTTTGCGCGTTGAAAAGTACCCGTCTCATGCCTTTTGTCTCTTCTCGACTTGCGGACGTCCAATTGTCTTCTAGTCGAAAACTTTCCCAAGTATTGAGTTTCCGTATTCTCTATTCTTATTCTCGGTGCTTCGTCTCTTTCTCGGGAGTCCAATTTCTTTCCAAACTTGCTTCTTCGTAGTTGGGTCACATTGTTAGTAAAATACTGAGAAATTATTGTTTTTATAATGGTACATGATAAAGTTTAAAATTAGTCCAATGGTTTTAATTCGTTTTATATTAAGAAAAACTTACATTACACTTGAGCTTTATATGTGCTATTACGTATTCAGTATATTATAAGACTATTTTATTGACTAAATTAATTCATATCTAAAGTTGTATTCTTTTGAAAAAAGGATACGTCTAGGATACGTTTAATTTAACCTATATGATTTTATTATTAATAAAAAACATGGTAATTAATAATTTTGTTATAATTTTTCTTAACTTTTCGAATTAGATTTTTAATATTATTGCAATTCGACTGTAAATAATTTTAAATTCAAATTTTATTTATGATGACTCCATAATTACTTTTAAATTTAATACATTGTTCGTTGAAAAATTTGATACAAGCAGTATGCAGTAGAATGCTTGTTTTTAATAAAAATTAACGCATTTATCTAAATAGCTTTAAAAAAAATCAAAAAAGTATTTAAAATTTCGTCAATACGAAACTTTTCTTTAATTATACAAATTTGTGAAGAAAATATAACACAATACAAATGTGAGAATAGTTTTAGAAATTGGTAAAAACTTACTTCAGTATGCCCCTTAAAATACTTTCTTACAATCAACAATCTTTCTGAAGATAATTCAAAACATCTTCCCTCTACATAACCAAAGCCGTGAGCGAAAATTCCATTTTCGGCGACCGAGCTTCCGCGGGATATTTAGAGCACTCGCGATTTAATGAATACATGAGCGGAGCGAGCGCATGCGGTAACTTACCCGGAAAGCCAGAGAGAGAAATGGAGAATGCGCAAGACGGAGGAAAGCTGAATGAACAGAAAAAGAAAGAAGGCGCGGGAGAGAGAGAAACCGGTAACATGATAACAGCATTAACGTTCATAATGAAATTATCGTCAGGTAACTTGAATGTAATTAACGCTAAAGTTTCGAGGCATTGTTTTGTGCCTTAGGTTTAGTGAAATGGTCTTTTTTCATAATACTTTTAAATATTTTCTTACTTTCCTGTTTTATTTTTTAATTTGGCTTTTGTTTTTATTTTGTAGTTACATGAAAAATTTATAACAAGCTTAGTGTTGAATTGTAGTTTAATTATGAAAATGTTGTTATTAAATAAAGAATAAAGAGGCAATTTAAAGATTTATATGTGGTTCCCTAAGGATGTAAACTTATTAAAACTTTGAAAATGTAGTCGCTATTAAAATTTACTTTAAGATATTCTAAATAACTAATAGCTTCATATTTGTAAATGATTTTCTATTTTATAGATTATAATATAGGATTTAAAATAAATTTGTTTCTACTATCGTCACGATCCTCCCTTATTAATAATCAATAACTAAACAAATTTTTAAGCTAATCCATTCATATTATCAATACGAATCTTCAATTACAGACTCCCAATCAATTATTAAATGGTAATTTGAAATATAAAGTTGAGCTTTGTATTTATATTATCAGAAACGCTTGAACTATTGATAAAAAGGTTCATAACCCGTTAAAAAGTATTTATGAGCGATTATTTAAACACATTCCAGTGATGAAAAGGTAGGATGCATCAGAACCGTTTCACGTAATCTTTGCATAACGAGTTTATAACCAATCTCCATCCACTAATCCGAATTCTGTATGATTTGAACGTTCCGCTTAAATTTATATTTACGTCAGATCTTCGTTTATACTTTAATTTGCTTAGTTTCTCGTTCAGGCTTTATCTCATTCCAGTAATTAAAATCGTTAGTCAAAATCAGATTATCTAGAATTGACCTCATACTGGAAACTCCAGTATGTGCCCTCGAAAATGCAAGATTTCTGTAAGGATTTGTCGATCGCATACTTGACATAAGGGGTCCGATACAAGATTATAATTTATATATTTTAATTATTGATTTTTAAAATGAATATATTTTCTTTAGGTCACCAGGATATGTGTGAGACGAATGTAAAAGCGCAAAAAAGAACGCGTTTAATTTGTATACTGTTACGCATAACAAGTTCTGCCTGACACTGCTTTACTCGTTTCACTTACTAATTATTTCTAGCGTTGATGTTCATTTAAAATTATTAATGGTATTTTATAAATTGAGTATTTTAATTTTTTTAATATATTTTATGAATATCTAAGTCTTGATAACGAAAAATTACACTTATGTTCATTGTCCAAAATAAAACATATTAAGGTTCTCTAAAATCTGACGAAATAGCAGCAATTTAAAAAATACTATTTATATCGATTGCATATAAGATTGCAATTTTCAATGAGATGTTCTTGAAATGTGTTTTTTCTACTTTATTCGGCACTATGACTGAAATATTTTCCAAAGTATTCTTAGAAAAAGTTAAAAAATGTTTTTAGTTAACCCTATAATTACTCATTTTCTAGCAATTACTTGTAAAAAGTGAAATTTTTTATAACATTTATTTTCATACTAATAGAATGAAATGAGACTAAAAATTCTAACTTTTAATTGCGTCAAAAGAATATCCGAATTTTTCAGCATTGTTCTTCAAAAGTCTATGTACAACCAACTTTTTGAATAATAATTATTACTGCTGTAATAGTGCCCATATTTTCGGTATGCATCCAGTAGTGTTACATTTTTCTACCTGCGAGCTTATTTCATATCTTGACCCTCATTGTATAGTAGAAGTTTAATAATAATTGTACTTCATGTGTACATTCTTCCTGCACTTTTGACCAGTAGTCTCACTTTACCCGCTCTTTCCACAACCATTAACTTAGAGGCTGACCGCAAACGAGGTCCCAGTATGCAATCTCACAAATAATCCACACGAAAACAATAATAACTTTTATCACCCCACCCACCAATTTTCCAGCAGTCAATAAAAATCTCGAAATCTGCGCGTCGTTTCGCCACTACGGCTGAACCAACCTTACATCTAGCGATAAATTTCTCGCTCTAAAAGAACCTCCAGTTCCGCAGCGCAGCTTCGCGAACGAGCCCGAGAGAGACCGAAACAAATATCTATACCACACCTCCCTACCCCTCCTCCTCTTTATGTAGGTCGTCGGCACTACCGCCGCGCCGATGATAAACCATAATGTGACCGTCGCAGGGCCGTTTACATTCATTTTAATCGGAATCAGTCGGTGCGGTGCTGGTATAAAGCTGCGCGAAGAGAGAGAGAGAGAGAGAGAGAGAGAGAGAAGGAAAGAGAGAGAAATCGAGGGAGAAATCGAGGGAGATAATTTTCATGCGCTGCGCCGGCGGTACGAAGAGAGTAAGAGTTGAGAGGATGACTGAAAAACGAGAAAAGAAATAATGGGGCCGGGAATAGGTGAATTTTTATTGGGAAATATGAAGAGGCGCTGCTAGCATGGAGTGGGGTTTGAGAGAGAAACACGGGAAGTGGGGGGGGGGGGGTAGTAGTGCGTATGCAAGTGAGCGTTTCTCTAGTTATGCAGGCGAGGCTTTTTCTCTTTTTTTCATCGTGCCTTGCGTGTCGTTTCTTCTTCTTCTTTTGGTCTTTGTTGTTCAGTTCTGCGTGTGGAGGTATTTTCTTTATTTCGTGCTCGCGAGCTCTTTCAGTATTTGTAACGTGATTTATTGTTTGACGCGCAGCTATGACACTGCCTAGGAATATTGAATTTTTTATTTTTGCGCGGTATTTTTTTGTTTCGTTCGCGATGATGAATATTTTTTAAATACATATTTAAAATAATAGTAAATATTTAATTGATACTTACTAAGGGAAGGCACTGCTAAAAATTGGTGTTTCATCGGTTTTTATTTTTTATCTTTCGATCTACGAAACATAATGCAAAACTCATGCAAGAAGTATCATCTAAGAACATAATTGTAAAAAAACTGTAGGAAGAGATAGATTTTTAGTGCATGATTTATTTTAATTTAAAACGTACTTTAAAATCTTTCTTCTCCAATAGGTTTTAATATTTTCTATTGAAATTTTTTTTACATTTTTCTTAGATAATTTTAAACAACTTCTTGCATAGGCATCGCATAATATTTTTCAAATGGATAATAAAAATTGCATAAGAATTGCAAAATAAATTTTAAATGAACTTTTAACGAACTACTTTAGAACAACATTTTCAAAGAATGATAAACTAATAAATGGCTATTAAACAACAATAACTATAATAAAATAACTAAAATTTGAAAAACCATATATATATGTGCTTAAAATTCGTACGAATGATGTTCTGGAGATTTCTTGAATGTTTCAAGTCAATCCATCAAAATTGCTTCTATAACCGCGCAGCGTGTAAATACTTAAACATAAATGTTAACATTTTTCATCAGATCGTATCCCGCATAAAAAGAATTTTGTGATAAAAATTACCGTAAAAATCATTGTAAACGTGGGACATTCTGACATCAGGGAAAATATTACCCTCATTTACCGTATACCTACTGAATGGTAAATATTGTAATGAATACAGATTTTTACAGTAATTTCTATCAGAAAATTCTCTTTGTGTACTATTATGGATTACGAAGGAGATGAACGTTCCCTGCAACTTTTAAAATACCTCATAAGAAACATGTTAAGGTTAAACAACATTTTGATTGCAGTTTGTATTAAAAAGGGGAACATTTCTCTTCATGCACTTTTGGCAATGAATTTCACGCATAATTGATTATGAATCATTTATACATTGATTTCTCAAAGTTTAAATAACAGCTTTCCTGTAAGCTATTTCCGTAAAAATTTAATAAGTAATATGAATTTAAAAAACGGACGCATATTCGTTATGAGATACTCGATAAAAAATACTATATAATGATCTTCAGATAAATATAATTCATTTTTCTTTAGGACATATATTATTTATACAAAACCGACTTTTTTTTATTAACAGTTTATAATTATATAACCACTTAAAAATAATCATACAATATCCAAAAATATATATAATCAATATCCTCAATGAGCAATATATAAATGTACATAATAATAAAATACCCCCAAACCCATCAGTCAATGAAAGCCAAACACTGTGTAAAAAAAACATTATTCTCTTTAAAAGAAAGTGGAACGTTGTAAATTAGGCGACACGGCGCGCAACGTATCGACAAAAGCGCGACCGCGCAATTCTCGCGGGAACAGCGAATCCTGTCAGGCCACAAAGCGTGTCATCGACACGCCACTCCAGTCGGCAATACATCCAATTAATTTGCCCCCGCTGATTAATACAGAATCCCGCCCGTGCTCGACCGCTCGGTAAACTTCAAACGGGGTTAGTTATTCTTGACGGCCGACTCGCTCGCAGTTTTTTTTTTATACCGATGACGGAAAATGGGTCGACGCGACGGTCTCGCTTTCTTTTCGAATGTACGAGTTTGTTTTAATATTGCAGGGAGAGTGGTTTGTTTTGTAATTAGTTTGGGAATATAGGTCGGTTGTAATTAAAAAACTTAAATTAAGAAGTTGAACATTCTAATCGACTGCGACAATGTAATTAATATTGTAGAACCGTTGAGCGTTTAAGGATAGTGTTTGAATTGAAAGGGCAACTTATAAAAAAAATTTTTGATATTGAACAACAAATTAAAATTTAAATTTATGTAAAATCTATTATGATCTTCATACGCTATTTTGCGGTTTTAGACGTCTCTGTTGTACTCAATTATTGATACATTTTCCAAACCATCGTTGACATTAATATTTTCTCTGGTAGAAAGATTGACCAACTATTTGCCGTATAATGCTTAATTTTATGGTGTGTGGTCAATTTATGGCCTGTATTATGGTCAACAACCCAGCTCATAGCCTACGGTTTATGACCAAAAGGTGGTGTAGTTTATATAATTATTTATAAATAAAATTTAATTAACCTGGAATAATTGAATACGAATTACATACTTAAAAGAAAACAAATAATTAAAAAATTATACTAGCATGTGGCACGTCGAGCCTACGCGCTGAAAATATTCAAACCTAACCTACAAATATTTTTTCTTGTATTTATTTTAAGATATGTACGATAAATTTTAGTTTAATTTAATCGTCTGCATTAATAAATATATATTAATTAACACATGAATAAATACATAAATTGGACCAAACGCTGCTTATTTATTTGCGTTGGACTTGTCCAACTATTCTAGTTCAACGACTTAAGTGAAAATTGCTTTAGTAGTTAAGTCAAATTTTCTTGACTCTATTGAGCAAATTGTACTCAGCAATCATGCTCAACTTTTTAAATTAAATCTGCTAAACTGCTCAGAAGGCAAAACCACGTTTTTCTTAAAATGTTTTAAACAGGTAAGGATCTGCTCTCTCCGTCCACTCCCAGCTGTCAACACACTGTGTATGTGTAAATGTCTGCATGTGTGTTGGGAGAGTAAAGAACTTTTGCACGCTAAAAGAATAAGGACAGACATAAGAATAACACTGATTGGTATATCTGTATATATACGACAAATAAGAGGAATAAAAACTTATTTTTCACCATATCCTGGCCGAAAGTACCACATTTCCTCCCGACTCCGAAACTGAAATGTGTCATTTACGGCCCAGGTATGGTGAAACATAGTATACGCCCTGAGAGTCACGCGTATTTTATGTTTGCGCAAAATGTTGTTTAATCATTATAATGATTTCTAAAACGTTTAACTCTTTTGTGTGGACAGACAGTCCACCAATGGTACTGTTAAATATGAAAAAAAATATAATTGTTTACTGTAAAATTCAAAATAATTATGTCGCATCGACAAAACAATGCGTATAAAAAAACCATGTATATGACGATACCAATTTTTTTTAACCCTTTTGGACATCATGTCCTTTTTAAAAGACATTGACTTTTGTTATAACTGTGATATTTGTCTAATATAACGTAAAGAAAAGCTATTAAATTTTGGTATTGTTAAAAAAATAGTATAAAACGTTATAGTTTTAAAATGGAAAAAGATATTTGGAATTTGTTGAGTCTATGGTTGAAAAAAAAATATTGTGAGTTATACATTTTTATTTGTTGACTTGATTTCCTTATACCTTCATAAAAATTTATAATCACGTTCAATATGTATTCTGGTGTCTAAATACGTGAATTAAAAGTTAAAATACCGCTGCCAATTCATTGACACTTAGCTTCCTCAAAATAAATTAATTGTTCCAATATGAAATTCTTTGTTCTAATAAATTAATTTTAAATTGCTATATCTCTTTCTAAATAATACCTAAAAAAGGGTATGCTTTTTTTATCATTGATGGTTTGACAAAAGATAATTTTTTACTAAAATTATAGAACGATAGGTAATAATCCTTATCACAGCAATTGTTTCTCTCTACGTAATTTATTAAAATTATTTGAATATTTAAATTAACTGTAATCAGATGTTAATATGTAGATTCACTGAATTCCTAAACATCTAAAATTTTGTGAACGATTTCCCATCGTAGATTTCCGAGAGAAAAGCTCCCCGTGCCCCGTGGGTGTGGTACGTGGAGCTTGGTAACGGCGCACGTTTGGCATGGCTTTATTTTGACTGTTAAAAGTAATAAACGAGTTCGTAAATGTAGTGGTACTTCATATTAATCTTTAAAGATAGGAAGAGGATTATTAATAAAAAGCTCGAAAAACTAAAACTCAAATGTCCAAAAATGGAAAAATTGCAATAAAAAGACGAGTTCATGAATCTTTAAATTTCTTTTCTATTTCGAATCTTCATTAAAACATGAAAAAAATGAGCTCTGTTTAACTAATAATGACCATGCGATTCTCAAGATATAAGTAATCAAAAAAATTAAAGAGCTACCGTTTTGAAAAGATTCAGATCAGATACTGCCATTATTCTCTAGTACTCGCTACTGAATAAAAATTCATTTTTTTACAAAAAAATTTCTTTCCCATCAAAAGAAAAAGTTATAGCCTCAAAAATTTTGCAGAATATTCTTATCCATATTCCTAATCATCTCAATTTTTTTAGGAAAGATTTTATTCTTATATATATTTCACAGATATAACCGCTTGAAATAAAATGACGGTTTCGTGAATAACCAAACAAGAGAAATAGCTTATTCAAAAAAGTCGACCCCTCTAAGTGCGGGAAAAGCTAAGGAACATAATATCTATGGATTTGTCCCATGTAAAGCAATGTATAAAGTGTAAACGTACTCGGGTGTATCTACTTATTTTTCCTATTTTTCACCGTGTTTTTTAAACCTACCCCACACATAGTAGGGTCAACATTTTTTTTAAATTCAATTACAGTGAGTTTTAAGCAATGATATTGGTTTTATACGTTACTCTTAGACGGGTATAATACTATCAATATGTGGGCAATCCTGTTTTGAATTAAAGTTTGAGATTTTATATACAATGATACGAACGATAAAGTTAATTTAATTTATCTTTTTCAAATTCAGTATTTTCTGATTAATCGTAAATTTTGTAACACGAAACCATTATAGAATAGAAACGTAAACGTCATAAAATATATATTTTGCTGAAAATCTACTATTCAGTGCATTCAAAACGGATCGTGTTTTGAGTTCCGCTGAAAATGAAATATGTCATACGTATATTTCGTAGAGACAGAAAAAGCATTTTTCGATGACCAAATTTTTAAATTTATAGCAGCTGCATAACACTACATTATAACGGGATATGATGCTTTTTATAAAGTTGATAACTGTCACTGGGTGATTTTAGCAATAGGAAGTGAAATTTATTACCGATAATCCACGGTGTTCATATAAATTAAAATTGTTAGTATATAAAATACTAAAGTAACTGCGTTAATGTTAGTGAAAAAGCAATTGACTATACTAAGTAGTCTGACCAAAACTATTGCAATACTACTTATCAAAATTATGATATCCTTCGGAATATTAATTTAAAAACTAAAGTAATTCATTCTCAAAATCAATAGACTGAGCTTGTATAAGTGATAACGTCACTTTCAAAATTTACCAAATGACTTCGTAACCTGATAATAATGTCCATTAAATAACAAACATACCACCTGCAGCGCGCATAATCCCTCAGAAAAAGAAACCCATTTCCCTCGCCTCCAACATTTACGCGCTAACTGCGCAGCAGCAAATCGTGCGAAAATTCCCCAGCCGCTGCGAGCCTCATGCAAATACACGTGTACGCGCTTACATTATGCCTGCACACCGGCGCTCTCCCCGCGTCAATGTTAAAACGTGACTTACGCATTTATCCAGCTGCACGAGCGCTGAATCGTAGCTAGCTCGCGGCGAATTAAAATTACACGCGGTTCGAAAATCCAGGACTACAGCGCTGCTTCGCGGCTCTCTTTGAATATTTATCGCATGCTGAGAGAGAGAGAGAGAGAGAGAGAGAGCGAGTAAGAGAGAGAGAGCGAAAGAGAGAGAGAGAGCGAGTAAGAGAGAGAGAGAGAGAGAGAGCGAAAGAGAGAGAGAGAGAGGGTGGGGAACTGCGATGCTCGTGAATTTGAGAAAGCTTTGGTACGGTCATATGGACGCAGATTTAGAGCAAGTCACGTTGCGGTGCACTGTGGTAAAAACCGATGAAGAACCCACTTACTTATTCATCGATATTTTTTTGTATCAGTGAAAGGGTGCGAGGAATACTTGTGAGCGGTGTGTTTATTGTGAAATTTTGAGGGGATTATTGGGGGTTACGTAGACGTTTGTGGAGGCGGAAAGTAGGTAGGTGGGAATATATATAAGCGGTTTCGAAGGTTCTATTTGTTACATATTAATGAATTTAGTTAACTTTCACATTTTAGTATAATTAGCGCATTATATTTACTTGTATTGAAAATTATCTTTAGCTTTATATTTATGGATCATTAGGTTTGAATGTGATTTTGATTTATAGCAGATTTTGATTATAACATACTTTTAGTTGTGAAAATTTGTTATTTTTCCATCACATTCCAAATTGAAGAATATGCATACAGTTTCGAAAATTCTCGTGATGTCATACAGTAGTTATGGTGTCTTTAAAATAGCTATATTCTGACTTAATTTAAAAAAAAACATACAATAATACGCTATAACATTTTTAAATTTACCGTTCTTTAAAAAATTAAAGAATTGCACATCAGCTCAATTTTCTCATTTTGTATAAGGAAGAAATTTTATGTTAAAACCCGAGTATTTAATTTTATTTTAAATTCGTACTATTTATATTTATGTATTATCTAAAAATCCAGAATATAACGAGCAGCTGATGAAAAATACTAACATAATTAATAACGTAGTTATGCGAAAATACGCCTAAAAATTATGCATGAAGTTTGAAAGAGCTTTATGTTACGGATTAATAAATAATACATATTAAATAGAAAGTATATTAAAAGTTTGAAATTAATTTTTTATGGTAGCACACATGCAAGAGAAATTCGCATATAAAATACTAAATAGAATAAAGTTCGTAGACTAAATGAGAATACTTTACAGCAGTATAATACAGAAAAATCTGAATTTTAGCGAAATATATTATAACAAAGTTATAATCTAATTTCAGTGTTAACTATAATCTCTTATATAAAAAAGCTCATTTTTAAAAAATGTAACATGCCTCATTCGGAAATCATTAACAAACTTAACAGAAGCCGAACGTTTCTCGTTAGCGTTCCACTAAAAGGATATTTATGACACATTAATGAGGCCTAAATCAAAATCAACCACGTTGTTCAGCATCGCGGCAACGACACAAAGCAAAACTAAAAAGACAAAGCGTCGCTCAACGACACAAACCTCTGGTAATAATTCCTCGCTTTCACCTTTTCAATTATACCTTCGACGTAGCGTCTATTCCAGCCGTAAGCCCGGGCATCGTATTTTATGCGATCGCCAGCCACTGCGTCGAAAAAAACCGTTACTAGCGTCGATGCGTAATGACCCGAAGCCGCGTATAAAATGATAATAACTCGCGGCAGTACCGCACATGCATTTTTACGAGGGGCACACATTTGCAATTATATGCGATTCGACGTTATAAAAAGCCCCACGCAAATAGCTTAATTGCAATCTAAATCGCATGTTGCTGCGCACGCCTAACGACGTTTTGATTTATGCTCGACTGCGGCGGCGGCGGCGGCGGGAGGAGGTTATATTGCCACGGGCTTTTACTTGTGACATGCTAATAATAATAAGCACACGCGGGTGGGCGATGTATCGCGAGTTACAGTGTGCGAGCTTTAGCGGAAAAATAATATTCGCTTCGATGCAGTGACGTCCGAATGGATGCTCGGCAATAAAAGGTTGCACATAGTGATGTCGTAAATAACCATTTAAGTGGAGACTGCGTGTTGGGCACAGCCGAATCGCGTAAAAAACAATATTATACGTTTAGCAACTGACAAATAATTTCAAATGAGAAAGTATATATGGTTCAAGGGCACGTATACGTATGGTCTTATTTTTGGTATCACTTTCTTAACGCATTCAAGAACATTATATATTTATTTTAGTTAAAAATGCGAAATTTTCTAGCAAATTCAAATGTCCATTAAAATGGACATACTGGAAAATGTAAAAATAATTATTTATCGGTTGGAACGGTTTTTTAATTTTAACTTGATGAATCCTAATTGGCACACTGAGTATTAGGAATGTAAGTATACACTTGTATACATGTTTACATGTATACAGACATAAATCTACATGAATATGTTAAAAGAAATCTTGTTATCAAAACCACTCAAATTTTTTAGTTGACCATAAAATCATCATCATTACTAGATTTAATTCAAGTTCGAAAGGGTTGAAGCGATATGCGTAAATTTAAATTAAATGTGGAAAATAAAAATTACTTTCGTTTATTTATAAGTCATGTGGAAAAAGAAATCCGATAAATTCTTATTTTGGAGAAAAATTTTAATCTTATAGTAATTGTATTGGCAAAATTGTAATCTCATAGTAATTGTATTTGGAAAATTGTAATCTTATTGTAATCAAATTGTAATCTCATTCTGCATATATCTCTCCGATTTACTTTGCTTACAGAAAATATGATTTCCTATAATATGTCACGGAGTGAATCATTAGCGACATGAAGATGAGCAGAATCGGCCGTTGAGCAGAACGCCGCGAGGTGGTGAGCGCAACTGATCAGCGCCGGAGGGGTAGGCGTGCATGCTGGTCGGAGAAGGGGTTTTACGCGAGTATGATGGCCGATGGCGAGGTCTAGGTAGTAAGGTCCGTAGTTTTTGGTGTCTAGATGGTTATGGTGACCGATAACGATGTCTAGTTCATGTGCTCCGTAGTTTTTGGTATCTAGATATACGTGCTGATCGGAGAAGGTATCTAAGTGGTTATGGTAGCCAATGCCGAGGTCTAGGTAATCGCATTGTAGTTTTTAACTAGTTTGTGGATCAAGATTACAGAGAGTACGGTACACACTACCTAAACCTCGGCATAGGCCAGCATAACCACGTAGACACTTCGATCAGCACGTATACATAAACACCAAAAGCTACAGAGCGAACTACCTAGACCTCGTCATCTGTCACCATATTACTACCTAGACACCTTCTCCGACCAGCACGTACATCTAGACACCAAGAACTACGGAGCGCACTATCTAGACCTCGTCATCGGCTACCATAACCACCTGGACACCTTCTCCGACCAACACCTAGACACCAAAAACTGCTGACCGCACTACATAGACCTCGCCATTGGCTACCATAACCAGGTAGACATCTTCTCCGACCAGCACTGATTAGCTGCGCTCCTCACCCCGTGACGTTCTGATTAAAGACCGATTCTGCTCATCGGCCGAGGTCCGATGCAGTTCTCGGTATCAGCCGTTGCTCAGTACTTAGAACGTCTGTCTTACAAGTCAACTGAATAGGGTTATAGCCTGAGTTTCGCCACTTTTTTCTGCTGCATAACATACTGGTGCCCAACGTGGGGCAGAAACTTTCGAGTGTCCGTACCCAAGAGTAAATTAAAGTTTTCTAAGTTACCCGATGGAGGGCGATTGAAACGTCGAGTACCTAGTCTGTCTGCGGAGAATAGTGTCACGAGGTGTTTAGAGAATCTATCTCACATGGTAGACAGGAAGCAGCTTTAAAACGCATAAAAATGACGACAAAAACTGAAAGCGGGGATATGTTTGTACTTAAAAATAGATGAAAAATCAGTTTGATCTCATATCATAGCGACGAGTTTAACTATCTTAAAATATGCGTTCTCTTATCTATCCTCAAAGCTCACTGTATCTATCCTCAAAGCGCACTGTATCTATCCTCAAAGCTCACTGTATCTATCCTCAAAGCTCACTGTATCTATCCTCAAAGCTCACTGTATCTATCCTCAAAGTTCAATATATTTATTCTCAAAGCTCACTGTATCTATTTCTTCTCGAATTAATTGGTAAGACATATAGACCAACTCGCTTCCCCAAAGCATCGCACTCTCGTCACTTCTTTTCTTCTCTCTCCTACATTTTCGACTCCTTGCATTTGCGCTTACACGTGCGCAAGAGACTAGGTACCGATAAATTCGCTCCCAGTGCTCGCGAAGGATTTTTTGGCCGGGAGCCATTGCGCGAGCGCGAGTACGGGACTCTCGGATAAGCGCACGCGGTCGTCGAACCATAAAGTGGAATTCCGCGATCGGAACGAGAGGGGAACGAGCATTAAACGAGAGCTCGCCGGAATAAAAGGAGAGACAGGGTGCAGGGTAAAAAGAGTGGAGAGGTTAAAGGAATAGAGAGAAAGTTAGATAGGAGCGGGGAAGAAAGTCGCGAGAGAGAGAAAGAATTTGGGTGATTTTTCGGTAGATTGTGAGAGCATTTTTTCCGACGAGCAGTTTCTCGAAATACGATTGGTGCAACTGTTTTTCGAACTCTAGTTTGAGATTTATATCGGATACGCAGTACCGCGGTCTTGTATGTAATACTTGTTTATTATCTTTTGTGGTCGCAGCGGATAGAAAACCGATGTATTCTGCAATAAATTGGTGTATTTGTGGTGAACGCGATATTCGTGGATGATGAAATTTGAAATCTTTATCAGATGTAGAAAGTATATGTATGGATACATGTTATTGAGAAAATTCTTTTGTTTACGAAGTTTTTAATTTTGGTCTATCACAGAAAAAACATCATTTTAATGAGAATTCTTGTCGTTTTTTTACGTTTGCTGTTTCTAGACGTACCCGTTAAGCTAGAAAATTGCAATAAATACATTGCAATGTAACTGTACCGAATATAGCCCGTGTACCCAATATCGCCCACCATAGCGACCCTAGCTATTACGCGATGCAACCGGTAAATAGTTGGTTAATTGTGTATATAATATCAGTAGTCGTTTATTGTAATACACTACCTTCGTAATACTTTCAAATGGTAATGTTTAGTCATACTCTAGGATATTTTCCATTCATATATTAGAAAGATATGAAGATTGAAAATCAGAGCCACTAATTCAAAGAGACTGAAACTACTAAAAAAATGCACGCTTCATTCACAAATAACTCGATCATAAAAACATTCCAATCATCAAATATCAAGTAGCTCGCCAGGCAAGGAAATCCGCGCGCAACTCAAGGCGTTTAAATCTCGACCAGCAATTGGAATATTCATGCCGCCTCCCTCGAAGGCTCGTCACAAAAAGTGCCGCAGACGGCGCCCAACGCCTAGCGCGAATTGCTAAATTATCCGGCAACGCAAACTCTCTTCGGCCTTTGGCCGGCAGACTACCCCCCTTCCCCCCTGCTGCGCCGTAATCGCGAATCTACAATTATCACCGCCACTTAAACTAATTTCCATTCGACTCCCCGGGGTGAGTTTCGCCGAGTGCTCTTTCTCTCTCCGCCTGCGCATCTGGCTCGAGCTTGTTCGCACCTTCGTTGTTTCGAGCAACAGCCTTTGTTTGGCATACTGCGTTTCTTACACATAAGAATTGTACACGTAATTATTGTGCACAATTTAGCATTGGTCAATTACATCTATATATATATAATTTGACCAATGTTAAATTGTGTACAATAATTACGTGCATAATTCTTATGTGTAAGAAATGCTCTATGCCCTTTGTTTCTACCGGGAGAGCTTTTTTTCACTGGCGCGCGCACACTTAGGTATTTTTAGTTCGAAGGATTTTCTTGCTGGTGTTGGGAGATTTTCTTTAGGTTGATGGTTGAATAAGATGAAAAATTGGGTTCTTGAGCAATGTGATTTATTATGTGATATTTTTAATGGGTTTGGGTAATGTTCAGAAATTTTGTGACATTTTAACCCTTTCAGACCTGAATAAAACCTGACAATGATACACTGCTTTTTCAAGTGTATTGTGACGTTTCATGGCCTAACTAAGAAAGAACTATGTCCAGTTTTTTATACAAATTGGGCACCCGAGACAGTATTAAAACACGGTTAGGATTATAGGGTACTAAAGGAACATGAAAAAATTTGACAAACTCAACCTCAGTTTTTTATCATGATTCTGACAATATTGGTCCATATATTATAAGTCATATATAAAAACATTGGCAAAAATGCAAGCATTTAGTATCTCTTGTTAATTTATATATAGAATGATTTCTCTTTGTATAATAGTATTGATATCATTTGTATGTAGGTGGCTCTGCTTTCAGTTTTTCTTTAAATTATAAGCAGTCAAAGATACATATAAAATTCGTGCTTAAACCGGCCGAAATCGATTCTACCTCGGCTCCGACATCCCCCTTGTTGCTTAATATATTTTGACTCCAGTTATTACTTGATTAGGGACTTTTTGACTCATAAATTATCTTTACTTCATATCTTGAGACCTGCACAAATTGAACAGTTTTTTTTAATGAATGACTATCAAAAAGAACTAAACGATGGTATAAGTCAACTTCTTCCACAAAGAAGTATTATAGTGTACTTTTAAGAATAAATATCATTATTCGAAATATTGTGAAAAGAAATATCTTAAACTACTGTTCAAAAATAATAAAAATGTAAACGGGAAAAGTGTACTTTCAGAAAATACCGGTGGTTTGTTTATTAATTAAAAAGTAGGTATTTGATTAGGGTATTTTGGCCTTAGGTAAAGTCAAACATCCTGTAACACACGGCATGATAAACTTCGTTCAATCGATTCTTCTGTCACTCTCTCTCTCTCTCGTTCTCTCTTCACTTCAATCTCCACCTCACCTCACCTACCTCACCATCACCTTCTGCCGACATCCATCCATCCCACTCTATTTCCATCTCTATCTATCTTCCTCCGTCTCTCACTTTATCTTATTCATTCTCAATGTCCTTTCCCCTCTAACTTCCTCATCTCTCTCTCTCTCTCTCTCTCTCTCACTCTCTCTCTCTCTCTCTCTCTCTTTCTCTCTTACAGAAGCTCTCAAGCTTGTACATTCTCTCTCTTCTTCACTACGTGAAAGAGAAAAAGAGTAGGAGAGAGAGAGAGAGAGAGAGAGAGAGAGAGAGAGAGTTCAGCTCTCCCCGATTTACTCCGATCCTCGAGAGCGAACCGTAAGAGCGTTCCACTTGGGAAAAAAGGAATTTCTCTCTTTCTCTCCGGCTCGCGCTTTTTCTTTCTCTTTCTCTCCCTGGCCCGAGGAATTTGATTCATTAATCAAAACATCTTCCGACCGCTAGCCGCGCTACGCCGCGGTGAATACCCCTGAAAAGCCGGAGGTGTTTAAATGTTTCTTTTATGGGTATAAATAACTTTGCTCGTCCTTCTGCTGCCGCGCCGCGCCGCTGCAGCTCTCTCGTAATGTTCTCTTTTCCGGAGCTTTTTGTTCTCCCCTTTTTTTCGGTAAACTTTCGCGAGGCGGACGCTTTGTTATGAGCACTTGCTCGAATAGTTCGTAATGGTGTATATATAATGGCGATACTTTGGAAAGTCTGACTCTGATGATCGCAGGCTGCGAGTGGATGGGGCTACCTTTTGCCTTTAGTATTGAGTTAAAAATTTATCGTTTTATGAGTTATATGGAAAGGAATTAAATTATATACATGCAAAAGTCATTGGTGAAACGTAATGAATCATTTTGTTTTATGGTCAAGCCATGCTAAAATAATTGCTTATTGATACGAATCCACACTGATAAATGATTGAAGCAACAATATCCTTTTGTCCTAGAAACCCTTATATTTTATTGTATAATGCTTTTCTGCATGGTGTACTCGTATATTCAATATCTTTCTTAATTATCATCAAGTTATGCCTCTCAAACTTCACTGTCGAAGTTTCTTGATATACAATAAATCATAACGATATTTATTATGCAACCATATTTTGTTATAAACAGAATAACTGACAAAAAATCGATTTTTTAAATTATTTGCAGAAAATGTTGGTCATGAACATACTTAAAAAAATACATATCTTTATGATTACATATTCGAAGGTTTGCTGATTATGAATTTATTATTAGATTATGGTGACGTTAGTTTTTACAATTCGATTTGTTCTTTGGAACCGTCATTTTTAATTTTATATTTTTACACCGAAATCTACAAAGGAATTTTATGAACAAGTATACAAAAGTCATGGAAAAAATTACGAAACACTAGTTCTTGTATCATAATTTATTTCTTAAAACGAATGCAGACATTCTATTAATTATTTTCAATTCATCCTTCGTAATTTAGTTATGGGCCAAAATGTAATTGCATGTGACTATTGTTAAATTGATTATAATGTTTTTAAAGCAAAATAAGAGTTCGTTTTTTTGATAATGATAATTTAAAAACTTGCTTAAACGGCGATTATTAAGGAGGTTGTATGCGTATATATATATGTCATAAAAAAACATTTTTTACTACAATGTGTGAATGTCATAAAAAAACATTTTTTACTACGTTGTGTGCGTGTACGTGTGCGCGAATATGTGTGCATGTGCGTGTGTGTGTGTGTGTATGTGTGTATCTGTGTGTGTGTGTGTGTGTGTGTGTGTGTGTGAATGAATGTGTGTGTGTGTGTGTGTGTGTTTGTGTGTTTGTGTGTTTGTGTGTGTGTGTGAATATGTGTGCGTGTGCGTATGCGTGTGCGTGCGCGTTCACATATGCGTGTACATGTACGCGTGGGGTGCGTGTGTGTGTAAGTGTGTGAGTACGTGTGAGTGTGTATGTGTGTGTGTGTATGTGTGTGCGCGTGTGCGTGTGTGTGCATGCGCGTTCGCATGTGCGTGTGCATGTACGCGTGCGTGTGCGTGTGTGTGTATGTGGTTGGGCTCAGTTGTTGGTTTTTTTAAAGGAAGGGGTCTCAAAAATATTTTTTTTTGTTTTTCGATGCGGGTTTGGTTTACATCAGTTTTTTGAATACATTTGAAAGAGCTTGAAATTATATTTTTTTGTCCGAACCGAAATTTTTTATAAACTATTTCCTTTTTTCTGTTAAACACCGTGCCGAGTAGGAAATCATTTTGTACAAAAATTGATTTTCTATGTCGCACGATAACTTGAGTAAATCGGCATTATTCCTTTTGAAAGTTTATAGAACTATCTCTTGGCTGAGTTCTTTGTCCAGATCATTAGGACGTTTATTTTTCAAGATATTAGAGGTTATATTTTATTTCAAACATTTTTTTGAACGCTTGTATCTCGAGAACGACGCGGTCATTTTTTGCCAACTGGAGCTTATTTCTTCGGTACGTTAATAAAAATTCGGTATTAAAAATAATTTTAAAGGTTCATCAAGTTCTTTTTGTTGATAATGAATTTTTTATTTTACGTTATTCGTAAATCAATGAGGTAAATATATCAATGATGTGATACGCTGGTGGAATATAAAATCAGTTATAGAATGATTCTTATCTTAAAATAAAAATGCAGTTCTATTATATAATATAGGAGTATTTACATATATTAATAAAATTGGTAAAAAGTTTAGAATAAGGTAGAGATTAGTAGATCGATTTATATTTAAGTAGATATGCCTGTACATAATCAGATAATCTCTATAAACACCTAATTGTAGATACACTCCCAGAAAATTCTTGCAAGATTATTATTATATTATATGTAAAAAAAATTATAGGGATGAATTCTTTGTTTGTTTCTTCTGATGTATCAAAGGATTATACAAAAATGCCAAAAAGTAGTTTAATTAATTATGATAACTTATTATCAAAAAACGTTAACATTAATATATCGAGAACGGCGCAATTGTTTTTTACCAAACAGGCTCATTTTTTTCGTTTATAAATGATGATTCAAAATTCAAAAGAAATTTCAAGATTCATCGATTTCCTTTTTTTTTATGACAATTGTTCGATTTTTCGATTTTTGTGTTTTCGATTTTCGGGTTTATTGGTATGCTAGAAATATTGTGATCAATTTAGTGTAAATACATTAAAAAGAGCGACATAGAAGAGAGACATAGAATTACCTATCGTTTGTTATACACAAAAAAGTAATTTTTAATTTAAACGGTTATATCTTGGAAACTTATGATGGAAAAGCGTTGAATTTTATGTGCAATTCCTTAAAAGTTAAAAATTATGCAGAATATTTTATATATTCATATAATTAAATTGAAAGATAATTATTTATAATACAGACGAATTTTTATCTGTTTTTTAATAAACATACGAAATCAGAAAAAAAGATTCCTCGATTAGTTTTTGTTTTATAACGATTTTTTTATTTGCGATATTTTGAAATCCATAAAGTTTTTGTGTAATTTATCTTTTGACAGCAATCAATGATAAAAAATACATCTTTTTGAAATATTAATAAGAAAGAAATACAGCAATTTAAAAAAGAATGTATTAGAATAAAGAAATTCACATTGGAACAATTTATTTAGTTTGGGGAAGTGCCAATATATTGTCAGCGGTTTTTTTATCGAAATTCAGTTATTGTAAAATTGGATATCGTCAACTTTTGCCTTTGAAATAGAAAGAAGTGATAAAACAGTGGAAATTTTTTTATTTGTTATCCGATTTGAATTTTGAAGGTCACATTTTGTTCCTTGAATAATTTCAGGGTGACTTTCCGGTATAAAAGTTAAAAACTATCGAAAAACCTGCAAAGTTACAGTCTACAGTTTATACTTGTAAACGCTAAAATTTACAAAAACTGGTGTATGGGCTTATAAACAATTCACTGTAACCTTGCAGGTTTTTCCATGTTTTTCAATTATTGTATGGATAAGTCCCCCTAAAATCTTTCAAGGAACAACATGAGACCATCAATATTAAAATCAGGTAACAATTGACTTTTATATCATTATATGAGATTAAATTGTAGTAAAAAATGTTTGTTATGACACATATCTATGCATACAACCTCCTTAATAAAAATATTTCTGTCATGTTATTATTCATTTCTTGACAAGAAACAGACTTACAAAATGTTATGACTCATTAATCCTTCATAGTTTGTCTAAGTGGGTTAAAGTTGAACTTGACTAATCTAAACTTTTTATTACTATAACTACGTAAAATATATAAAATGTCATTTTAAAAGAATATAAAATTCAAATCTACGCTGAAAGATTGTCATCAACTTCAAAATTACTGATTACACTCTGAAGTTATTAAAAATTCTTCCTCGACTGAATTCCACTTTACTATGCAACGGCCACGTTTCACTTCCATTCTCAGATTGAAAATCAATCTGAACTCTCGACTTCGTCACTTTCGAAATTTAATAATCACTTTATGATTACGCGCGATGAGTATAAAAATGGGATATATATATTTATATATAGTACAGCAAAAGGAGACAAAGAAAGCTTGCGCCGCGCGCGCCCGAGCGAAAGTGGACCAGCGCAGTTTTCATTACGTTCAAGTATATTAGCGCTCGGCGAGCATAATGAAGACAAGAGAGCGAGAGTGCAAGTAAGTGCAAGACGAAGATGGAGGAAGAAAAAAGCGAGCTAGAGCTAAGAGGTATAAGAAGAAGGAGAAGAGAGAGAGAGAGAGAGAGAGAGAGAGGGGTAGGGTGGAAGCTTATAACGACGACGGCAAACATCGCGTAGCAGCCAAACAAGAAGGGACAGTCTGACGTCGAAGGCTTCTCGCGGTGTTGGCAAAGAGCGAGGGTAGATAGTCTTTGAAGACGCTGGAGTAGTGAAGTTAAGAACGGAGAAGGTGAGGAAAAGAATAATATCGTACGCTGTTATCGATTCTGCGCAAATCTGCACTTGATAGATGTTGCAGACGATAGTTGAAAATTTTAATTATTTTTTAAATATAGTATTTTGAAAACATGTTATTTGAAAAAGTATCATTGTTTATGATGAATTCTAAGTTTTAAGGTTGCATAGGCTATACAATTCAACTTAAATACAAAATTTTCAATTAAAAACTGCAATAATTAACTACATGAAATAATCCTCACAGATTTGATGTTTAGTAGAATTATGGGTAATTGAATATCATAAATCTTAAAAAATATAAATTAATGCCGATCAAAAATTAAAAATGCAACAATACGTAAACACGTCGATCATAACTCATAACGTATTACTTTAAAAATGTTCCCTTTTTATTTAAATATTCATAAAGAGTATGTAGAAAATTATGAACACGAAGTGAACTAACTTAAAAAAAGTACATTCAAAACTTCAAAGAGTAAGTAAAAGTGGAAACTTAGCAGTTCATTTTTTTTGGAAGTGTAAACTGCTCATTTTCTACTTTATAAAAATGCGTTTAGGAGTGTGTCCTAAAAGAACTTTAAAAAGAATAAACTGCTTAATTTACTCTTTTAATAGGTTATAAGCTTCTAATTGTCTAAAGTAAAGAATTAGCCGTTTACGCGTTCAAAAGAATAAAGTGTTAAGATGTTCGACTTTTATACATCAATTTTCACTCTTTGAAGCTCAGCGTCTACGTCAAAGTCATTTTATTTAAATATCAAACATTATTTTCATATCACCATAAAATACATTATACATTCGATCTTCTGAAAGTCTGACGTAACAAAATTTATATTCACACCTCGCAAAATTCACAAAAAATATTTATATCGGCAAAAAAATCTTTCACTCTCGTAAAGCAAAAAGCTCGCGAGCGTAGGTAGAGAGCACGAGGTAAAATCCCCAGGAACGACGAACGATGCGAGCTTGCGGCAGCAGAAGCTAAGAGAGAAAGAGACAGAGAGAGAGAGAGAGGAATGGAAAGCGTGCCTCGACACGGTCCGCCCAGATTTCGATTCCGGAGATTGGAGGAGAGCCGAGAGAACGACTGCTGTCTCTCCTTCTCCAGATATATACCCTCTCTTTCTTTATCTTCCTCGGGCTTCTCTTTGTCTTTATCCCCACGCGGCACCTCCGGGGACTTTCACCTGATCGACGCTTCACGCACGCGCGCCGCGCTCACCCTTTTGTTGTCTCTTCTCTTCAGCTCACCTCACGTCGTCTTCTTGTGCCACTTTTATTGTTTTTTCAGTCGGCAATCGTAAACACTTGCGGAATATCACATCGTGCAAGCTAGAAATCGATATACCGGGTCACGCTTAGCAGTTGTATACAAAATACTCGGAGTGTGGATGTGTGATTTCAGGCTGCGAGAAGGTAGAAATTAAATTTCGTCCTGTTCTACGAAGTCTGAAACAGCGTGAGAAAAAATCAAATTTAAAGAAGTGCGTGAAGAATCGATCAAACACGGAAAAAAGTGTTGAGCAAGAACGGCTAAGCAGCATTTACTCGCCAGGTTAAGTGATTTTCGCTTAACTGGTTGTAAAAAAACATTGTATTTTTATGCTTTTATCAAGTTAATAACATTTATTTGTTTACAAATATATTTTCAAAACACTGTAGGAAGGTGTCGGAAATTGAAGTCGGTACGTCCAGATGGAAAACAAGCGCCTTAACCATTTAGATCAACACGCGAATTGTTTTGTTAGTCGCGAATTGGAGGTTTGGTTCTTGCGTGACAATTAGGCATATTCTGTAAAGTAAATTAAACTGAACTAACATTCAGCGATTTTTACTTAACTAACTTAAGAAAGTATTACGAAAGATTTTTTTCCGTGAAGATACCAAATAAACAAATTCAAGCACTAAAATCGAATAAAATTCAACAACAAACTTTGATACCTAATATTTTTTTTATATATCTTTCTATTTCTCGCGTATACAGAGTCGAAGCTAATATTAATAGTATTCATGTGACAATAATTCGAGCATAATGTTCAACCGACAAACATTTCAGAAAAAATCGTACCATACTCTGCAATAACGCAAGCAATAAATAGACTCCTCCCTTCGCACAGCGTCGAAATTTCGTTTGCAATTTAAGAATTTTTCATCGTCGCACACCTCTCACATTGCTGTTTCAAAGCAATGCGAAAAAAGAGAGTGAAAAGTGGAGGAGTCTCTAACTAGCACTCTTCGGCGCGCGATGCAAAGTGCCGCTGCTGTGCTCCCGGCATTCCTTGGATTTTATCATCCCTACACCTACCTGCCTGCTTACTCTCTCGCGAGGCACGAACGAGCGTGGCGGAAATTTTAATATTCCTTCGCACCCTCCGCCACCTCCTTCTCGCTCGACTTTTTTTTAAGGAGAGAGTAGTTCGTCCTTTTTACGGAGAGGGGAGGGGAAGAGGATTTTTAGCCGGGCGCGCGTTGCGTCATGAATTAATCTGAATCCGAGACATTTCGTGTGTGTGGGTGTTTGTGTGTATGTGTGTGTGTGCGTGTGTGTTGGGTATGTGTATGGGTGTGTGTGTGTGTGTGTGTGTGTGTGTGTGTGTGTGTGTGTGTGTGTGTGTGTGTGTGTGTTTGTGTGTGTGTGTATAGATAGATATTAGATATATATTAAAAAAATTTACATAGTTATACTAAATGTCATAATAATTTTCATTTCGTTTCGACATTATATTATAATAATATCACATCAATTTGTTTTGTAAAAGCATAGTAGTTCGTAAAATAAAAGCCCATTTGGATTCAATAAGAAAAAAATCACGTCAAATACATTACTAGATAATCACAATTATGTTTGTCAGGTACATATATAATTTCGCTTTGGTAATATCTATCACGTCGTGGTTTATAGTAAAAATACACGCATACGCACAAATTTTCATTCACGCATCAATAGCCGCACATCAAATACACAAATAAATACAATCACTCCGATAACATGAAACTAAAATTAATAAATAAATAAATAAATAAATATGACAATACAGTTATGTGCTTCATAGCCGCCAGTTTAATCTCGCATGTACTCACGTATCACAGTCTTAAATTTTAACAGTGATGCAAGGTTTCTGAAACTGCTTCTTTAACATCACCTCTACTGGAACTCCTAGCCTGGTTTTTATTAAATAAAGCGTTAAGATATGACGGCTCACCTATTCGAATAATTTTGTACATTATAATCGTGAAAAAATATTTTTTTCGTGCTTTTATGGTAGACCAGTCCAGTTTCTTCCGATAGGGTGTGATGTGCTCGACAGTTTTACCGCCGCAGATATATCGCATACACGAATTTTGTAACCGTTGCAGTCGTGTCTGTAGTTTTTCTGATACATCAATATACACCAGAGAGCAGTAGTCGAGATAAGGCACAATCAGCGCACTTGCCAGCTGTTTACGTAACGCCTCGGTGTTGCAGGACCGGAATAATCTAAGACCATATAAGGCGCGATTTACGCGTTTAGTAACGTAATCTACGTGAGGTTTCCATGATAATTTTGAGTCCATTACAACACCGAGGTTAGTTACAGTGTCAGAGAAAGGTACATACACACCGTTCTCCACCTCAATGCCTGTCAGATGAAGATCATTTAAAGAATTAATATTATATACCGAGCCGAAGATAATTGTTTTAGTTTTGCCAACATTAAGACGAATACCAACAGCCGCCGCCCAACGCGTGAAGAAGATGTCTATCACATTCACAACCCAAGACGCCAGCTAGATCATTGATATAGAGACTGAAAAGCAGGGGCCGAGCCCTGTGGAACTCCAAGATTGGTGGTGAGCCAACCTGACTGACCATTGGATTTAGTAGTTACTCTTTGAGCACGCCCTGTTATATAGGGTTTAACCCACAGGACTACGCTACGAGAGAAGCCCATACTAATCAGCCTCTTAAGAAGTATAGTTGGGGAGATGGTATCGAAAGCTCTACTAAAGTCGAATAGTAACAAGATGGTCAAGGGTTTTTTCTTGCTGTCGATTCGATCCCTAATGTCTTCAGTCAGTTTAAGTAAAGCGGTTTGGGTGCTGTGATATTATCTGAAACCAGTCTGGAGGGGATCAAGAACCTTGTTAGATGTTAAGAACTCTGTAATTTGTTCACGAACAATTTTCTCCAGGACTTTTGAGAGAAAGCTAAGTAGCGCTATTGGTCTAAAGTCGGATGCAGAGGAGGGCACGCTAGTCTTTTTCAGTGATACAAGATGTGCTTTCTTCCAAGTTCCTGGGAAAATTCCACTGCATAAAGACGAATTGTATATATTGACAAGGTGGGGAACAATCACCGGAAGAGCTTTAGCTACCATACTCTGCGGAATGCCGTCTTCACCCGTTGCTTGCGAGGTAAAATGGAGGACAAGGTCTGAGAGTTCGAAATTATCAAAGATATTCTGTTTTCAGTTTTATTAGTGACTTTTACTAACACTCTTTCTTTCTAGCCTAATAATATATCCATAAATGCTTGAATATTTACTATGAAACTCATTTCCTGAATATCTTCACGTTTTATATAAATCGAATATATATTTTTATTTATAAATCTTCTCTTTCTTTATATATAAATTATTTGGGTACAACAAAGTATTTGATACACTGTAGTTTAAACTGACAAAAACGAGCAAAATGTAAATCCCGAAGTACACTATCTCACGCAGCAAGTTCTTCAATGCCGTAGCAACGACGAGGACGACGAATTCGGTAATCGTTTTTCTCTCACTCTCGAGCGTCGGAACGTCTGCTTGCTCGACACTTCAAGTCGTAACTCGGGTTTTGTAGCGCCTCGACGATTTTCCACGGGATGATCCAATGGCAGCATTTTGTTGCGCGCGCTCCCGAGGTACCCGTCGAAAATTTGATTTTCCCGTCAACGCCTCCTAAATTCGAATTATAACTCTTGTACCTGTATCTTCGCTCCGCGCGTCTATATATGTAGTGTTACCTTCAAATAACTTCTGGTTTTAAGTTGTTGGTTTACAGTTTCTCGTGACCTAATTCGTAAGTGTTGTTGAATTGGCAATAAATTGAATCGTATTCAATGTTTTTATTTCTCTATAATTTTTGCCTTTGTTGAAACAAAATGCTACATTTCTATTGTAGGCGTTTTATTAGTGTGACCTTTTAGTCAGATACCCATGATATAGTTTAAAATATTAAAGGTCAATTAACATGGGAAGAATAGCCCTGGAGAATCTACAAACGGAGTTGTAGGAATTCTTTCAAGCTAGGCAATTTGCGAAAATTTCAAACTTTCACTTAAAAGTGCACTCCGATACTATAAAGACCACTTACAGTTGTGTAAACAGACGTATAGGGGGGTACATTTATGGGTAGTCGGAAGGGTGTGAGCAGATGGATGAGTGTAAGGGCTTATGGGCTATTGGGTGAATGGGTGGGTACGCATATGGATGAGCGAGTGTTTGGGTGTAGGGATCGGTATGTGGGTGGATATGTGTGTAAATAGTTTAATGTATTTTCGGTTATTGGCTGGGTTGATGGGTATATATATATATATATATATATATATATATATATATATATATATATATATATATATATATATATATATATGGGTAGACGGATATGTGGATAGGTGCGTGGGTGGATTTGTAAGTATGTAGGTGCATTTAGGTAGATGGATAGGTATAAGGTTACGTCCATGGGCGAATGAAAATAAGTGTATGGGTGACTAATTTGATGCATGCATGGATAGATGTATATGGATGGAATTGTATGGGTGGATGAATGGATGCGTCGATGAAGGGATGGAAGTGGATATGAATAAATGGATGTGTGAGTGGGTGTGTGAATATGTGGGAAGATATGTAGAAACGTGGATAGATGGAAGTTCATAGGTCGTTGTATACATGTGTGGGTAGATGGGTGGATGGGTTGATGGGTGGAAGTGTATATAGGTCGATCGATGGATGCATGGGTACGGAGATTGAAGTGTACGGTTGGATGTATAGATGTGTGGGTAGAGGGATGTAAGTATGTAGCCAATTAATGCATGGCTGGCTGAATGGATGCGTAAGGGAGATTGATGGATACGTGGGTAGAGGGGTGGAACTATGTAGGTGGATGAATGGATACATGGGTGGATAAATGGATGCCTAGGTACAAGAATGGATGTGTGGTTGGAAGGGTGGGATTATATAGGTGGATGAATGGATGTGTGGGTGGATGGATGTACTCGTGGATAGATAAATTGGTGAACAACAAACAAACAACAACAACAACATCAACTATATTGCCCCGAGGAAGCGTTATCAACCAAGGGTATTTTTTTAGTATTAAGAATGGAATCCGATTTTATAAAATTTGTCACTTTAAAGAATTGATTGCTGATTTTTTCACTATAATTGCTAAGCAAATATAATATAAATTTTATTTTTAAATTTTATTTGTATTTTTAAGTTTCATTGCAGTATTAGTTGTTATTAATATTCTGGGAATTATTTACATCCGTTTGTTATTTATAGTTTTACTATATTATTCAACGTTTTTTCTCACCGTTGGGAATTATAAAACATAGTTTTTACTTATTTGGTCCGTATAGATCGCAAACCTAAATTAGCGATTAATATTATATTAAAAATTGTAACTGACATCTGTGACAAGGCTTTCCTCCATTCGGAACATCGTAGTTTCAGTGATGGTCTGGGCCGGAGTCCCGTAGAACCTTGCTCAAGGATGGTTTTAAATATAATTGTCTATAGAACTGACATAATTTAGCAGCATTTCAGTTTTATTTTGGTAATTTAAGAACAAAAATAAGTAAATACCATTTAACCTAAAAAGATCTTATATCCTCCAAAGGAAAACTTTTTTTCTCAAGTAAAACTTGGAATGAAAAATATCGAGATTGAATCTCGACCTCGTTCTTTCGCCAGCTCCCACCAAAAAAGAAGAAAAAATATACATACCAAACAAAACCAAGTCGAAATTCTCCCGCATCGAAGAACCACAGAGCTGTTTCCTTTTCATCAAATGCGTCTATATGCGCTTCGCGCGAAAATAAGCTTGCGCCCGCGCGTAATCCGGGCCTCGCGTACGCGGCATATAAATAAAACATGCTGCAGGCACGAGAGAGCGAATTGCGAAAAGTGCAGTTATTCCGTTTTGCAGCTCTCTCGCGTGTTTGCCGAGTACGCTCTTACGTAATTTCGTAGTACTGCGATCGGTTGCGATTTTCTCGTCAGTCGAGGAGGCGAGCGCATGGAATTACGAGGATACAGCGAAGAATTAGAATAGTAAATAAATTGAGGGTTGTGATGTATTTCAGATGTACGATTGTAAGCGTCGAAAGAAACTTCGTTTGCAAACGCGTAGTTATAAAAATAAAAGTATTATTAATATTATTATAAAATCGATTTGAGAAATATAACGTTTCTAAACATGAAAGTTATTTCTTGATACCTGAAAAAATGTAACGAAAAAATGTGATTCCCTACTCTAGTCGCGATATTTTATAAGGTAATATCCGTAATAAAATTGGATAAATATATCCGAATCTGGAAATTACTACGCATCAATCTCGCGTAATCCGCAACGTAAAACATTTTTCAAAGTATTATGGAAGGCAAATATCTCGTACATTTCTTCCGGAATTCGTGGGAGAATTCGCGCAATTTTCTCGATGCCGAGTAGTCGATACGACTTTGCATACTAGCACTCCACCAATCTCTGCATAATCGACAATGTGAATTTCGGCCTTTCGTGAGATGTTATATAAATGTACGTTCGAAATGACTGTATGTTAAATTCAATGTACGGGAACACGAGATAAGACGTTGGCGTTTAAGTAGTATGCGATTTATTTATTATTCAATTCATTTTTATTGCCAGTGTAAAGGAATATCTAGAACACAGATATAAAAAGAAATGAAAACACAGAGTAGAAAAAGACACAAAAGACACAACATTAAAAAATTAAAGTGTAGGGAGGAGATGATAATATAATATCTGTTTCTTCTAGTTAATCATATTATCCAGTCCTGATGGATTTCAGTCAGTATTCTAAATTTGTAGCAACAAAAAGTATTCTCTGGCATGTAAATGGTTTACTTCTTATTATGAATCAAGGAATATCTATTTTTAGTCAATGCTTTATTATCTGAAACTAATAATCATTTTAATGATGCAAAAATAAACATCATTTTCCTAAATTCTCGACTCATTATTGTAATCGCCAAAAAATGATTATCATAGAGTTTAATAGATATGTAGAAATATAGATTATTTAAACATGCTGCTAAATAGATACATAGATATGTAATTTGTGTTCTACTCTTCTAGTCATATTTAAGCAATTCTCTTTATATGAGTATACTAATACTTCTACAAATTTAGATAATAAATTAGATATGTACATGCAAAAATATGGATGACCAATACGCATGATTCACAATTAAATAGAAAAGAGTTTAATTTTTGATGGGTACACAAATTATCTGCTCGTATTATTTTATATGAGCCATATTTGATTTTTACAATAAGAGCGGTGTAGATAAAATTATAAATCACCGAGACTTATAATATTTCACTTTTATCTGTTTAAAGTATATAGATCGTGAGTTTTTTTTGTAAACAGCGTGATACTCAGTATATCTGCAAATCTTTATAATTGCGGATACTCCATCATATCTGTGATTTGAATACATTGATTTTAGAGGTATTTTCTATCCTAAGTGATCTGGATTGTTCTAATAAGTGGAATTAAACTTAAAGACTAAAGTCTATATACAAGTCTACAATAAAGTATTCACTAGAAATACCACGGCACAGTGACACCTTACCTACTATAATTGTATCTATTTAAACACTCGCATATATTTTAATTTCCTCTTCTGCTTGTTTTTCATCTATTGTAATGCGCATACTGTAGAGTTAACAGTTGGGGCACACAGTAAGATCAAAATGTTTTATACACAGTTATGAATGAACTTAATGCATTAAGTTATGAATTAAGAGTCCTTATTTTGATTTAAAAGTAATGTAATTTTTTTTCGATCCCAAGTCGTTACAATAGAAGACGTATATTCGCGTCATAATATTTGCTACTTTTTAAATACGACCATATGGTGAGTGCCGAAAATAACTCAAACCTAAATAATAATTCACATTGTAGAAACACAAACGAACATCGGCTACATCATACCAACAAACTACAGCCATAAAAAATAACTCGCTACACTCGAACCCACTCAGAAATTCACGGCTACCCAATGCTCGCAAGACCCGCGTACACACAGACACACCGACAGCACAGCTATAGATATGCAAGGAGTCTGGCGCTACTGCTACTGCTGCTGCTGCTGCTCTGCGCGCGCGGCTGGCGGAAATAATGGAGGCAATTCGCCGGAAGAGTTTCATCGTGTAGTGCATCAAGTCGCCGATTAACTATTAAGCACGGCTCGACGAGAGAGAGAGAGAGAGAGAGAGAGAGAGAGAGAGCTCGAATGTTACAACAGCGTGTTCTCACCCTGGCGCGGCGCGGCTCTTGATCCCGAGTAGGCTGCCGCTGCTGCAGTACAGTAGTACACTGGATTTTCGCCGCGTCGGGGCGCGTTACTTATTCGGGATTTTCGCCTGTCTTGCAGTCTCGACTCCATAATTTATGGCAGTTTTCATTTTTACTGTTGTACAGTGCTTGTTATGGATCGGAGAGGATGGATTCCTTTTCTCTTGGGGTTATGAAGAGAGATTTTAGTTGTTTTTGACTGGAGTAGAATTGGTTTTTATTGGTTTATTTTTGAAAGATTATGATGCTTTCATCTAATAAACACTTTAGTTATTGTTTTAGTCATAATTAATGTTAAGAGAAATATGCGTTGTACAGTTGTACTACAAAATGCCTGATGGACTCATCATACAATGAGCAATCTATTCTAGACATGAAGTTTGATCATATGATACTTATTAAGAGCCTACGATAGCTATAGCAATAATCAACTAATATATATAGTAAATGGGAAAAAGTTTCCTCTGTACTTACGTCGCGAAAAATTAGGTAAATCAAAATCCGAGAGGTGCGATCGCTTTTGTTTTACCTCTACTATGGAATGATCTTATTCAGTAATAATCTATAGCTTCTAGGATATACCAGAAGAAAAATAAATTTCGAAGTGGCGAAAATTTTACTGGTTGCGGACTTTGAAAACAAAGCTATTTTATTTGGTGATAAGTTCATAGAGCTTCAGACGCTTTGATCAAGAAGATTGATAATCAAGGAATGCCGAAGAAATAAATACTTTTTACCATGATAATTGTAGTTTTATTTTAAAAATTAGAATTAGGCTAATGTTTACACAGTAGACTATTATTTTTTTTATTTTATTTTAATAATATGCCTTTATGAGTGAAGGAAAAAGTCCTAAATTTTTTCTTCTTTATAACCGGGAAAAGAAAATTGTCATATGAAGTATCCGCACACGCGCGCTTTGCCGATCCTCGTATTTCCTTCAAAATCTGCCACACTTGCCAAAATTTGCTGCCTCGAAAATTATTTTTCTTCTGGCACATCATAGAAGCTACGGATTATTACCAAACAAGATCATTCCATAGAAGAGGTAAAAAGAAAGCGATCGCACCACTCGGATTTTTATTTCATTAATTTTTCGCAACATAAGTATTGAAGAATCTTTTCGCCATTTACTATATATATATTAGTTGACTATAACTATAGCGATCGTAGGCCCTTAATTGCTACAATAATAAATTTTACTAAAAGCAAGTGAAAATTATTTTCTACGTAGCGGTTTGTAAATGTAGTTACAATTTCTGTATGAAGTCTATATCCTAAATATAATGAAAATCTGTCTAAATGATACTATAAGGACTTTAAAGTGAACTTTTATTTATAATATCAATTCATGAAATATACAACCAGATTTTTGTTTCCGTAGTCTTATACAATAGTTATCTATATTACGAAATTGACATTTTGCGCAATATAGCTGATAACATTATCCACATTATCGTACATCTACATATTGATATTCACATAATCACGTCTTCCCGTCCACGCTGATCAACCGCATAATTTATATCCCAACAACCCATTCCCATTCTATCAAACTCTCATATACCAAACTCCCCTACCAAAAAAACCAATACCGTCCTCCTAAAATTTTCATAAGCATAAGTCTAGCGACTCCTCGACTAATCCTCCGATCGAGATGAAAAAAAAAAGATCAAGCATCAAAGTCGCAACAATGGAGCTACACCCTACATTATACAGCAGCCATGCAAAACTTACTTCGATCCCCTCGCGCGTTCCTCGATATTACCCATTCGGACTCTTTTTCATCGTCGTGCGCGCTCTAGTTTATGCAAGTCCCAGGCGCATACGTATCGTACGTAGACGAAACTTCTATACCTTTCAGGTATACGCATTCGGTATGCATCGACTACGAGTTCAAAAGATACTCGGAGGAAAAGAGCGAATTGTAAGGGGGAGGGAGGGAAGAGAGAGAGGGTGGGCCATGTCTGCGCGGCGCGGCGCGAGTATGCTGTGTGACGGTATTTTCAATATCAGCAAATTTCCGCCATCTTGCTTCTCTCTCTCTCTCTCTCTCTCTCTTTCTGCTACTTTTCGCCGTCTTTTAGTTTCCTTTTTTTGAGGGTAGGAGGAGGAGAGGTCGGTATCAGGGAGCATATAAAGTTAGAAGCAACTTTGTTTTTTTCGCTTCTTTATGTCTTCTTGTCCATTTTTCGCCTGTAGCGTATCTTTGTTTCATCTTTCTTAGTACTTTTAAATTGTATTAATCCTATACTATACACTAGAGAAAACAATTGTTTCTTTTGTCTTTTGTCTTAAATTTACGAGTCTTATTGGTTAATAAATAGAAAACTTGGTATTGTTTTGATTTTACAAATATGGTAATGCGATTGCATAATTTATAGTAAATATTAATAATACTTTATTTATTTATTGCAACTAAGTAAGTAAGGGAGCTATTAAAAATGAAACGAGGGTGTAAATGATAGCAAATAGTAACATCTAAGTGTTATTCTTCAGATGAAGTCAAGAGTCAAGATACAAACTAAGACTTAAAAGCTAATAAATATAATTAAGGTACAAGACAAGAAGTTAGTAGATAAAAAGCCAGGATTATTCTTTAAACTTTAAGATTTATAAAAAAGGAGAGTTGATGATACTATGTAGAAGAAGGTACAATGACCTCATTAGCCTACTAACTGTAGACAAAAATCCAAAGTTTTATTAGGAAAAGTCTTCAGCTATGACTCTGTGAATACATAATGATAACATAACTATTATATATTGGAATATATTATAAATTGAGTTACAAAGCATTACCAGTTAAATAATTTTTTTAAATAATAAGTTACCGTCACGAAAGTGATGGAGAGATTTAACGGTTCGTATATTAAATCGTAAAACAATATCAAAATATAATCCTCTAGTTTATTTATAAAGTCTTTCAGCTTAGTTATTAGTATGTTAGTTAATTACATTTAAAACAAACGATGAAGTAGATTGGGAAGCACAATATTTTTATAGAGATAATTATGAAGGAGAGGCTATAAAAGTTAAATTGCGTATTCTTACGCAAAACTAAAAACTTTGATAGTTTGAATACAGTCGAACCTCGGCAGTGATAATTCGGATAGTCATAAACCTCTGGCAGTGATACATTTTCAGTTTCGGTCAGTGATATAATCCATTAGGGTATTCTACATTACGAAGTATTCGTACGAGTTCTAATTGTCGTTCCGATCACGTGAACAAATTTTGCAATTAGAAAGTAATACAGTGATAGGTAATGGAAGGTCTTATGATTTTAGACATTCTCGGTAATCGAGGATGGTGCTCATATATATACCTATGCATTATTTTAGATGACCGTTATAATCACTGCTCATAACTTACGGTCCCAACTCGTAACACTGCCCGAGGTTCTACTGTACTACGTAATCAACGTCCCCGGCGTGGGAATCCGATACTCTATCGACTGAGCCACTGTAGACCTTGTAGAATATATAAATATAATTTAGTAATAAATAAATAACATGTGAATCTTATATACTCAGTTCTCAAATTGCAATGTTCGATATCAACAAAGACAAGCAAATTATTGAAAATCTATAAAGATCGATGTAGATTAATCTATTTAACTGCACCGGGCACTTCCTCCGATAAATAAATAAACGCAGCATTAAAAGGTGATCGAAGACCGGATAATTAACCAGGCGTTAATAGTCCAAAAGCCAGGCGGTCGCTGCACTCGATACTTCCCACGATATCTCATTGAAGCTTGTGCACAAAAGCAATTTGCGCTACTCTTGACATCCTCTTCCCCCTGGCATTCAAGACTCCTTCGGCAAAGCAAGACAGAGTATTAGCTCGCAGCATCGGCGGACTTAAAGTCCAGGCACATTCGGCTGTAAATATCTCGCGAAGCTGCCTCCGGCCGGTAACTTAACCTCAACAAGTAGGTGGTAGGTGTGGTTTCCTCTCATCCTCCGCTTCTTCTTCCTCTTCTTTTGCTTGTTTTCGCTCTCTCTCTCTCTCTCTCTCTCTCTCATTCTCATTCTCTTTCTCTCTCTCTCTCTCCTATGCGCTCGGTCTCTCTCTCTCTCTTTCGCATATATGGTGCATCGAGCCTGGAGCTGCGCCGCGTCGCTTCTGTATTTAATTTCCGTCGGAACGAATGGGTTTTCGTGCACGCGGAAGCCGAGGTGAAAGGTGCAGCACCAGACACTACTGAACTGCTGCTGGCTCGGTCTATACGAGATTCTCAGGCGTGATCGGGGAATAGGATCGAGTGGGTTGAAAAGAGTGGCGGTGGAGAAGGAAGGGGGAAGGTCGATGCGCAGTTGAGGTGAAATGACCGAGGTGCAAGAAAAAAAGAGGAAGTGGAATGTACTGGGTACGATTGGTTTATACCATGCATCAAGTTTAAGTCTTGTATTTTTTTGTCTTAGTCTGAAAATTTTTGAAAATGTTTATTTTATTAATTTAATAATGTAAATTAAACTAAAGATTATGCTTTATAAATTTATAATAATGACTGACCTAGATTAACTGTCAGATAAAAATACAATCAAGCACAATTCGATAATGAATCTAATCACTTTCATATTTTAATTCTTGACTTATTTCCGAATTTTATAATTTATCATGTGTTGTGTGAAATAGAGATTTAGCCAAATGCTATGTTATCTTCTGAGAAGGGGGGGGGGGGGGTTAACAGATATAATGCCGTTTTCAACGAAATTCGTCTAAGAGGGGCTAGGGGACGAAAAGTAGTAAAATTGATAAAGCAGTTTATGGACGACCCCTAAGCATAATATCTTATAAGCACTTATTTCTACGAAAGTAAAGTATGCTTAAACATGTTTTTAACTTCAAATTAAAATTTTGTAACAATTATTCCCATTTTAAAGTCATAAAACAATTTTCTTTGTAACCATTACAATTTACATTAGAAATTGATCAGAAATTGCATTTTCTACAGTATTTCTTACATACTTATTTTGATCTTACGAAGCAGTAGCTTGCAACTAAATCGAATATTGCCGGAAGTAAACCCAGAACTAATAACTATTTCTGCATTCATTTTAAATTATAGGAGATTTATTCGAGTTATGCATTATTTCCCAGTATATGCAAAACATTTTATGATAACAAATTTTAAACTAACGATATTCTATCCAATAAAGCGAGAACGAGCGAGGAATCTAAACATATGAAAGTATAATAATGAAATGTATAAAATTCACAACAATGTAAACTCGATCGATATTCAATTTACAATTCACAAATACTTTATAAAATTCCTATCAATATCCAATGCTCACTTCGTGCTTCGCCTCTTCCACATCAAAGAAACAGTTAAATCTCCGCAAACCCATTGAGCGCACAAAGAACTCTTCAGCAGATCGCGCAATCCAACAAACTCCCGTCATCGGGCGCACGATTCGGCCAACTTTGCCCACACTTTCCACCCCAGTGGCAAAGCGAATTCTCGCCGCCAGCGTAACTACGATTTCGTATCTCGCTCCGTATATTTATTAATCCTTTTTCCTCCTCAGCCGCCCTTACTCCGCTCGTCTCATCCTCGCAGCCCTTTTTTGCTCGCAGCCTGCCTACTTTTTGCCTCCCCCGTGCTCACAAAGGCAGAAGCAGTAGCAGAGAATCATCGGGGGGTTAAACGTCTGACGATACAAAGCGCGCGCTAGCGTGCTCGCGCGTTCGGTTTAATTAAATGCCAGAGCGCCGCGGCGCACTCGTTTTGCAAATGGACTGAAATACTTTTCGCGTGCCACTGTCTCCTGCAACCGTTTGTTCCCCTCTCGCCTTCCTCCCCGTCTGCAGCCCCGCGGGCCCGTTGCGAGCGCGCGGCACCGGTAAGAGAGGACACTGCTCGATTGCGATTCATTGCCGTGCAACTTTTTATTCGATCGCTCTGGTTCTCTGTCTCTAGGCCTTAATTAATGTATTTGTTTCGGAGAATCGTGTGTCTGCAGACTGAAGCGCCATCCTTTTATCTTTTATTGGTGATGCGTTTTACTGGAATGCGTGGAAAGCTGTGATCGCTTCTGCTGTGCATTCGCGTGGAAAGGCTGCTTCAGTTGATCATTGAAGGGTGGCCACACATGACTTTTTCCGGATTTAGAGTTTGAGTTGATAATCCGTTTTATCAGTATGCATACAAAGGTTTGATCTTTGTGGATTGTTCATGAACAAACTAGTAGTGAAAGTAATCAAAAACTTTACTGAATTCTCTAATATTCTGCTATAAGTGAATTTATAATGTATTAGTTAAATATGTCATGAGTAAGTATAACATTACAGAAAAAGGTTACGTATTGTAGAGTGTCACAGAGTGACGCAATAGCAATATGAAGAAAATAATAAGATACAGTCCTTGGTGGCAGCCGTGGCTCAGTGCTTCGAGCATCTGCCTTGCAAGTCAGCCGCTCAGGGTTCTAGCCCCACATTGGCCACCAGTGTGTTATGGAGGACAAAAAGTGGCGAGACTCGAGGTAGAATAATGAGCCGCTAACTTCTAAGACAGATACACTAAGCACCGAGCCACGACTGCATCTTCTTAATGTTTTCAATGTGCTATTGCCTGACTTCGTGACAATATACAAAAAAAATAAATGGAAATTAAAATTTTAGAACCTTCATGATACTTGACCTTACTAGAACGTCATTCTTTTCAATATTGTATGTTAGTGAGTGTACATTTTTGAAGTATTTGAGTATGTGTGTGTGTTCGTGTATCTGTGCGTGTACGTATGTATATGCGTGTGCATGTGATTGTGCGCGTACGTGTGCATGTGTATTAGTACGGGTATGAATAAGTGTGTGTGTATGTGATGCTGTGTTATTGTGCTAGTGTGTACTCGAGTATATGTGAGAATATATATGCATATACTTATATATTATAGAGTATGTGTCGGTGCGAGTGTGTGCCAATGTACATACGTGTATGTTAGTGTATGTTAGTGTACGATAGTGCGTGTGCTAGTATATCTGTATACTTAGCTGTGAAAGGGTGCTCGTAAACACAAATGCATAAACAAATTTGAACGTTGTGAAATGAATTAACTTAATATATTGAAATATTATAATTTTAAATATAAGTAACTCATATTATAACAGTTAATTTTGTAAAAATCTTTTTTATAATTCATGTTGTTATGCGGGTTATATCATCGTTGCATAATTGAGTAAAGTAATGTAAAATATGCTTTTTTAAATGTCCAATAAAATCCGTAAAGCATTGCACTAAAACTGATTAACTATACTTGATTCTTGTCATTTCACATTCAATAAAAAACGAAATTCCCCCACTCCCTGCTCAAAAAAGACCGCTTACATCCCATTTCCCTTTAATATCCCACGTCCACCCCTGCATATTGTCAACGCGTTCATCATCGACTCACAAAAAAATGTAAATTCATACACCTCCCTCTTTCGCCTATGTACGTAGCGTGAAACTTGCAAAATTGAAAATTCTTTTGGCTCGTTCTCGCACACGGACCTCGTAATTTATTTTTCGACCGTATAACGCTCGCGCGCATAGCTTTGATCGACGAAACGCGGGGAGGATTCGCCCGACCTCGGGATTACTTCAAACGAACGCGCGCGCGCGCCTCTTAGTTTCCTTTGTTTTTTATTTAATTTCTCGTCCTTTTGCGGGCAGAGAAAAAGCGCCACGCACAAAAAAAACAATTTGTTTGCGCTCGCGAAATGAACTGATGCTGCGTTGCACGGGCGTGTGCGATATCGTTTGCGAGCTGGGGCCTCTCGGTTGCTATCTTTTTGGCAATTAACGCGCGTGCGGGTCTCTGGTTGGTTTTTGCTTCGTTTCTTTTCTGGCGTTTTACGCGTCGGACGCGAGGAACATTCGCAAATTGTGCGAAGGACGTACTTTATGGATTTTACAAGGATGTTTTTTAAATAGCTGTTAATGCTTTTTCGGGATAAGTTTGGAATTCATTTTTTACGTGGATTGAATTATTCGCGTTTGAAATGTGCTCTCTGAATTTGATTAGGAATAGAAGAAATTGTTTACTGTTTACGATTTAATTAATTTGATCCAAGTAAACATTTTATGGATTTGATGTATGATATTAATAAACTATATATTGTTAGAATGTAGAAGTAATTTATTAATCGAATAAATCTATTTGAATTCGAGCGAAATAAAATATTGAATATATATATTTGCTGAAAATCCGAGCCACCCAATCGTCAGTGCTAGACTGACATATTTTCAGTATTTGCTTTTTTATTATTTTTCATATCATACTCAATTTTTGTATAAAGAAGCAAACCGTATCCCCTTAAAAGTACTTATAGAATTTCTATCTTCTCACAGCGATTTCACAACGTTTTTAGCCAATTGTTCTGCTACATTCGCTGAAGCACGCCATTCCGCAACTGACATTTTAATAACTTCATTCGACTCTTCAGTTCCGTGTACCGATCTGCAAAAAACTCCGTAATCGAAACTGCCATCGCGTTTGCAAAATTCAAGAGCACTCCAATGTCCTCCTTCAAAGTTAACGCCGGACGAATAAATAATAAAAAAAGCATCGCGCAGGTATCACAGGCTGCGCGAATTTTGAAATTCTCGATTGCGAATCCCTTTCGAAACGTGTATCGAACTTCCGAGTCTATCAATGCGTGTCGCCGCGGGATAGGGACTGGGAGAAAGAGAGAGAGAGAGGGGGGAGAAACGCGATATGGATCCAGCAGCATCGGGGGAAAATGGTTGAATGATAGACGCGTCGTGACAGCGTGTATGACCGATCAATTAACTTCGTTGGATGTACGCCCGTAGGAAGAGACTCGATGGGACTGCGGAGAAATTGACACAGAGTCTCCTCGACGAGAGTAATTGAATTCAAAAAGGAAGTTTCGTCGTTTTCATTTTTTCTTCTCTTTCGACATCTGCAGAAGATGAAATGTATATTTGTTAGTATTATACATTGAACAAAAATTGATTACCTCATATGCTTTGATTCTCAGTGATCCATTATATATATTTATACAACCGTGAACATTATTTCTAATTTATAATTATTATTTACAAAAGCAACATAAAAGATATATAATTTTATCAATTCTTATACATCAGTATCAAAATATCTGCGCTCTTAAATAAAATCCAAAGTTATTTTTTACTTAATAAAAGTACAGTATCCTTTTGATACAATGTCAGCGATATATAAAGAAATATTGGTAATATTTAGTATACTAGCAATTTCAACCGCGCTTCGCGCGGTTTATCTTTGTTGTGGACCTTTGTTTTATATCAATTTGAAAATATATCAAATGGAATAATTATACAAATTTATAAAAAAACTTCATGCTAAAAAGAAGATATTTTCAAATTCATTATTAGTAAGTTAAAAAAGTTCATTTTTGGAACTTAAGGATTTTAATATTGTGCGATTTTTCGTGTTTCATCGTAGAACATGAACTTGCTGCTTATTAGAAAACCATTTAAAAATTAATAACCATTAATATTGACGAAATAAGTGGTTAATTAGGAGAGATAAGCCTAATACGATGCTAAAACTCAAATCATAATGTCATATATGTCATTTCGACGTAAAAAGATGCCATTTCATTTCGAGATATTTAGATCGAAACTGTACGTCCTTTTTTTAGAATGGATATAAAGAATAAAAAAGGTATTTTCAGTTAAAATGTATGTTTAAAAGTAAGTAGGTTTAACGTTCAATTGTTACTACTTGGATATAATTAGTTCTCAGTTAAATTTACAGTGACATCTTCTTACAATATTGCGATGATATGGTGAGTCAACTATACAATCTGAATTTTCAGACAAAATGCTTTTAACAGTATTTTTTGTATCATAATTTCTTCTAAACCCCATAAAAATCTGAATATTAACTTCTCGCGTATTTTTTTATCGGAATATATTTACAAAATATAGAATTAATACATTTTTGATTACTTGAAAAAGAAAATAGGCATTGAAATAATTATACAATATAAAAAATTTGTTCACTTATTCGATTGAAAAAATTTTTTCCACTTATACGATTGAAAAACAATTTTGCAGTATTGGACAATGCTACGTTTTTCTAATCTAATGAAAGGGTTTATATTTCAGTTGACAGGTTTGCTACCGCAAATAAACCTTTGATTGTTCTAGCCCCATAAACGAAACATTTTACTGATAGAGTAAAACTTTTGATTGTGATATATATAGGGTTCTCAATATAGAAAACGAAACTCTTTTACTGTGCAAACAAAATTTCAGACCCGAAAGTTGGGAAACAAAAATTTCAATGATAGACTGAATTTGTCACGCATAGTAAATGTTTCTCAATAGTGACAATCTTTTGTTTGACAAACTATAAAGTGACGAGATACTATGTAACTTGACAAGCAATAGTCATTGCGCTGGTGTACGCTATAGAAAGGCTTGAACAATCGAAACGTCGAAATGTCATTCGAGCAGACCCACTCGATCACACTTATATTAGATAGTCAAACGATGATCCGTCATTCAGTTCGCGGATGATAGATTATTTTAATCGAAAGTTAGTCTTGGCCATTGGCCTCATCTTCGCCAAACGCACTGTCGACGTGAAGCAAGAGTAAGAAGATGCATCCACGTCCGTTCGTTCATTCAACTGGCTGTCTCTCGATCCTTCGACAAGGTGGGAAATTAGTTTTTTCAGGGACCTGAGTGTATAACATACTTATTTTTCAATTTCCAGAAATGGTCTTCTTTTTAGATGCGGATTTGTTGGACAGTTGATTACTCGTATCTTTTTTATCGTATTTACCCTTGTCAACCTTAGCTGTGTGAGTTGATTGGCATTTCTGGGAATTACGAAGCATATATATATACGTTATTCTGTAACGATCAGCAGAATTGTTATCAAGTCTTTCTGTAATTTAGAATTAAATGAGTTTCGTTTCTAATTATTTAGTAACTGTGTGATCAGAAATAAAATTAATACAGATACGAGATTCAGGTTGCATGAACCAGTATAAGTGTTGTTTCTGTATCGAAGATAAATTCGTTTTCCAATGAATCAATAGAATCAATATTTCAATACATTGTCAGTCATATATAATACGAAAATTGGAGCACTCTAGATCTAATGTGCGTGACAGTAATTGTATGCAAAAATGGAACTTAAATACTTTGAGAGTAAAATACGGATTTTTGTTTTACGGATTTATAACTTTTAGTTTCTTATGTAAAAACAATAAAAGCTCATTTATAAATCTAGATAAAATAATATTCAAATATTTTACTAATATATATTCTTATAGTTCACACGCAATTTCATTTTCCCTCTGGTAATGGTCATATATATTATCTATATATGGAGACTGATAGGACATAAGTACAAAGTTAAGCGTCCCATCCAAAAATAATGTTAATGAGTAAAGTTCAAAATCTAAGAATGAATCTCTCACGATTTGATCAAGAAATGAACATATTTTTTCATGATCTTCTCTCGTGTACTCATAATAATTAATGACTGGAATATTTTAATCGATATACATTAAAAATATAGATAAATCGATTACATTTTTTAAATAAAAGGATCAACATTCCATATCAATTTACTTAGTAGAAAATGGGATAAAAGCTAATATAAAGTTACCCACGTCCTCTGAAAATTGAAATCCAAATATATTTTCTTATTCGTTATAAATAAATATTTTTTTATCTTATTTATTAATTTTTCAGAGTAAATTATACATTACAATCTGCTCATTATACTCCGAATCTCATTTTCAAACGTTAAAATCCGAATTATTAATATCGACTGCAGCCTGATCCGCTACAACTGCCTATCAATCCTCTATCCCCTCTAGAAAAAAGCAACAAGGTAAAAAAAAGTCGTCGATCCCGCAACAGCGATGCAGCACTTAATTAAAAGCTAACGGGCTACGGGCTACCATGCCGCTGCACCAGCCCTTTTTATTCGAGCAGACTATTAAAAGTCTATCGAAGCGATAAAGTTCTTCCGCCTCCTCCTCCTCCACCTCATCCGCCTCGCGAGATACACACGGCCGCCAGTGGCGGCAGCGGCGTTCAATGTAAATGAACAATTTAAATTTCTATTGCCGGTTACAGGCAGTGTGCAGTATGAGCCTCCCTCACCCCTCAGCATGCAACGAGTACTTTAGTGCATCGCGCCTCTCTCTCTCTCTCTCTATATATATATACCGAGCTTGTAGTTTGTTGTCTATCTTCGTGAGTCTATTGCAGCTAGGCGCTTGTGCGCACATTTTTTACGCTATCTTTAGCGTTCTTTATTTTCGCAGGATATTTTTACTTATTTTTTTTCTAGTAGGTTATTTTAGTTTGGTTTTCGGGTGGCTTGTAGGTTCTGTTTCGTTACTTTTTTTTATGTGGCATATAGGCTTTATATGATAGGTTTTGTGAGCGATAGTGAAGTAAATGCAGCACCTATAAAATAAAGATATCTTTTTTTGTTGCGGTTATTGAGGTTACATTGTGGCAATTTTTATAAGAACTCAAACTTTTACTTGTATATGAATAATGTAGTTTATATATTTTTTGTAATAATTACATATTTGAACAAAAGTATGTATTTAACATACGCACATAGACTTAAATTTAAGCAAAATGGTTTTAATTATTATTTTAGACGAAAATTCACCATCATTATTTTTAAGTGTGATCAAGTGTAGTTACTGTGTTAAACCATGATGATAGAAGTTTTAAGTATGTAACTGCAAACGTAAAATATTACAATTAAATCAAGATGCATTTTAATTGCATTTTAATCTTCCTCATCATTATGTTAATCGATGTTTATGATATTCTATACATATTTGTTTTTATCGAATTGTTCTGAAGCAATGTATAGTATTTATTTATTTACTACAAGATTAATGCGCATAAATCACCTGTTATGAAACATTGTTTTATTATTAGAAAGTACCAGAAAGTGAGAATGTTAGTAAATACCTCGAATAAAATAATTTTCATACGTTCAATAGATATTTGTCTATTTAAATTATATATCAAACTGAAACTTCGGAAAACCCTTCCAAACAAAGTTAACATAAAACACTAACGACGCGTCTTATCACAACAAATCTTCTTGTCGACTTTTATCGTCTAGAAAAAAGGGCGCGAGGACATGCATATACACTTTGCTGTACAATACAACGTGTCGATAGAAATATCACTAGTCAAGCGCGAGCTCGCGTCTTTTCGCGCTCCCGACGATTCGCGCATATTTTTGCGCCTCACGCTGGAGTATACACGAGTACGAGTACGAGTGCGGCTATCGACGTATGTGTACGTAGAGGTAGTTTGTGGATCCGGTCGTAGCTGTCGACGCGCGCGCGTACACCTGACGCCACTTGAGCACGTATATAGCTCGGTTTAATGGGCATGTACCGATCCAGTCTCCGTGTCGTCCCGAATATGCATGCATTATAAAGTTTTCGTCGACGCGGAACTGCAGCGCGTGGAGTTTAGTTTGCGCTGCTGGGCCGCGTGTGATTTCGATTTTCTTTTTTGTTAGATTATTTGCTTTTGAGAAGTGTATAACTTATTTCTTGGTATTTCGAGTGTGTAGTGTGAGAAGGATGTACGTTTTCTACTTTGCTTCTTTTATCTGCTGTATAAAAACTGGAAAAAAACCGCTGCTAACTGCTTCAGCAGAATGCTTTCTCAAAGAGAGGTCTTGATTAATTGACTTATAGAGTCTTATAATGTAATTTCGGATTAAATAAATTAATGTTCATGTGAATTTATCATGGTTCAGAATATTCTTAAAAGAATTAATCCCAATAAAACGTTACGTATATTTTATATACTTCAGTAAACAGTGCAAAAATTAATTTCGATTTGTTAAAGTATCTATTTTAGAAACATTTTACAAATTCGCATTATAAGAAGTTTTAAATGACATAAATCGAAAGGAAATCACGCGAACTTTAAGAATTTATATATATCTTTTACATATCTTCAATACAAACTGCCGAAAAAAATCATTTTAATATAATAAAATAGCTACTTTTTAAAAAATCGTTAAATTTACGTTTATTTTTTACAAATAGCTTAATAATAGGTTTAAAAGACATAAATCGAAAGGAAATCACGCGCAATTTAATAATTTATGTCTATCTTTTACATATCTTCAATAAAAACTGCCCAAAAAATTTTCTCTATTAACATTTGTTTAAAGAATGATTATTTTATAAAAAACCGTCCTAAATATTATCCATTTATCTACAAATACCTATTAGATCTAAGTTTAAACGTACCTAATATGTCTAAAATTTCAACTCGTAACATGCTTCCTTGCAAGAGTTATGGTGGACACAAATTTTGCTTTTTTGATTTCATATAGACATACATACATACATACACACATGAATACATACAGACATACATACATACATACATACATACATACATACATACATAAATACATACAGACATACATACATACATACAGACATACATACAGACATACATACATACATACATAAATATATACAGACATACATACATACATACATTTCTAAACAATATATTTTTCTGACTCAGGAAACTCAAAAACATCGAGATTTATCAAAATCTCTTATCCGAAAATTTTCTTCGTTACAAAGCTTTGTCTTTGAGAAAGCAATAGACTGGCGCATACTACGTACCTATGTTATCTCATTCTTTGTGCCATCTTCATATAACAAAACGATTATTTACTTCTATTCTTAAAATAGCCAACAAAAAGCTTATTTCTCCGTGATATCGTAATGAAGTTCTTTCTTTTTTTTTCTCATAATGGATTGGAAGTAAACAGCTGTGCTAGCATCCCTAATTACGCCGATATTCTATTTTCGTCAAAACATCTTTTTTTTTTGGAGAATCAAATTTTTCCAAAATTCTTTTTCCCAAATTCAGAAATAAACGATATTTTTGATGAATCTTTATATAAGATTTTTTTGAATGGTCTATTAATAGACAAAATCGCTGCGCATGCCAAGGTTACCGTATATGTTAGACACTTTTTTCGTCAGAGAAAATATTTATTGAAAAAAATTTGATATTTTCGATGATATAATGGATTTTATCATAATGGGCTGAAAGTAAATGGATGCACTGTGCACATTAAGCGTACCGTCTTTTTCATTCCTTAGTCAAAACTTTCATAGATGATTTGATATTTAATTATCTTAGTAGATTTACAAATTTAAATTATTACATGTATATTGTAATAGAATATATGAATCGGTTAACTTATTCGGGTGATCTCTACGCATTTTGGGTGATACTGATAAATGGAATATAAACTTTTCCTGCAATATTTATTTTTACATAAAAGTTTATGTTTATTTTATTTAATATAAATTCAAAGACTCGTCTTTAATATTCTACAGTCGATCATCTTATCAAAGCCATGACTTTGAACACAAAATGCTTCTTGTTGTTCTTTCCTTCATATGATAATTTTAACAATGTATTAAAAAATTTATTATATAAACAAAAACACAATGAAAAGTGTTATATATTTATGATGAAAAAAAATTATTTGAGTGTTTGTTTGTAACGTTTCTATTGATAATTTTCAATGAATCCTCAATTACTTAAGAAGCATATTATTTAGAATAATGATTGAAATCAATTTGTTTATTTCCGACTCAACTTTAATGGCCATTTTATTGTCCTCAAAAACGAAACAAAAGTATCATATGATTCCCGCAAATCTACTTTTGCTCGCTAATTTACTTTTTTTCCTGCAAATGCATTTGCGAGAAAAGAGTGGCATTTTATTCCCGCAAATTTTTTTTCCGCAAAAGCATTTTTTAAAATTATTTTTCTCTTTATTAATATACATTTTCAATAAATTCTAGGTCTTACCGGAAGTCCCTCTTTTTAAGTCAATATAGTGGCCACAGTTCAGTCGGGAATAAAGTTCTATATGCAACACGGGAATAAAGGCGAGTATTCTTATAATCTTCGACTTTATTTCAATGTTACATAATGTACTATTATATAAAATATGCTTACAATATTTTTTAAATATAGTTCGATAAAAATAGCTGTTAAAATATTTTGTATAAGAGATTTCCCTCGCAAGATAGAAATTAAACACTTTTCATATCTGTAATGAAATATACAAATAATGTAAGAGTATCTACATTTTATATCTGAAGAAGAAATAGCATAGTTTGCACAGAAGAACATCTTTCATGTATGCTTATCCAGCGAGGTTGGGAAGGGGGAAAAATAACGGAGCCGCGTCGCGGATAAAAAGGACCCACGGTGCGGCGCCTGAGAAAGAAATGATCGGGAATGCGCTATAAAGATCAGCCGTAGGAGGGAGCCAGAAATAAAGGCAGATTAAGCACCACCGGCGCAAGCTACATACGTACGTGTACGTGCAGGCGAAAGATAGAAAAAGTAAGATAGGAGGAGTACTGCGAGGAAGTTTAGAATGAATTGACTGCAGTCGATGCAAAATTGAATAAAAGGAAATTACTTTTTTTAGTCAAATACAGATCTGATTCTGCGGTTTTTTGTCTATTTAGAATGAAAAATTTTACTATATGGTATAAATTAAGCTATGCAATTTTTTGCGAAGATTTCGATTGTAAATAAAAGCAAACTAAAAGATTATAGAATCGTGTGGTTGTTTTTTATAGAAACTCGATTGCTTTGAATTGAACTAAATCTTGTGTAAGAAAAATATAGCCTAATCCTATAGACTGGCAAAAGTCTGGTATTGCTCAGTATGTCAGATTTTTAACAAAAATTGTAAAGCAAAAGCATCATACTCGGTCTTTAGTAACATAAATTTTTGTGTCTTTTGCACAAATATTATAGAGGTTTTTTTATAAAGTATTGCAATACTTAAAAAACTTTTCTACTATTGAATCGAAATGTATTATTTTTTACGATTCCACCCGGTATTAGCAATAAGTGTATTATTCTAATTATTTGTAAGTGAAAAAAAGAAGTTTTAGTGATATAATTCAGCAAAAGACTGGCCTGTGGTGTGGCAAGTAGCATACAATGTCAGACTTCTGCCAGACTGATTTAGCTAGACTTTCGCCAGACTAGTGTCAGACTAATTTTTCTTCGCGATATTAGTCTTAGTCTTAGTTGCGGAGGTGACCTCGGCGGCCACTGCTCGGGGATGCGCCGGTCCAGTGCTCAGGGATTGCCCATTGTGCCATACATCATAGCCCATTATTCGCGGCCCAAAACCTAAAGCCTCCTATTAATTACCCGTGTAACCTGTCCGATGGACGCTAATTTTCGCGTCCTAAGTGCAGTTGGCTCTATAAAAGGTACGCCCACGTCCTTTGTTTCGTCCCCACGAAGACGGGGCACCTACACATCCGGTGTAGGGTTGTTTCTTTTCTGTGGCCGCACCATCTGCACTTACCTTACTCTTGGATCCCCATCCTCTGGATATGATAGCCCTGACTTCCGCCTGGAAGACCGTTACATGAGAGTCCAGCGAGCACATCAGTTCTTGCGTGCTGGCCATTCCCCATGATCCTGCTCGTGCGACCCTCCGCTCCATTTTATCTTGTCCGAGAGTATGACCATGTGGGGGTTTCAGAATTGGATCCTCTCTGCAATCTTATAGTAGCCTAGTCTTTCGACGGCCAGAAAAGCTCCTGTAACAACTTCATTGTCCCTGAATTGTTTACAGTTCATTGCTTCCTTTAGCCTGCAATAGGTCTTGAAAGCGTTTACCCTAATCATCTTGTTCAGAGGTGAGATTGTCCAGCAGGACTTTGTACTCTATCGAGTGCCTTCTCATGTACCATGAGTTCCTTTTTTTGGCCTTAGACGAGAGCTCCATGAGCCAGTCTTGTTAGATCGTACTAATTGCATTCTCACATTTTCCTTTAATGGGTTTACCCCAATTAAACTTACTGTCGACTGTGACCCCCAAGTACTTAGCGTCTTTGACCAGGCTCAGGGGTCCTCGCCTCTTTGATAAGGCTCAACGCCCCCCAGGTTGAGCCCCTCGATCAGTTTCACCTTATACCTGGTAGTGCACAACATGATGCGAACCTTCTTGGAATTAACACCGTGCTTTATCGACTTACACCAGGTCTCCACTATTCCCAGCGCGTGTCGCATAAGGCCTCTCAGCACCCCTTCGTCATCGCCTCTTACCATTATGACGATGTCGCCTGCGTACCCCTGCTTCATTTAGCCGACGTATCAATTCATCGACTACCAGGCGCCACATTGTGGGGGGAAAAGACTATCCCTGAGGGCACCCCTTGGTCACCTTACCTTTCCTTGTGGGAGTTCCCTATTAAGCTTCTATCATCCTGCAGCTTAGCATGCGCCAAATCCACCTAAATAGGGTCGTCGGTAAAGTATGCACCTTCATTCCTTTTATTATCGCCTCTATGATTGTGTGGTTGAAGACATCATCGACGCCCAGAAAGGCTACTTTCACCATGCCCTTATTATTCATACCTTTCTTTATAAAGCTTACTGCCTCCACCAGGGCCGTGTTCACCGACTTGCCCATCTGATAGGTGTGCTGTCTAGCATATAGAGGTACACCTACTAGCGATGTTACCTTTATTTATCTATCGATCAGACTTTCCATCGTTTTTAGTAGAAACGATGTCAAGCTGATTGGTCTGTAGTCCTTTGATTTTGAGTGTTGTGCTCTCCCTGTTTTTGTGAGGAACACCACTCTCATTCGTCTCTAGCTACCAGGTACGTGTTCCATTACCAGACACGCCCGGAACAGCTTTGTCAATGCGGGTGCCAGCACGTCGTGGCTCTTCTGCAGCAGCGCCGGGAAGACACCATAGGGCTCGAATGTGCTCACCGCCCACTCTATTCTTCTTTTGTTCATTATGTGTCTTGCGAGCTTCCAGTCCTCACTCCGCGCGAGGAACCAGAAACTCGTCTCTTGCTTCGAGGCTTGGATATCCGGTTAATAGGCCTCGAATAGTCCACTTAGTGCCTCTGGTCCGTTCTCCGCCCATGCGCCCGTACTCAACCGAATTGTATCTGCAACTGAACCCTTTAGGTTCTGTAGAACCCTGTACAATCTGGCCCCTGGACCCTTTAGGTTCTGTAGAACTCTGTACAATCTGGCCGTATCGGTCAGATTCCTCAGGCTCTCGTAGTGTCCTCTCCATCCCTGTTCTCCCGGCCAGTTCGATCTCCTTCTTGTACTCCCTTTATGGACTTATTAAATAGCCGTCTTATCTTTCTGGGCTGCTTTTCCAAGGAGTGATTTCACCATGGGAACCCCTTAGGTGCCGCGTATTTCCTAAGCTCGCAGTTGTTTTCAAACGAGCTGAGGATTATTTCTTGTAGTATCTCACAGCTGTGATCTACATCCTCCGCCGTCCCATATGTGGTGGGGAAGTTAACAATCTTAGCCTTGAGTTTCTCCTTATATCTGTCCCTCCGATCTGGAACACAATGTGATTGTGGTCCGACATCCAGACTTTCTCCGAAAACTGCCAGTCTCTTATTTTCGTCCAGAGTGACCTTGATGCAAGGGTGATTTCAATGACCTCCTCCCTCATCCAGTTCTGGAAGGTCGGTTTGCTGCTCTTATTTAATATATCCATATTTGTCGAGAGTAGGTATTCGAGAAGCTTTTTTCCTCTCCTGTTAGTATTTGAGCTGCCCCGTATGACGTGGTGTGCGTTGTCATCACTCTCCATAATCAACCCTAGTCCTTTAACCTCACACTCGCTTACCAAGGCCACGACTTCCTTTGGTGGTCACTCCGCAGTGTCGTACTGGATGTGGGCCGCCGCCACTAGAATATCCCTTGTACCGTCGTTGCCTGTCTTGTACCTGATCCTAGCTGGGGTCAGGTCTCTCGAATAGTGATTAGTCACCGTCTCCACCTATAGTTTCTTAGTAATAAGGCACGTCCTTGTTGAATCGGTGATGCTACTGATCAGTTTACCACAATTGCTTAGGCCTGCTATCTTGCCTTTATGAATCCTAGTTTCTTGGATAAGGCATATACATGTGTGCACCTCTGTCAGTCGCCTGGCTAGAATCGCCGATGCGCTTTTGCTATGGTGTAAGTTTATCTACGTGGACGAAACTGTAGATGCCGATATAGAACCAGTCCCAGTGGTCTCAATCACGTCAATCGCCTCCCCCTATTATCGATTAAGTTTGGCTCCCTCCTCTCCTGTACCTATCTTGTTTACCTCACTTAGCTCTACATCTTCATGACCACCTCCGCTTCCTCTCCGCTCGGCTCCAGCATGACCTGAATCGCCGTCTCTTCCGCCTTTTTCGTCTCGTTGACGGTGGTCACCGTCTTACTTTCGATGACCCCCAAGACCCCGGTTTAATATTCAGGTTCTGCCTACCAAGTCTTTTTACTACCACTTTGGGACTGTGTACCCCAGGGGCATACATCAGAGAGCCATTACCAGCTTCACGAAGGACTCCATCTCAATAATCTTGAGTTGAGTGCTCTCTCACATGCCCACTTGCCGACATTAACCTCTAACCATGCTCTGTCGGTCTGATCCTTACAGTGGAAGATCTGCGCACCTCTCTTGAACCAATTCTCCAATATACTCGGGAAATAGGCTCCATCGGACGCGTTATCTCCAGGTACCCACCAGGACGATGGCCATCTTAAAGACAGTTGCCACCGCCCTGCTATAGCTCCCCGAGGTGGCCCCACGAGTTTCCTCTTCAACTACCTCGCGGTGGATCCATCCAACCGCGTCCTTTTGGATGTATCGGTTTGCTGCCCTGCCTCCGATATCCCTCCAGTGCGCTCCTTTCTTAGCTCCGACACCGTAGGGGGTTTCCGATTCTTGTGTCTATATCTTTCTTGTACCTACATCTATATATTTTGAGAAGCTGTCTTCTCTGGACCCTTCACGTCTTGAGAACCTCCGGCATTTGCCGTCAGTGTTGTCCCCGCTTTTAGTACACTTTCTTTATCTACCTGCATATCATATTTTTTGTATGCGGTTATATTTGTGTTGGTGGCAGGCGTCGCTTGACTGCCCTTGCCCATCGCGACCCCGGGTGTACCGACTGGGGAGACCAGGCACGATTCCGGTGGCCTCGGCGCTCCCTTCCCCCCAACCTATCATGGCTCAATCCGGTCACCACTCGGCACTGACTAGGCTGAGGGGGATTTTTCGCCGGTTGATAAGGCAGCCAGGACTTACTGGTTAGGCCAACCGGGACCCCTATACTATCCGGCGGCCTGGAAGTGCCAGACAACTCAGTTTTCCCACTGTACCCTCCAGCAGGCGGCATAGCCCTCACTGGAGTGTCCCCGGACGTTCGATCCTGCGGGGATTTTGTTACGCATCCACAATAAAAGTGTATCTCAGCCGACACTACCACCTTCGCCATGCTAGGGGTTTACCCTTAGCCTCTAGTCGGACCGTAGGAGCCATCCTCGTATCCCTCCTCTCTCCAGCGAGAGAAAAGGAGCCGACTCTCGCACCCAGCCCGGAGTGAGCCCATTTACGGGAGGCCTTTAACAGTGGAAATCCAATTGTTGTTGAGCCGCCCATCAACCCAATTGATAGCCAACGTTCGGGCGATCCGCATTCACAGTAGAGCCCATTTTACCGGGAGTCCTTCCATCTATGCCCTCTCCCCAAACTAGGCCCGAAGAGCCCCTCCACCGACCTTATGCGGACTCATGTCAAGGTGACTATCCTCGGGAGGGGTTCTTCACGAGATACTAAAATAACTTTTCCTTGTGGATACTAACACATTCCGTAAATACTAGAATCATTGAATAACTTGTGTAATATGTAAACGAAAATAATTTTATTGTTATTCTACTTTGTGTTAATACCATTAATATTTGCTTCTCAGACTGCACGACCAATAAGAGAACCATAATTTTCTCAAGACAAGTACGGCAAGGTAGAACGAGAGATGGCGAGAGAGATACGAGACTGTATCGGAAGAGATCGTATTTTCCGGAACTTAGAGCCTCGGCAACTCGGTCGACATGTTCGCCAAGCACGTACGACGTCGACTGCTACTCCTCAGCTCCCTCTCTCTCTCTGTCTCTCTCTCTTTCTCTGTCTCTCTCTCTCTCTCTCTCTTTCTCTTTCTCTCTCTCTCTCTCTCTCTCTCTCTCTTCCCTCTATTACTTCATTTCTCTTTTCCTATCCGTTGCACTACTCTACCGCTGTTTCTCAAGTAGAGCATAAGAATAAAGCGAGTGTGTATTCGCGTATCTTCCTCCAGGAGGGGTGGGCAAAACGCGTGTGCTAGCGACTTTTACGAGGATCATCAAAATTGCCATTCAATTGGTACCGGTAAAAGCCACTGGCGTTGCGCAGCTTTGTCTCCTGCCTCGACTCCCTTTCAATTTGAAAAAAGTGCTGCGGGCGTGGATGCGAGAGAGAGAGAGAGAGAGAGTGAAAGAGAGAGAAAGAGAGTGAGAGAGGAGAGAGAGAGAGAGATATGCAGTGGCGACGGAAAAGTTTTCTCATCGACATGGTAATCGCACATGTCGCATGCGATAATTAAAATTTACCGGTGAATCGGGTATTATTGGCAGCGATACAATGGATATGGGTTTTTAAAAGGGCTATTGTTCGACAAATTATTCATTGGAGATGGTTTTATCTAGCGACTTAATTTTAATTTAACTTACTCTTTTAGTGATTAGTCTTAATTAATTAATTCTCTGTTATATTAATTAGTATGAATCGCTTCTTTGTATATTTTATTTTAACAAGTATTGTTTTAACTTACTTAATACTTGATTTCACCAAAAGCTACTAAGAATTTAACATTTTGAGCACTTAATAAATATTCCATATTACGCCATCAAGTCAATTATAATAATTTTTTTAAAATAAGTGTGCTTAGTTTCAGATATTTAGTACAAGAAAAGTATAAATTAATTTTTCACTAGGTTATATAGTTTGTAATACAGCTATTTCATGAGATCCGTATGGATTTGATACATTTTCGTCAAGATTCTATATTCTCTAGCTTCTAAAAATGGTGTATAGGACATATTGGTGGTTAACGGGTTCAATTCCATAAGTCGTCTTCTGTCTGGTTCATCGTTTTAATTTATCATTTTATAGTTTTTTTAGTAACCTCACACTTAAATTTTTTTATCTTCTTTCGTAACCTGATAATGGTCTACCGGTAAATCGGAAATTATCTGTAGCACATAAATATTTATCCAAGTTACGTATACCAACAGGAATTTCTTATTAGATTAATTCTTGCTTTTATTCTTAAACTAACATTTATTGACCTCATCTACTTTCTTTTCTCTTTTATTGATGTTAATTTAATTGATACTTTTCACATATTCTTTTACTATATAACTCGGAAGAAGACCGCGATGAATCATAGTTAACCATTACTTGCGACTATTTCCAAATTCATTTCTTATTATAGGATATTTAATTGAATCAATTCAGAATGTAGAAGTAATGATTTATTTCTCATTATGGAACGAATGTACCGTCTTTGGATATCTTAGTTACACTACTTGTGGCGATACGTTATTGAAATTTTGAGAATCATTATTAATTTACATATCAAAATTTCATAATGTTAAGTAGTTGTATTATAAATTGTATAACTAAAAGTATTTTTTTTTTAATTTATAACTTTACATTTATTTTACATTATTATTGAAATAGAATGAAAAATAATGTTTATAAATAAACAATAGTACGAGTTAATATGCTGATTAAATGAAATTCAATAAAAGAATTTAAAATGGAACTATTTTGAGGCTAGATAAAATGATTTTTAGAGTAATTACAGTCACTTAATTATTATAGTAGAAAAATGGCTTCTTCATGAAAGCGCTTTATAACTAAACAAAATTCTATAAAAGGAAAGTTTTACCTAAATTTTAAATAAATTATATGTCTCAATGAATCACTCTAAATACATTTTTTATTACATGATTATACTCCGTATATTCCCCATAAAAGAGTAATTTTATCCAGCGATCCAGAAATAAAGAGAAAAAAAACCTGTTCACAGCGTACGGGGCGCTGGAAAATTTTCATTAATTTTCATCAAGGAGCGTGGCGTGGCGTGGCGCGGCAGCAGCAGCTCTTTGTGCGACGAAACTCAATAAGAAAACTTTTCAGTGCGCTTGACCTTTGAAAGCAGCCGTCGAAAATAGAGAGAAAAAAAACGCGGCGAAAAAGAGAGAACGAGAGAGATCGTCGTCCCCAACCTCAACGTCACAGCCCGCCCCTATTCCGCTAGCGCGCGAAAGTCCGTCGTCGCAGTCGGCACTAGTTGGCACTGCCTTTTTTTCTCACCGGAGTCCGAAACTACGCCAAAGTAATTAATTAGTAATTATATATTGCCGCACCCGGGTGGTCGCTAGAGACGCGCGCGCGCTCTTTTCGTCAAAGTGGCCCAGAACTCGCGCTGATAACTTTGCCTTTTTGATCCCCCAACTCCGATTTCGACTAATTGCGCGAGCGCGTACTTACATTTCTTGTAGAGTCCGATGGAGGAGAAATCACTTTCTTCCTGCCGGGATAATTATACGACCCCTTCTTTTCAGTAGCATTCATGGTGGCAGATTATATGGTCGGGGGCTGTGATTTATACTATCGTTATCTAACTATTAACTATCTTTGAAAATAAAAGAAGAAATATTGAGATCGTTTAGAATACGGTTTCTTAAGGAGAAACTTCACTGATTTTTAAAAAATCTCTCCCTTTCGTCCAATAATATTAATTCTTCGGTAACTTTGTCATGATTGAAGAGGTTGTAAAAAAATTTTGAAAATTTTTCACTAAAATTTTCTTACTAGTCATTGGAGAAAATACATATTTTTGTAATAAAAACAAGGGGTTTTTTTGAAAAATTTCTTGCTCAAATGAAGTTAACGAATTCTATTTTAAAAAATTCTAGAATATTTTTCAAATTAAAATGAACAAAAGTTAATTTTTTTTAATTGTTAAACTCAATTAATGGTCTGAAATAAATGAAACGTTTTATTAATTTAAACAAACATAAGAAAAACTACACGTTTCAACATTTACAATTGACGAATAAAACATTTAACAAATTCCTCAAAACAAAATATTAACTTCTTTTCACAATACTTCAACCGATATTTTATGAAAGTATCAAAAATATCCATAGTCATGAGTAACACAAGGAATTTTTGAAGTTAGAAAAGTAAGTTTCGAGAAAAACGCGTTTAAAGTTTTATTTTGGTATGCTATGCAATGTTAATCATTTCACTCAACTAGCTATAAGTTTGGTATAACAAAGAGTTTTGACATCCAGCAAGTCTCAAAACGTTGATCAGACTATAAACATAAAAAAAATGTAATACAAATTTTTTTGATTTTTTGGTAAAAAATCAGTGGAATTCCCTCAGAAGCAAAAATTATTATTATTATTAAACAATTTTTATTAAAAATTATATGTATAATCGTAATAGAAATATACTTATATTCAGGTAAAATTAAGGTCAGAGGTCAGTTCAATGCTGAAATATAAAATTATTTATATAAATATTTATTTTTAAATAAACGTACGTGAATGTTAAACAATGAAGTGCCAAACAAATTATCTATTTTATTATGTATAAAACTAAATACTTAAATACTTTTTATTTGATATTTTAATCTTACTAATTTATATAGATAATGCGTTATTTAGATTCATTATTATATAGATAATACTCAATATAGATGCATTATCAAATATTTTAGATACTCATTCATCTTTCACATTTATTTCTTATAAAAGATGAACATTTTATCTTGAATCAAAGTATAAGATTTTGTAATTTTAGAACTTGTCATGTCATTTGTAGATCTGCTCTGTGAGATACTGCATTCACTCCTGATAATTATAATTTTCGCGTACCACCGTACGTTCGGTGCCTGTGCACAGAACTATCCGCATTAATCTCCAAACTCAATTACTCAGCGAGAAACCCAAAAGCATTCTAAATCTCCTTCATCAAGCCATTGTTTACGAGTCTTATCTCTCGCTAATAGGCGCTTCAAAATTAAGTTGCCGCAACTCGTCCACCTGGGACAGGCGAAGTAAGTACCTCCACCTCCAACCCTCCTGTCTCTTATCAGTAGCGCGCGATTTTTCTCCTTACCCCTTTCTTCGCTCGGCGTCTCTCCACGGCCTTATTAGACGCGCAAGCTGCTCCCGGGCAAACAATGCTTAATCGCGACGTCTGCATTCTTCTGCTAGTCCCCCTACCATCCTCCCCCATGTACATAATTCTCCGGCTACTGTCGCTGCTTTTTCTTACGATCTCTTCATAATTCCACCCTTTATGCGTGTTCTCTTGCGTTTTTTGTACTCCTTGGAGTTTTTCTTGTGTCTCACGACGATGAATTAATCGAGGAAGAGAAAGCGAGACGCGTAGCTTCCTTAAGTCTTTTATATCGGGAGTTTCATTTTGAGAACTAATTTAGTTTTTTTTTTCTGTTAATAATTTAAATACTTTTAGGGGACTAATCTGTGATAAATCTTAGTAAATGATAGAAATATTTAAAGCTTAATCAATATTTTAGTTCCTAACGATATATATAATATACGTAATAAATAATATATAATACTCGGAAATGTTTAAATGAAAATATTAGCACCAAAGTTCAGTCGGTGTACAAAGGTAGAAGCAATAGAGTTAAATCTTTAAGAATATCTGTAAAATATTAATTCTATTTATAAATTATGAATACAACATTTGGAGAATTCGGAAATAAATGTATACTATAGTAATATCATTCATTAAAATTAGTAAAAATCTGAATATGTAATCAAAATTTGTTATATACATATGTAGTTTTGACCTAATTCTAACGTTTTTCAAATTCTACATAGATCAGTTAAACAAGATTGATGATGTAATTTTAGATTCATTTTTAGATAATTCAAGATGTTCAAGATTTGAAATTAAATAAAAATGTTCATACAAAATTAAGAATATTATCGTTGAATTCTAATAAACGATTATCACAATCAGGTATTGGTGCATCGTCCGGGAAACATTATTTTCATCATTGTCAAATGATACATTGACATCTATTTACATACATGAAAAAGAAATACTTTTGAATGCTTTAAAGAAGTTTAATGCATCCTACCAAAATTCATTCTTCCACTCCTGTGAGACGATATTCACCATTTTTACAAGCTACACGTTCAATCCACAAACCCATCTAGCGTATCTCTGAAATATTCGTGGAATTCCGGGATTTCACCGATTCTCCATTCTTTCGGAGCAGCTACATCTGCAGCCCCCATTTTTCTGGGCTCGGCAGTGGTGGCTCGCAAATCTGTTTATACGCCCGCATTAAGCGGCAAGAGGCGAGCACTTTCGCGAGCTTCTACTTGTCACCTATTCTCTTTTTTCAATTATTCAAGCTTTATTTGTAGTTTTTTGTATATTAATAGTATGGACAGCCTTTATTTATTTAAAGTTGCACAAATTCTAGAACAGATTTTTGTGCATGAATGTTTATATCTTTCTTTAACTAGATAATTATATACTGGAAGTATTTATTTGCTATTGTACAGTTTACGGTTTGTTCTTCTTGATAAAATTGAGGGTGAGGTTTGAACTTTTTGATATGTAAATATGCAATTTTTGTTACTTGTCACTGGCACTTTTCACATACCTACCATGCAAAATCTATCCATACTTCTTTCAAATTTATAAAACTTAAAATCAATACTGTTCTCTGTTTTTCACCTCAACTCTTTTCCGTTTCGCTTTATCCATGCACATTTACATCTCTAGCTTCTTTTTTCCTATATTGCACTATCGGTGGTGTGTACCTCTCCGACGGTTTGTACGTCCATTCGTTCACGGTGAACGTGAGCGACTATATGATAACGTCACGTTGTGATGGCGAAGGATTTATCTGGGGGATTTCGTTCCTGAGCGAGACAGAGAGAAGCTTTTGGACGATGGGAAAATAAGAGAGACAGACGGAGAGACACGGACGGCCACCGCAACGCAGACAAAGAGAGACAGAGAGAATGAGATGGACGGTTTTGCATGATGGGGGAGGAAGAAGGGAAAATTTAAAAAACAAATGAAGAGATAGAGAGAGAGAGAGAGAGAGACAGAGATCGAAGTGCACGAAACGAAATATAAAAATAAAAGGACAACAAACAGAGCGGCCGAGTTTTCCGACATAATGGAACGAATGAGAATCAAATAGAAGCTGATAAAAAAGTGACATGCAAAAAAGGATAAATAATGGATTGAATTTCGAGTCTGAGAAAATCAGTAATAGATAGCATTTCAAATATTTATTAAATCTTACTGCACTTACTGGAGAGTTTATGCTAATGTAGAGGAGACTGGGGTAAAGCGAGTTTTGGGGTAAAGAGAGCTTTTTGCTATATCTATAAATATTGCTCATACTCAATTTTGCCAAGACATGTACGGAATTCTAGAACATTTAAGGGGAAAAACGGTACCTGAAATTTTTCAATATATTCGAGCCATTCCTAAATAGCATGCTACTCCGTGAACGATACGTACTCGGGACAAAGTGAGCCTTGGACGATATAACATATTAACGCATACAGTTAAATAAAATACGAATTTTTTCTACTTGTAAAGTAAGTTTTAATTATATTATTATTTTGACTTTCCTAATTTCATGAATTAATTTGTCAGAATCAAACAAAAACCGTATTATTTAATTTATATAAAATATTCGTTGATTTTGTTTTATAAATGTGTTTAGCATGTATAAATATGATAAAAACATTCTTTTTAAACATATATTTAAAAGAAAATTAATTATATATTATTTTTACTACTTAATAACTAAAAGCGAACTTTACTCCGAGTACGCGGTAAAGTGAGCCTAAATGAATTTTTTTATTATATTCAAAATTAAAAGTGGTTCTATTTAATTTAAGTGGTTAAAACTTTTAGGTATAATTAATGAAAGTCTAAAGTACGGTTTGAAACTAATTACAATGTATTCAATTCATACATGTTCTTTATTTCTTTCAACAAACTTTTTCACGTTCACTTATTTCTATCCATTAATTCAATTTTTATAATTCATGACTCAGTCGATTTTCTTTTTAATTTATGTATAGAGAAAGATAAAGAAATAAGAAAAAGAATATATAATACATTAAACAAAGAAAAATATTTTAAATATAATTATAAATTTTATGAAATATATATAACAACAATATAAAAATTCTCTTAAATTTTCAAATTGATTTAGAAGCTTTTCTAATAAATATATAACACATGTTCTTATGTTAAGTGTGTTTCTTGACATAGTCTCAAAGAGAAAAAAATCATCAAAATATCTTGCAACTTGAGGACGATACACTAGCTCGATTCCAACATAATTTGGCACGTTCTACGGTGACTATGTGAAAAATAACATGTGTTTATATGATATTTATGCACATATTAAATCGAAATTATAAAGAAAATTTATTGTAATTTAATGATATTATATTATCTGTAAATAATCACGCATAAAAAGTTTCTGATTAATTAATTCACTTATTCGTTTCTGAATTATACGAAAATTATATTAAATTAAGTTTTATGATTTAGAATTTCCTTTTTACGACAAATTAGCAAATAGAGTAAAGAAAGCAAATTATGGACTCCGACTGACTACGATTTCTTGCACCACTAAAGTTGAAAGCAATTGTCAAAAGATTGTCCTATACATGTTTCATAAAAACGATGAAAGCGAAATGAGTATTTTACATCAACAGATGTTGTTTAGTTTGAAGTAATTATTGTTATGCTAGTAAAATCTTACAGTATATATGATTAAAATTTACATAGTATAAAGATAGCGCAGCTTTTGGATGTGATTACACAGAGAAAACTTCCATATTAAAAAGTTTGGATTTTCTAAAAAAATATACATCAGAATTCGATTTTATTTCTGGGGTCGCTTTATTTACGAAGAATGCACAGCAGAATAGTTAAATTGTCGAGCTCGTAAATGTTATCATTATCGAGAATTAGAAAAACTGTGTGATTTTGCTGAATTCTTATTCTGACAACAATTCATGTGTTCAAAAAAGGAAATTTTAATCTAATCTGCATTTAATAAGAAAATTGAAACTTTTGATATACGCATTGGGGCATCGTTCAGGTAACATTGTTAAAAACATACGTTTCTAATTGAAGGTACACGACTCTCAAAAGAGAAAGA